>CM071932.1:79960033-80206055 GCA_016081115.2 Rehmannia glutinosa
TGTTGATGCATATCAGGAAAATATGCTCACTCTTGAGAATCGGGAAGAAGAACTGAAAAAGGAGCAACAAATAGCATTTCATTCTAAAACAAAAAAAAAACAAATCTAATAAGCTTCTAAGCAATCATATTCTTTCAACAACCTGCAAATTAGCCGCGGCTGGGTCCATAAATTTCGCATCAAAAGATTCTGAGAACAAAGCCAAAACCCTTTCCTCGGTCAGATCATCAGTAGGGGACACAATAGAGTACAACTACAAAAGAGAAAAATACGAATCATTATGCAATAACTATCCCTTAACTCTTTACACCTGAATGTGCAAAAATATATTTTGTTACAGATTATGCACCATAATATAAGTAAATGTGCATCACGTTATATATAATTGTGCACCAGATTAAAACTAAAAATATATCATTTTATCACTAATAGTATACCATTTTATAACTAATATTATGCCATAATATAAGTAAATTTGCATCATAGTATACATAATTGTGCACCCTATTAATAACTATGCAATATTTGTACAACATTTGAAACTAATTGTACAATATTTTATTACTATCTATGCCAAAAAACAACATACGTACGCCATTGTACTGTATAAAAATACACAGAGACAAAAATTGGATATCTAAAAGCAGAATTAAGACATAAAATTAAAAAGACATATACCGTCACCATATTCGTAAAAACAAACCTCGAAGTGGAGTTAGCATCCCTCACTTCATCTATCTCATTCAGCAATTTGGCCCACACATCAATAACAACAACACTTATGTACTCCCCAGGTCTCATTGTCTCCAAGTCATCTCTCATAAGCATCGTGTCTCGGTCTCCCATCCTAAAAACACCCTCGGTCTTGCACACATTTAACAGGAATTTAGTAATTAACTAATAAAATCGAACATATAAAAAGAGAAAATGAAAAACACATATAAAAACACGCAACATGTCAGCCCCTATATTCTCAAAAACCTATTTGGAAACTGCGTTGTGAATCTTGTTTATCTTCTATGCAAAGTCGACCTGTCTAGTCCGGAAGGGCGACATCAACATCACAGATTTACGCGACTTTCTCTTACTCTTTCGCGTGTAGACCGCTTCAACCGGCTTATCGATTCCCATCGTAAAATAGCCAAACTCCCTAACAACCCCAGCGTGCCCCTTTTCAGCAACCTGACCAATATCACCTTGGCCCACAACCATACAATCATCGCCACCCCGAGCAATCCCAGTACCTTCGTTGTTTCAACAAATCCTCCTACACAACCCATAAATGAAAAACATAATAAGAAAAAAAATGCTACAAATTTAAAAACAAAAAAAAACTTACGCCCCCATCTTGCGGTTGTTCCTCAGTCGGATTCTCCTTCGCATATTTTCGCGATGTTTCTAAAACAGCATCCCAATTCACAATATTTGGTTCATGTGTCAAACCAATACTGAAGTTGGGCATATCATCAGAAGTTAGGCATATCAACCTTCTCCAAAGCAGCGATATTTTTCGGATTACTCCAGTATGCATCGCTCTGCTGAGTCTCGCTACCAAGAGCTGCTCCACCACCAGTTTCTTCCCTAGCTTTATCCCCCAAAATGCATATCAATTTCCTCGCCACATCTTCGATCTTCCCAAAGTTAGCATTAGAAGCCAACTCCCGAGGAGCATTATTCAACATGAGAATAATGTCCATTACATCAGTAGCTACCGACGCCAACTAAGACAAAACATTGCCAACGTCCCCCTACACAAAATAAAATCAAAAGACAATTATGCTCTACTAAAAAAATGTATTACACACTAAAACAACTTTATAATGCTCATTTAGATGAATTTTGATATACAAATAATTGTTAGTTGATGTATTAGAATACACAAAACTGTGGACCATATATATTGAATTTGCACCATTCCATAACTAACAATATATCATATTATAACTAACAATATACCATTTTGTAACTAATGTTATACCATTTTATAACTAACAGTATATCATCCCCTATAACTAACATTATACCATTTATGACCAACGAATATATCATTTTATAACTAACATTATACCATCTTATAACTAACATTATATCATTATATTACTAATGTTATACCATTTTATAACTAACAGTATATCATCCCCTATAACTAACATTTTACCATTTATGACTAACAATATATCATTTTTTAAGTTATATTATACCATTTTATAACTAACATTATACCATTTCATAACTAAAAGTATATAATCCCTGTCTCAATAACATAATGTTAAAAAGATAAAAACCTATACACCATCACCACTAAATGAAACCGGTGCCAGCTGATCGTTCCGTGATCCAGATGGTCCTGCCTCGTCAATTGTACAGTTAATAAAACCTTATCCAAAACCTCCAATTTTCACCTCAGCAGCTGTGACACCGAGAAATTAGGGCAAAATAGAAATTAGGGCTAGCTTAATTTAATTATAAGGGATTTTAGAATTTGAGGATTTTGAATGATTTTATTGTAATTTGGGCTTTAGTATTTATTTCGAAAAGAATTATATCTTTGCCCATTAGAAATAACCTTAAGCCTATTACCAAGCCCAAACCCATATTCCTTATCCAAACATGGTAACACCAACAAATTATCAATTATCCTAATAATCTTCAAATTAATATTTTTATAACAATTTAATATTTTAGTTTTAGCTAATCAATTTTATAACTCAATTAATTAGCAAATTGAAGAAACGGTCCATTTTTTTTCTTTAAAGTCATATTACCAGCAAATCAACTTTATATCCAATCAATTAGCATTTTTAAAGTCAACAATTTTATAATCAAATTACATTAACTCCTCAATCAATTAGAGACAAAAATTTAGGCTAAAAATCCTCCTCTACCAAATTTCCAAACCCAATCATATTATTTAATCTGCAAATCTCCAATCTACATAAAACAATCCTCCAACTGCAAATATGGAAATCTCCTCATTCTTCCACCGATACAACTCAGAACAAGAAAAAAAATAAATAAAAAAAATAATAAAAAAATAAAAATAAAGAGAGGGCAGAGGGAGAAGAAGAGGAGTGGGCAGTCACCAATCGCCGCGGGTCATCATCATTGTCGTCAGCCGCTGCTGCACCTGCCTCCTCCGCCCCAATAACGCCGCCCTAGACGCCGTTAATGGCTTGCCTTCTCTCCAGGCCTTTATCCAGTCGTCGGGTATAGCGCCGCAACTTTTTCGGGAATATCTGATTGATCAATTTTTTTTGGAATATTTTCAAGAAGGGGATGAGTGTAGGAATCTTCCAGTTTGTAAGCATTTTTTTTCACGCTGGATAGGTGGATTAGAAAAATAAAAAAAAACCAATTTGGCCCGTTTGTCGTACCCGGGTTGATTTGGATCCTGCTGGGTTAGCTGGTTCGAGAATCAACGGTGATGATCGATGGAAGAGGCTTTGGGCTGTTGATTTTGAGGGGGAGACTTCTTATTGATGTTGTGAAAGGAAATTTAAGAAATTGGCTGGATGCTTTTTGTTATGCAGTGGATTGATATTTGGTATGTTGCTTAGTAAAATTAATAGGTATTATCCCTTCATGAGATTTTCAGACAACAATTACCAGTATTAAAGCTAGATATTTTAGTCCTACAAGCAGGCCATTCAGAAGATATACATCGCCGGGGAGAAATTCCAAATATTAAACAATGTTTTATTTAATGAAGAGCATATGAGAACAAATTTTGAAATGTGCGGGTAGGCAACAAGAATTTTCGGAAATACAACCTTGCATTGTTTCATCATATTCACGCTATTTTTCGAGGTAGGGGTTTTTCCGCTTTTATTTGTCCATGTTAAATGTTCTTTATATGTTGCTTGATAATGTTGCTCCTACGTGCTACATCTCTATAGTGTGTGGGGACATACAGAGGTCCGGGGCATAAAAGTTTCCTCCGGTGAAATCCCGGCAGTGCAAGCCATATTTTAATGTCTATAGTCATGTGGGATCACACAGAGGTCCAGGGCATAAAAGTTCCCTCCGGTGAAATCCCGACAGTGCGAACCATGTTTCAATGCCATAGCTACAGTTAGAATTTTCAAATTTTAAGCATGTTATTTTGTGATGTGTATTGTGTATTTAGCTTGGACAAATTGCCCCTACTGAGCTGTTGAATGCTCACCCCAAAATAAATTTATATTTCAGATGGATGATAGAGTTTGCTGTACAAGTGGTGGCGGTGATCCCTAATAAAATTTTAGAATAATGAATTCTAATTATTATTTTCTTTGTTAGACTATTTCTTTTTGAAGCTAAAATTATTTTATGGAATAATATTTTGTGGAAATGTCATTTAATTTTTTTATATTATTATTTGTTTATAAAAGTTCTTTTAGAATACTTAGAAAGCGCTTTTCATATCAAATTGTACTTTCAATTTATAAATCATACTCTATTTTGAAAATTATGAAATGGGGTGTTACAACAACATTCCTATCCCTGATGTTTTCGGTTGTCAACGAGCGAACACACAACACAACCCTAGGGATCTCTCGAATGGACATTATAACTATATGCATGTAAAATCCCTTTAATACAAAGAAACAAATGTTATTATAAAAAAAATATTAACGTAAACTAAATTGAAACATACTTACAATTAAAAAAAGCAACGACCTATTGAAATGCTTCTTGTTCGCTGTCACCCATTTCTGTCTGTTATGTATCAATGTCTTCAAAGTGTGCTCGCACTAGTTCATAACAAGTGCATTAATATAACGATCCTGCACATTCCCGATAATCTGTCTATCTACAAGAGCAATGAAATCCCTCTAAACCACACCCCCCCCTCAACATCCTCCAGCATCTTCGCACAAAAATCAGAAGCCTTAATAGTGTAGATCCCATCTTCATTGGCCTCAAATTGTGACTGCCAATACTTGAGATGCTTCCGACTTCTTTTTTTTCTCAAATCTGGTTCCACCCCTCGAAAACCCCAACACTAACTCCACATCCTTCTCGTCGCAATGAATGGACCTCCTACCCGGAAGCATTAACTCACATCTGACAGAGTTAAAACTGTCAACCAACCAATAAATCAATCTCCTGGGATACTCGTCAATCTTTAGCCCCAACAAGCTTCCGAAATCCATTTTAATTACAACTTTCATCTTAAAATTATTCAGATCACTCAGTGCGTTCGCTAGAACTATTGGCACAGATCTTGTCTTATTAACATTACGTCCCCCATCGTCCGCCCCTGCAGATGGTGGTCTTTTCCTGTTTCCTCTAGCCATATAAAATTCTCAACCTACAATTAACAACATGAACAATCATAAGCAAAACTCAAAAATCAGACAACAATAAAACACACAATTGAAAAACTAAATGTGCACTGTATGAACCTTAATTGTATATTAGAAGAATGCTATTTGAATACCATGTATGTTAATGCATTTCATGAACTACTTATGCACATGACCGAAACTAAACATGCACCAAAACATATTTTCATTGCACAATAACATCTCTAAATATGCACCATTAAAAATGACTGTCAATTCAACGAAATTTACTTCCCACCTACACATCAGTTTGGCTCATTCATTTTTTCCATTCAGGGATTAAAACAACACCACATTAAAAATAATTATACATCAAAATATAACTAAAAGTGCATCATTGATAAGTAAATTGTACACCAAAAAAAAACATGAAGGAATCACAAATATAAATTAGGGTATACATACTAACACATTTCACAAAATACGTTTCAAAACATAAAAAAAAACAACCTTTGTACAAAAAAAAAAATACATACGCGCACATTGACACTCATATCCTCCTCCCCCCAACATAAAATATTACACCACATAATAACTAAAATTACTTTATTTTTCTCCAAATTTACACCAAAAAACACCACCAACAAACAATAAAAATAAATAAACTGAACTATTTCGCACAACACATTCCCAAAAACAAAACAAAATACCATAAAATTACCTGAAAAATCAAAAATAAAACCCTAGATATTTCAAACTCAAAAAATCCAAAACAAGAATGCCTAATCTCCTACTAAAAGGACTTCAAATATCTAAAACTAACAGTTGTATAGTTCCAAAAAACTACCAAAACATGAAAACAAATCCTTACTTCAAAATTTCGAACTAAAACTGAAGAAAAAACAACTCAACACTTACCTTAACCAAACACTTTGAAGAATCAAAAATAAAATCACTGCAAAGATGTCGCTCGGGTTCGACCTTGCGAAGAAATTTGGAAAAAAGCCAGAGATAGAGACTTACAGTCGAAAGAACTGAGAGAGAGAATGAGAGTTGGGAGTTTTCGTGTATGAGCTAACTGCAAGTGAATGAAAAGTGGGAAGAAATCATAAATCAAATCTCATGAAAATCGTTGGGATGAACAGTTACCAAAATAACTGATTTATTTTGCAATTAAAATAACAATTATGCCCTTACATGGGCAAAAACTAAATAAACAAAAAACATCGAAAAAGATCTGGACCTTTGGATTTGTTGAATTAATGGATGAGATTAATGCACACTTCCATATAGTAAGTCCCCTGCAACATTTGTGTGTATATATATATATATATATATATATAAGATATGGATCAAATAGGTCCTCTTACTTAGGGTGAGTCCATGGGGACACATCCTAACAATAGATCAACAATTTTGGGTGGTACAGATATTTTGGGCTTTTTTATGTTTATTTTTTTGTTTCAGCAATTAAAAAGGGTAGGGTGGTAATTTGGCACTTTAGAATCAGTTACTAAGATTTTATTCCCTCTTTCACGCGATTTCACCCACTCTTCACTCATACTCTCTCTCCAGCGTTTTAGTTTCAAAAAAATTTCTCTGTTGCTTATGTAGTATAGGGTTGTTGCTTATGACTTGCTTATGTAGTTAATGTATCTGTGATGCATGTGTAGGGTATATTCGTTGCTTATGTAGTATATGCTTATCGCTTATGTAGTATGAGTTTGTTGCTTATGACTTGCTTATGTAATTAATGTATTCGTGGTGCATATGTAGTGTATATTTGTTGCTTATGTAAAATAGACTTGTTGCTTATGTAGTATGAGTTTGTTGCTTATGACTTGCTTATGTAGTTAATGTATCCGTGGTGCATACGTAGTGTATATTGGTTGCTTATGTAGTATATGCTTGTTGCTTATGTAGTATGGGTTTGTTTCTATGACTTGCTTATGTAGATAATGTATTCGTGGTGCATACGTAGTGTATATTTGTTGCTTATGCAGTATAGGATTGTTGCTTATGTAATATGGATTTGTTGCTTATAACTTGCTTATGTAGTTAATGGTATATAAAAATACAATGACACATCTACACAAGCAACAAATTACATCTTCATAAGCAAACTTCGAACTGAAGTCAAGCTCTTGCAACTATGGCAAATTGTCTGCAACTTTTTTCACACAATAGTGCGTTGAAGAAGAAGAATGAATGATTTCTCACAGTAGTGAGTTGAAGAAGAAGGAGGATGATTAAGGAAGATGAGATTTGTTCACGTTGAATTTGATGTGAGATTTGGATAGATTGTGTGATCATAATGTGAACAGAATCCCATGAATATTGGGTAATTTTGTAAGATGACTAATTTACCCCTTTCTCTAATTACCAACATTTAATCTGAAATTTTAGCTCTAAAATCACAACCAATGAAAAATCTAGATATGTGGCTAGGATTGGTCCCTATTGACTTACCCTATGAGGTGGTCTCATATAACCCTCTCCCTATATATATATATATATATATATATATATATGGGTTGCATTATATGAGCCCAATTTGTAGGGTGAGTTCGTAGGGGAAACACCATATTCGTTGATCTATTATAATCTAATGCCTAGATTTAACCCATTTTATCTATATTTATCACCATATTAGAAAATACTAAGAACAAATTAATCCAAAAAAACACAAGTTATACTGATAGTGGATGGTCACATCTCAAATTTGGAGAAAATTTTATTAATATTTATCTTCCCTTCTACACACCTCTTACCCAAAAAATAGCATCCATTAAATATCAAAATACGTATAAATCGAATTTGTCTTCTCTAACACCATCATCGTCTCAATTATTCCCCAGAAAATTGCAAAATAGCAAACAAGAAGAAAAAAGGCGCTTGAACATTGCATCTTCAAAAAGAAACCAAAATTCCAAACCAACAACTTCATCTTCATATAAAACCACCTTCCAGTACCAACTAATTAATGCACATATAGTTTTTTTGGCAGTTAATAAGTATATCCCATATGTGGGATTTTGCTCAGAAAATTAGATGAACAATTACCCGACGATACATGACAAAAACGCGATGATCATCTTTGGTACGTGTTACGCCCAAATACCATATAAGTTCTAATCTATCGAGCAGTTAGATCTATTTAGGTTTGTGTTGGGAAATTTATTGTTTAGATTTTGATGAATGCCATGTAAAACTTAGAATAGGAAGTTGGCACCCCATTTTCGTTGTAAACGCATTGTAATAAATAGGGCTATGCCTAAACATGCAAGAAGACAAACGAGACTAGAAGGAAGACTCATTTGAAGACAACCGAGTATGGCAAAGAAGAGAAGACGGAACTCGATCAAGGAGCAAATCGAGATGCAAATGAGTAGAGTATCGATCAAGTCAACTCAAGATAGCCAAGTCTCAAGTTGAAGTGACAAAGAGTCATCCACGATTGGAAGTCGACTCTAAGTCACCTGGGAAAGCAAGGAAATGCAATAAGTCGAGATAATCGGAAGAGATCCGCTTGCCACGAAATCAAGGGAATTACTTAAACAAGTAATACCTCTATACTACCTTTCTCAAGTGCTCACCTTAAGCGTGCAAAAGGAATAAACTAATGGGAAGATCGCACCATGTCGAACTCCGAAAAGTCAAGAACAATTCATACGAGGAAGTGGCAATTCCAAGGATCGCAACAAGACAAGCCAACGACCACAAGTGTCTTTTTGAGAATAAGCCTATCTCTTCAACGGGCAAATTTTCAAAAGAACACTATAAACGGCCGAGGAGTTTATTTGAGAGAATGTTGGTTACCTTGACAATTGAAAACAAATACAAGCAAGAAAAGCTATATCTCAGAACCAAAAATATTCTCAAATCATTCAAGATTAATCCTCAAGCCTACATTACGAAGAAAATCAATCCAACACTCACCGTGAAGAAAAGATAACTTCAATCGCTTGAAGAGGAAATTGTTGAAGAATCAAGGGGTCTACATTCCACGGAGGATTGTAGAAAGGTTCAAGGTCGAACCAGTCTCAAGTTTTTGGAGGGCTTCGTGATCAAATCCAAAGAGCTTGAGCAAGTGGGTCAGAGTAGCAAGGCAAATACCCTGTGAAGAAGCCGAGTCGCACGAGAAGCCACCGCGTGACCAAGGCATCTCCAGATCGAGTCCCAAAGGATCAAGTCACCAGTGATCAAGACTTGTATCCGGGACTCATTACCACTCGTATAATTGATCAATACTTAGTGGATTCCTCCCGAGTTGGAGAAGAGAGGAGTAGAAGAATTACCCCATCTTCGAACCTCTATAAAAACTTATCGTGTCATTTACATTTCAAAGACTTTAATTCCTCGCACCTTATTTATTTAACTCTGATAAATTTGCTATCCACTTGATAATCTCTAAGTACTAAAACCAAGTATTAAATCAAAACTAAACCAAATTTAAGGGTGTAAAGTCTTCCAATAAAACAAATCACAATGAGTTAAGTCTTTAGTCAAAACAAGTTAGTTATTCTATCAACAAATCGTCCGAGTCTGCTGAGTAACTAATCACGATTAACTAACTTAGCCGTCCATCAAGGACTCACCGTGAAGTATTAACTCTAAATATTTAAAAGGACTAAATCAAAAAGTTGGTAAGGTTTATTCAACCCCCCTTCTAAACCTTACACTCACACCCCTTCGGGACCTACAAATGGTATCGTGAGTGGTTGGTTCATTGAGCCTTCCGCAGACCGGTTAATGAACTAGATCTCCAAATTTTTCAAAGTCCGTTTTAGTAAAGTTTTCAAAACTTTTTTATCATCAAAAGTTATTATCATGGAAGCAAATTTGACACGCATCCCTATGTTCGCAATTGAACAATTTGATATTTGGAAAATTCGTATGCAGTGCTCATCTATCAAAGATTACATGATGAGATGTGGATAGTGATAGAGGATGGGCCACGCAAATTTTAAAAGTGAACACAATCAGTAAGGAGAGCCGCACTGGGTGAAGAGGATGTTGCTCCTGCACCACCATGGTTGAAAACCAAGAGTCGAATGGACAAATGATGACAAAAAAGATATAACCTGGACAATGTGGCCAAGGACATTCTTTACAAAACTCGACAAAGCCATGTTCAATAAAGTCAAATCATGCAAAACGGCTAAAGAAATCAGGACAAGCTAACATTAATTTGTGAAGGCTCGTGAGCAAATCAAGGAAAATAAATTATCGGTGGCTATACGAAATTTGAAAATATCAAAATGATCGCAGGAGAGACCCTGGATCAACTGGATGCTCTTGTTCACGAAATTACCAACGAGCTATCTCGCACTTGGAAAAGAATATACACAGAAGAAATGTGTATGAAGATTCTAAGTCTCCCAACCGAGTGGGATATGAAAGTCATGGCCATGAGACACTCCATGGACCTATCCAAGACATCCAACCATGAGCTTTTCTCGGATCTCAAAGCCTAGAATTTTAGCCGAGAAGAAAAGACCAGGAAGAGACAAAATTGTACCCAAAACAACTCGCTCTAATTGTTAAGGATGGCAAGAGAGCCGAGGTCAAAGAAGTCATTGACCAAGAGGAAATAGCCCCGATGGTTAAAAGGTTTAACAAGTTCTTCAATAAGAACTACAAGAGAGGCAAGGGCGAATCCTCCGTAAGACACTCACTCCCTCCAAGTCAAGGGAAGATAGGCCAACCAAGAGAACAGAGCATCAAAAAGTCAATATCAAAGGGCCGACAATCCAAGAATGGAAAGATCTGATCAAAAGGTTGAAAATCTATGCTTGAACCGTAGGCAACCAGGTCACTATGCCATTGATTGCCCATATCCCGTAGTCAACAAATACAGAATGAAGAAGAAAGAAAGGTCTTCGAGAAAGAAGACAAGAAAAGAAAAAGGCAATGTTGGTCAGAGATCACGAGACAAACAAGTCAAGAGACACAAATCGATTGAGAAAGTAGTGAAGCCGACTACTCAAGTGACTCAAGAAGAAGCCTTGATCTGTTTGATGGCCAAGGAACAAGACCAACCTCGACCAAGAAGATGAGGTAGGTACACTCTAACTCATAACACATCACCCACTCGATCTTTATTTCTAGGCAAAATGATGAAAGATTTTGAACACATTAAATCCTCACACACACTACTAAATGAGGAAAACAACCTACTAAAAGCCAAAACTCACAACTAACTAACGAGCCGAGTACTCTAAGTCAAATAGCTAATGAGAATAAAAGTTTAAAGACTGAAAATGCCAAGCTAATAGCGTAAATAGTCGCCATAGAAAAGAGGGAAAATGACCTCAAAAATGTGATTGCCTCATTCACTAGGCATCTAAATCATTGGATGATCTTATTATGAGTCAAAGAGAATGTGGAGACAAGACAGGCTTAGATTTAATTCCTCTCGTGCTATGTCAAGCTCCAAAAGTGATTTTGGAAAAGGATCTTCTAGCAATGAAGTATCTCAAAAATCCAAAACTCCAAATGGTGCACACACATTTATCCCAAAGCACAATTACAAACAAACGGCCTTGGTTATAAAGAAAAAGGAAAACAGACAGTTGAGTGTCTTTGAGAGGACACCGAGAAGAAATCCACCGAGTTCCTCAAAGAACTCCAAACAAGAAATACTCAGAAAGAAGAAACAGAGCTACCAAAAACCCCGTAAGTTCTATAAAAGAAATACATATGAAGGAATGGTAGAAAATACCCAAGCCAAGTGATTGGAATAATGTGAACTATCGCCAAAGACCTATGGAATATAAGCCAAAATGGCAAAGGCCTAGAACTCAAAGAAAGGCCATTCCAAAGGTATAAGAGCTTTCATCAAGACACATATGCACCTGGCACTACACTCGAGATATCACAACTACCCAAAGAAGGCAATTGCTAAAACACATATACAGCATACAGACAAAAGAGACAAATTGTATGAACTTAGAATCCCTGCAATTTGCCAAAATTAATTATGATTATGGCATCGATGGATGGCAACCCCTTAGAGTCAAACCATTTGGCTATAGGTTGGTTGGATCATCTTACTATACTAACCCCTCGACCTGAAAAGTATGGGTACCTAAAACTTAATTTCCTTGTTTGCAGTTCAAGGAACAAAAAGCCAAGGAACCTGGTACATGGATAGTGGATGTTCCCGGACATATGACAGAAACAATAAAAATCATTAAAATTCAAGGAAGTCGAGGTGCAAAAGTCATATTTGGAGGAAATGAAGCTCCAGGAGAAATAAGAGGCATTGATCCATCAAGAAAAATGGATTAAAAATCACGATGTTGCATATGTTGAAGCATATCGATGTCGAATCACTTCATAAGAGATCATGTTGAAAAGAAGGACATCACCTTGGATATATTTCAACCGATAAACAAATCAAGACATATTCACAAAACCATTATGTGAGTCAAGATTTGAAGAACTCAAGCATGAGTTAGGGTTAATTGAGCCGAACCGACACTCAAAGACTCAAAGAAAAGAAATGAAACACGAAAAAGGGAAAAAGAGTCAACTCTCAAATCAATAAGTGAATCACCATATCGAAAGACAATGTTGCCGTACCGAGTTAGGACTGACAAATTTGAGTCACCAGGAGAATATGTGATGAAGAAGAAAACAAATCAAATCAGTCATTTATGAGCAAAGGGACAAAAACGCAATCCATTTACTAAGCGAATGTTTTTAAGAATGACGTTTGATAATTATGACATGTACAGCAAAAGCCGCAAGAAATATGATTGGATATAAATGACTACTCGCATTAAATACAGACATTAAATGCTAATCGGAAAAAATCTAAGCCGTTGATTTCCATCACATTTCAAAACCACCCGCACGCCTTTTAGAACCATACTTAAACCATTTTCGTAAGATTTCTCTCACACATTACCAAAAACTGCTTCACTTTCTCTCTCTCGAAAAAGGCAAAAACTCTCTCAAAAACCCTATCAATCTTCAAATCACTTTCTAAGTTTCATTCGTGAAATATAAAAATGGCATCCACTCATGATTTTGTCAAGCTAGGAAAGCAAATCCACACCGGTCTACGTGGATTTCAAGGGTATGGTCAAACAGGGGTCCGATGACGCCCTCATAAAGAAGATCGCTGAAAACTCGAAACGATGCTAAAAACCATTTCGAGATGGACTTTCCGATGACCTATGTGGAAGAGGTCGCAAAGACTTCTACGTGAATGCCGAGATTCACGATGAGGATCAAATCCTCCTGCTCAAAGGAGTTCATCATCACCGCCATATTTGATTTGGCAAAACACGCTTCGTTATCCATAACAAGGAGCACCAAAATCAATGAAGGCTTTTGATGTTGACTTGGAAGGCTTCTGGGGAGGAAGTAGCCAAGACCGACTATGCTTTGAAAAGATAGTCTACACAAGAGGAACAAGAGGTCACAAGGAGACTACCACAAATTGTTGGACATCGAGCCAAATGCATAGACATCAAGATTTGAAGAGTTTGACCAATCAATCAACCAAATTGATCGTCCCTATGGCCGCGATCATTGAAGAAAAGAAAGTGAATCGGGCGAGTTTGTCAAAAACAATCGGAAAATCTACAATGTGATGACGTAGAACAAATCCTTCAAGGAGAATGGAGCAATTGGAGGATCCCGGATACGGCCAACCTCCGGTGATTGGCCGAGAGACCATGGAGGTAAAAGGAGTCCTCTTCGACATGGAAAGAGTTCCATGTAAACAAGAGGATGTTCGATCAAACCTCTCAAGACGCTAAGAGAGCTTTATCGCACAAGAGAGCCGAAAGAGGGGAATCACAAGACCGTGAAGATACACATTGTCTCTTCTCCACCAAAGAAGAAGGCGCCCCTGCAGCTGCTAAGAGAACTTGCCCGCAAAGAAAGAAAAACAAATGGGAATTAGTCAAAGACCCCCCGCATCCGTGTCTCCCCGCCGCACTAAATGGAGAAGGAACCATTAATCCTTCTCCAGATCAAGAAGAAGAGGATCGCCACAACAAGGAAAAGCAAGATTAGTAGCATCAAGGCATTCACCTTCAATGAACCGGAGGGAAGTGGAGCCGAAACATCCCTTTGGTTAAAACAAAGAGAAGAAGAAGACTTTCCAAACTCTCCGAGCTTGAAAAAGACAAAGATCCAGTCACTCATATGGATGTAGAAGATACTTCCTTAACTATATTGGAGAAGTAGAGTCTCCGTAGTGATTGATGAAATGGCCAAGTCCAGGATTTGAGCAGAGGCAACTTGACGACCCAACAAACTCAAGAAAGTCGAATTGAAATAGGAACAAAGAATGGCCGAGATAACTTTGTCACCTGTTGTGGGTTGTTTCTCCACCTGTAACACTCTTGAAGGTGTCGGCATGCGAAGTCTGCTATCTTCAATACCGGAAACGAGGGCGGCAAGAGGATGATGAAGATTTTTTAATCATGCACTCTCCATTGTATCCAGACATCCAAACTCGTCTGCGCGAGTGGAAAATGGATTTCAAACCTATCAGTGCAAAGCAAATTTCAATATCCGAGTTCATTGCTGGAAGAAGAAGAACTCTTCCGATTTCTTGTGGTGAACACACAAGGATGGAAGCCCTTGACGAGATAATTGCATAAATATACAAATTGAAAAAGAAAATGAATGGGCTAAGAAATTTGATGACGAAGGCACGTGAGAAGGCCAAAATACCAATATCAATACACCACAAAACATACACATCCTCACTTTGACGCCCTATCGAAACATGAGATCTGGACCTTATTGCCGCTCATTGAATTACAAATGCAAAGAAGCAATGCGAGAATCAATCCTTCATGAGCAAAGGATGATGGAGGGACCATTTCAGAGTCCTCCAAAACAAAGCCAGTAGACCCAATGGGAGTGGTGCAAAGATATTGCCACCGTTGTTGCCGCCACCACTTCCCTAACTCACTCCAAAGAAGGAACTAAGGAACCGCAATGAAATGTAGGGATAGTGTGGACCCCGCTTGAGCCAAACCCTAATGAAGGTGTCTTACCACCGCCCTAACTACAAAAATAATACTCAATGGGAACAAATGAGTCTGAGACGAGTGACCCTAATTCAAGTCACTCAACCGGTGTGCCGATGAGGGGAAACTCCCTCCACCGCAGAAAAGGTCGGAGGATGCCAATCATGTGACTCCACAATGAATCAGGAGGCGAAGTGGAGAAGGAACAAACACAAAGAACAAAGAAGTTGTCATCGATATCACTCGATAAGAGATCATGTTGAAAAGGTGCCAAGGACATCACCTTAATGACATATATTTCAACCGGCACGTAAAGGAATGAAATGTACGGGAGTTAACATTGGCGACAAAATCCATGGAGTTGAGACTCAATGGATGCCACCGCAGAAGACCCTAAGGCAAACACACTGCCGAAAGGGATGTCCAAGACTCAAAGAAAAGAAATGAGACACGGCAGGAGGTAATGAAGGCCAACGAGAGGTTGAGACTTCAAATGGGTAAAGAGTCAAGTACGTAACATCCCTCCCGCTATCATTGATCCATCGTAAAAGGAGATAAGTGCGCTTCACGATTCCCGGGATAATCTTGATGTAACCTCTCCGGGATCGGAAGAAGACGATGATAGCCGAGTCATCCCCTTGATCGATCCAAAAGACTCACCGAGGGGTGTTCGAACCACGAGTAAGTCGACCTCAAGACTACTCGTCAAACTTACAACTTTGATGAGCCACCCATGGAAATCTCATCATCGTCCGATGACGCTTCGATAAGGTCGAGAACCACCAACTCACGTGGAAAAACCAATCGAGACCGACGAAGCCGCTGAGACAAATGAGGCTCAAAGTCGGGTCAACTTCACAATGACCCCGGTGAAACAGAGTCCACAGCACAAGCTTCCCAAGCCGCAGCAGTTCGACTCCACAAGGAACTTCACGAGCACCACTCATCATTGAACAAATTCCAGCTTGCTCGTGATGATCCCTTTGTAGAATCATTTCCTCTCTCTCGAGGTACCCGACCTCCCCAAGAGTCGAAAAGAGATCTCGAGCGCTTCCACGCACTGTGATCCTCGTCATTCCATCGCTTACCATCATTCCACCACTATGATTTTGACGCTACTTCGCCAACCGCAACAGAGGAACAACTCAAGTTCGAGAGGTGTTCAAAGCATTATTTGGTCGAAATTGAACGGATGGAGAGGCACCAGGCCTCGATGGACATGAGATCGATAACAGAGATGCCAACCTTATCACCGACTTGAGAGGCATAATAGTCGAATCGGGAGTGGTGGCAACAACAAAGAAACAATGTGTGTGGAACAAGCTAGATATTTCGTAATATTGTTAAACAAGTCGTTGGTCCGGCGAAATGAGAATGCCGATGCAAAGACAAAATTGAGAGAACACATTGAGCACATGCATGAATCTCACACTCGCCGAGATAAAGTCATTACAAGCGTGAGCAAAATAAGAATGAGCTCATGCGTATGGAAGAAAACATGGATCGAAAATTCAGTCTTCTCATGGCCGAGATGAAGTTAATTAAAGTTGAATCCAACGCTACTCGCTCCGAGTTTCGTGCCGCATACTCCGCAGCAGACTCAAAGCGAACTTGGCTATCGCCAGACTCGACTTCCTTTCGCTAGTTTGTTTCCAGGGGTTCCTCTCCTTTGATGATGCCAAAAAGGGGGAAGAGGAATACCTAAAAGCGAAGGGATCCGGTTGAGAAGGAGGAGAAGCGATTGTGAAGAGAAAGACAAATGAGGAAGTTTCAAGAGAAAAGAAAGGGAAGTCTGTTGAGGGGAAGGATCGAGAGATGTAACCTTGATGATTGCAAAAACCCCCCAACAAGGTCTTGTCACAAAATGATATTATCAAAGAAACTCCCAAAGACTCGCCACTCCAACACTCACTGCACCTATGGCCGACAAAGAAAGACAACAGAAGCGGGGATGGAGGAAGTGGAAGGAAGGATGAATGCCCGAGTTATGGATATTCTCAAACAACATGGAGGCATTCCAAAGAGATGAGACAGAGACACTTATGCCATCTCGTATGCCTAATCGAGCCAAGATCAGTTGATGAATTTAAAATGCTCGCATCTCAAGGATACTTCGCAAATATGTCCATGGCTCAAGCCCGAGACTTGTATCTGGGAAAAGGGTCTCACACTATGTGAAGAAGGCCGACAGCAAATGACATCGGCAATCACTCCGCTAGTCACTCACCGGGAAAAAAAAGAAGACCCCAAAGACAATACACGCCCGAGAGGAAGAGGTAGAGGAAGAAACAATGGTGGAGGAAGAGGTTTCGACCTAGACCTCCGCCCAAAAACATTGAGTACATAGATCGAGGCAAAAGAGGAGGGATCTACTTTGAAATTTGGTTTTGACGAAGTAGCCAATCTGCAAGTGGCTAAGAACAATGCCGAGTATGTGAAAAGAATTGAAGAAAAAATAAAAGACAAACTCAGCTATGGGAGGAGAGACAATAGAGAATAAGAAGAGATGAAGATGCCCTGAAGGCATATGAAAAGAAGAAGAAAGGAGCTGAAAAAGAGAAAAAGAAAAGAAGACCAGAAGATGACAGAGCTGGAGAAGAAGAAAGAAGGAGGAAGCGAAGGAGATGAAGTGTTGCTGTCCACCCCTTCATGTATTTTACTATGTAAATACATTTTATGTAAATCTTTGTAATAAATCAGAAATTCTCTATTTTTGCGTAGACATAGATGTTTGCTCGATACACTTTGTAAACAAATTGTGTAAAGGACAAGAATGTTATGATCAATAAAAGGATTGATTCTACGCATACATTCTCTCGTGAATGCACTATCTCGTATGTATCTTTGCTATTTACATTTTGAATGTTTTAAGTTTTGGCACCATCAAAAAGGGGGAAATTGTTGGGAAATTTATTGTTTAGATTTTGATGAATGCCATGTAAAACTTAGAATAGAAAGTTGGCACCCCATTTTCGTTGTAAACTGCATTGTAATAAATAGGGTGGTCAAGCCGAGTTAAGTCGCTATGCCTAAACATGCAAGAAGACAACCGGAGACTAGAAGGAAGACTCACTGCAAGATAGCCGAGTATGGCAAAGAAGTGAAGACGGAACTCGATCAAGGAGCAAATGAGATGTAGCAAAGTAGAGTATCACCAAGTCAACTCAAGATAGCCAAGTCTCAAGTTGAAGTGACAGAAGAGTCATCCAATGATTGGAAGTCGACTCTAAGTCACCTGGGAAAGCAAGGAAATGCAAATCAAGTCGAGATAATCGGAAGAGATCCGTTGCACGTAAATCAAGGGAATTACTTAAACAAGTAATACCTCCATACTACCATTCTAGAAGTGCTCATCCCCGAAGCGTGCAAAAGGAATAAACCAATGGGAAGCACTCGCACCATGTCGAACTCGAAAAGTCAAGAAGAACAATTCATACGAGGAAGTGGCAATTCCAAGGATCGCAACAAGACAAGCCAACGACCACAAGTGTCTTTTGAGAATAAGTCTATCTCTTCAACGGGCAAATTTTCAAAAGAACACTATAAAAGGTGTTGAGGAGTTTATTTGAGAGAATGTTGGTTACCTTGACAATTGAAAACAAATATGAGCAAGAAAAGCTATATCTCAGAACCAAAAATATTCTCAAATCATTCAAGATTAATCCTCAAGCCTACATTACGAAGAAAATCAATCCAACACTCACCTATGAAGGAAAGATAACTTCAATCAACGAAGAGGAAATTGTTGAAGAATCAAGGGGTCTACATTCCACGGAGGATTGTAGGAAGGTTCAAGGTCGAACCAGTCTCAAGTTTTTGGAGGGCTTCGTGATCAAATCCAAAGAGCTTGAGCAAGTGGTCAGTAGTAGCAAGCGCAAAACCCTGAAGAAGAAGTTGAGTCGCACGAGAAGCCACCGCGAGACCAAGGCATCTCCGGATTGAGTCCCAAAGGATCAAGTCACCGTGTGATCAAGACTTGTATCCGGATCTGCTACCACTCAGATATCGATCAATACTTAGTGGATTCCTCCCCGGAGTTGGAGAAGAGAGGAGTAGAAGAATTACCCCATCTTCGAACCTCTATAAAAACTTATCGTGTCATTTACATTTCAAAGACTTTAATTCCCCGTGCACCTTATTTATTTAACTCACGATAAATTTGCTATCCACTTGATAATCTTTAAGTACTAAAACCAAGTATTAAATCAAAACTAAACCAAATTTAAGGGTGTAAAGTCTTCCAATAAAACAAATCACAATCGAGTTAAGTCTTTAGTCAAAACAATTTGAGTTATTCTATCAACAAATTTCTCGAGTCATGAGTATCTAACTCATTGATTAACTAACTTAGTCATCCATCAAGGACTCACCGTGAAGTATTAACTCGAATATTTAAAAGGACTAAATCGAAAAGTTGGTAAGGTTTATTCAACCACCCCCCTTCTAAACCTTACACTCACACCCCTTGGGACCTACAGTTTGAAATTTTTGTTTTAGATATGTTGTGTATATTTACGATCATGTAGGACTTGCAACTATTTTTCACTCGTTATTGTAATCAGTTGTAAGTATTTTATAATGAATATGAATGAAACATTTGATTTAAAGAAAAAAAATAATATCATTAATATTCTGCAACGTGAGTGTATCATATATTTTTGAGTCTACTACTTAATTAGTAATTCATTTAATTGTTTTAATCATATTAATTATTAGATTCAACCAATCTACTAAAATATTTTCAAATACCAATTAACTAGATTTAAAAATAAATAGAAAGATTTGAAAATCTACGTCCAATTAGTAAACAATATATCCCTTGAAACGCCGTTAATGTCACACACGTTGTCTAATTAAATTTATAACAATCCAGTTCACGATAACTCCACTCAAAGTCTCAAACTAATAATTCATCTAAACTCAATTAACAATCCACACTTCACGATAACTCCGCTAATTCATCTAAACTCATCTTTAATACACACACGTACACACACCCCCCTAGACGAAATCCCTCGCACGTCGTCTAGATCTATTTAATAATTAAACAATATTTCAATTAACGGGGCATGGCAAAGATGCGTATCGCCAATGTAACTCTACCCATCGAATATATACAATATGCACAAGAGTTCGAAAATAAATGTCATTTTTATTAATAATCAAAAATAATTTACAATTATTTTAATGGCACTATCCCTAACAATACTGATAGTGGACGGTAACATCTCAGATTTGGAGAAGATTTTATTAATATTTCTCCTCCCTCCTAGTACACCTCTTTCCTAAAAAATAGCATCCATTAAATATGAAAACACATCAAAATCGAAACAAATTATTTGTCTTCTCTAACACCTTCATCATCGTCTCCATTATTCCCCAAAAAATTGCAAAACACCAAACAAGAAGGGGAAAAGACGCCTGAACATTGCAACGACAAAGAATCCAAAATTCCAACAACTTCACCTTCATATCAAACCACCTTCAAGTACCAACAAATTAATGCATAGATATTTTTTTGGCAATTAATAAGTATGTCCCATATGTGGGATTTTGCTCGAAAGATTAGATGAACCATTACTCGACGATATCTGATAGAAACATTTGATTTAGATTTGGTGTATAGGTGTCAGATAAGTAAGGTATAAGAGGAGTAGCTTATCTGATAAGAAGCCAGTTGCTTATCCATGTATTTAGGAGATGTTTACACTTGTCACCATCTTAGCCTAGGATAGTACAAAAGGATTATAATTCTGGTAAATGACAACAAAGAATGATTCGTCCTTATCCCTCTGAGGTTGTGCTATATAACACTGAATGTGCAGCAATGAAATGAAGGAAAAAGATCCATCAATTATTCTTGTAATACTGTTTCATTGATAATGGCTATTAACTTTTCTTTCACTACTATTGATGCTTTTCTTATATGGTATCAGAGCGGGTAACCCCTGTCTCTGATATCATCCTCTCATCCTTCCTATCTTAATCTGGTTTCATGGCTAATAAAGAAAAAGATACCTCTACAGGTTCAACAGCTGCCACTGCTGCTGCAACCTTAGAGATACATCTTATATATCCACAGAATCAACTCATTTCCATTAAGCTGGATGAGTCTAACTATCTCATTTGGAGGACTCAAGTTCATACAGCCATTAAAGGTTATGGGTTGGAAGGTTACATTACAGGAGCAACAAAGGCTCCAACATCTTTTATCTTGAATTCAGAGACTCAAGAGAAAGTAATCAATCCAGAATTCTTATTATGGCAAAGACAAGATCATATATTGGCTTCTTGGATACTATTTTCCCTTTCTGAAAACATTCTTGCTTTAATGGTTGGTTTGAGTTCATCCAGTAAAATATGGTGTGTTTTAGAGACTAACTTTGCTAGTCAGTCTAAAGCTAAAACACTACAATATAAATTACAACTTCAAACCACCAGGAAAGGGAACCTTAGCATGAGAGAATATTTGAGTAAGATTAAAAACTGCTGCGACATTTTAGCTACCACTGGTAATTTTGTCTCTCCAACTGATCAAATCATGCATATTTTGTCTGGTTTGGGGAGTGAGTATGACCCTGTTATGGTTACCATCACAACGCTAATATGGACTCTTACACTATTGGGGATGTTCAAGCCTTATTACTCAGTTTTGAATCCAGGCTGGAAACTTCCCTTTCTGCATCCATTAATGCTGATGGTTCTCAACCTATGGCCAACATGGCCACTCAGAATTCCCAGAGAAGGTTCAATCCTCAGAGTTTCAGAGGTAGAGGTGGACAAAATTTTCGAGGAGGTAGAGGATTCAGAGGTACTTCCTATAGAGGAATATGAGGCAAATTTCAAGCCAATAGACTTATTTGTCAAGTCTGTCATACCCCAGGGCATTCTGCTGATAGATGTTGGCATATATATGACTCTACTTATGGTCAGCAGCCGCAAAATGCACCCCAGACTCCTACTCACTCTCAGAACACTGGCAGAAATCCTAGTCTCAATATGGTGCATATGCCCCCTAATTCTGCTGCTAACTCTGATTCAGGAAGTGAAAATTGGTGGTACCCTGACTCAGGTGCATCTAACCATGTGACACATGATTTAAATGCTCTCAGTATAGCTTCTGAGTATATGGAGGAAATAGACTTCAAATGGGTAATGGTGCTGGAGAACACATCAGTCATGTTGGTAAATCAATTCTTCACTCCTCTTCTAATGATAGACATTTTATTCTTCATAATCTTTTACATGTTCCTACCATTACTAAGAACCTTTTAAGTGTTTCTAAATTTTCTCAAGATAATCATGTATTTTTTGAATTTCACCCTTTGTTCTGTCTTGTTAAGGATCAAGCTACTCAGGAGGTCCTGCTCAAGGGAACACTTAAGGATGGCCTTTACAAGTTCAACCTTGATCACCACAATCAGTTTTCTTCTCAGTTTTCCAAGAAAGTCACTGAAGACATCCACAGTCCAAGTGCCTATGTTTCATCTTTTTCTCAGAAATCTGACCTTGAATTATGGCATCAAAGGCTAGGACACTCTAGTTATGATATTGTTAAAAAGCATTGAAGAGTTGTAATATTTCCTTTGAGCATAATAAAAGTGTCAATTTTTGTTCTCCTTGTGTTCTTGCTAAAAGCCACAGGCTTCCTTTTACTCAATCTGTTTCTTATTGTTCTGTACCTTTTGAGCTTATTCATACTGATCTATGGGGCCCTTCCCCCATTAAATCCACTAATGGATACAACTATTATGTTAGTTTTATAGATGATCACACCAAATTCACCTGGATATATCTATTAAAGCTAAAATCAGAAGTTTATAATGTTTTTCTCCATTTTTATAGTCTTGTTGAGACTCAATTCAATACTAAAATTAAGGTTATTCAAAGTGATGGAGGGACTGAGTACAAACCTTTAATTCCTTTGTTTCAGCTTCATGGGATCATTCATCGTATTTCTTGTCCATATACCCCTCAACAAAATGGGGCAGCCGAGAGAAAACATCGCCACATTGTTGAAATGGGATTATCTCTTCTTGCTCAAGCCAATCTTCCTTTAAAATATCGGGATGATGCTTTTTGTACTGCCACTTACTTAATAAACAGAATTCCCTCCAAAGTTATTCAGTTTCATTCTCCTTTTGAGTTACTCTATCAATCCAAGCCTGATTTTTCCACCTTACGAGTCTTTGGTTGTCTATGTTTTCCTCATCTTAGACCCTTTAACAAGCACAAGTTAGAGTTTAGATCTTCTCCTCGTGTTTTTCTTGGCTATAGTAATCAGTACAAGGGCTTTAAAGTCTTGTTATCTACAGGCAAGGTTGTGGTGTCAAGGCATGTTCTATTCAATGAAGATGTGTTTCCCTTTGCAGCACCTCCTGATGGTCAGTCTCCTAACAAACAGGTTTGTTCTTATTTTTCTTCTAATGAACCTACTGTTGTCACTTACACATTTCCCTCTTTTCATGCACCACCTTCTTCCCCACCACTTTCTCCTATTCTTTCCCCCTCTTCACCTGCTACACACACACCAGCACACTCATCAGCATACACACAAGCACTCACATCAGCACACTCATCTTCTCATATTTCCCATCTTCTAGAGGATGAGTATTATGAAACTCTGCCTTTAAAAGTTGATTTGCCACCTATTTCTTCTGTGTCTCCCCATCCCCATGATCCTACTGAGGCTTTTTCCTCCAGCTCTGCAGTTCCTCAACCTGACACTCTAGTTACCAATCAACATCATATGGTTACTAGAGGCAAGCTAGGCATTCGAAAGCCAAAGGTATTCTCTGTATCTGTCATTGATGACACAGAACCCAAGTATGTTGCTGAGTCTTTGTTGCATCCCCATTGGAAACAAGCCATGCAAGATGAGTATAATGCATTACTCAACAATCAAACCTGGACACTTGCCCCTTGCCAGCTAGAAAGAATCTTATTGGTTGTAAATGGGTGTTTAAGCTTAAGAAACATGCAGATGGTAGTATCTCAAGGTACAAGGCTCGGCTGGTTGCACAGGGTTTTACTCAGACTACTGGTTTTGATTTTCATGAAACCTTCAGTCCTGTTGTTAAGCCAACCACCATTCGTATCATCCTCACTATTGCTCTCTCATATTCCTGGACAGTCAGACAGTTAGATGTTAGTAATGCATTCTTGCATGGGGATTTATCTCAAGAAATTTACATGAGGCAACACATGGGTTTTGAATCAGGTTCTTCATTGGTTTGTAAGTTAACTAAAGCTCTCTATGGCTTGAAGCAAGCCTCAAGAGCTTGGTATCCCAAGGTGAAAAGCACTTTGTTTCAATTGGGATTTCTTAACTCCAAAGCAGACAATTCTCTGTTTTATCAAATCAAAGGAAAGCTCAAGATTTTTATTCTTATCTATGTTGATGATATATTGGTCACTGGCAATGATCTTACTGCTATTGAGCAACTTATTTCAGATTTAAGTCATATTTTCACTTTGAAGGATCTTGGGGAGATGCATCATTTCTTGGGGATTGAAGTTACTAAGACATCACAGGGTCTTCATCTCTGTCAACGCAGTTACATCTTTGATATTTTGCAAAAGGGCTAATATGACAGTAGCTAAGGGATGTCCTACTCCCATGATCACCTCTCCCCAGATATCTAAACATGAAGGATCTGAAATTTTAAATGCTTCCCAATACAGAAGTGTGGTTGGGGCCTTGCAATATGTCACCATTACACAGCTTGAAATTTCCTTTTGTGTTAATAAAGTAAGTCAATATATGCAGCATCCTTTAGATACACATTGGAAGGCAGTTAAACGGATATTGAGATACTTAGCAGGCACATCTGATCATGGTCTCCTTTATAAACCTTCAGCTTCTCTCCATTTGATTGGTTTTTCTGATAGTGATTGGGCCTCCGACTTGGATGATAGACGATCCACTTCTGGCTTTTGTGTCTATCTTGGTGCAAATTTGATCTTCTGGTCTTCTAAGAAACAACATTCTGTTTCTAAATCCAGCACGGAGGCAGAGTATCGTAGCTTGGCACAGTCACCTCACGAAATTACTTGATCATCGCTTTTCGAATGAATTGCAAATTCTTCATTCCAAGATTCCAACAAATAATGTTTGGGTTGACAATCAAAGCACAATTTCTTTAGCTTGCAATCCTATCTTGCATGCTCGCACAAAACATATCGAGTGGATTATCATTTTATTCGAGAGAAGGTTGCAGCTCAACAGCTTCATATCAATTATGTTCCTTCTATGGATCAAATTGCTGATATTTTTACAAAGCCATTGAGTCTTCAATTCTTCGCTCGTCTCAGGAACAAGTTAACCATTACTTCCTTAGCCTCGCTTGAATTGCGGGGGTCATTAGATAAGTAAGGTATAAGAGGAGTAGCTTATCCGATAAGAAGCCGCTTGCTTATCCATGTATTTAGGAGATGTTTACACTTGTCACCATCTTAGCCTAGGATAGTACAAAAGGAATATAATTCTCGGTAAATGACAACAAAGAATGATTCGCCCTTATCCCTCTCGAGGTTGTGCTATATAACACTGAATGTGCAAAGAATGAAATGAAGGAAAAAGATCCATCAATTATTCTTGTACTACTTTGTTTCATTGATAATGGCTATTAACTTTCCTTTCACTGCTATTGATGCTTTTCTTATAATAGGTTTACGATCCTGTAGGGCTTGCAGCTGTTTTTCACTCGTTATTGTAATCAGTTGTAAGTTTTTTATGATGAATATGAATGAAACATTTGATTTAAAAAAAAATTAATATCAATAATTCTGCATGCAACGTGAGTGTATCATTTTAGTTTTGAGTCTACTATTGAATTAATAATTCATTTAATTGTTTTAATCATATTAACTATAATTAGATACAACCAATCTTCTAATATCTTTTTCAATACCAACTAGCTAGATTTAAAAATAAATAGAAAGATTAGAAAATCTCCGCCATTAATGTCACACACGTTGTCTAATTAAATTAACAATCCACTTCACGATAACTCCACGCAAACTAATTCATCTATAAACTAATCTTTGATAAACATAAAAAATAAAAATAAAAAAACCAAAATTAGATCTTCAGCTGATATTCAGAAACAGTTATAGTGGCATACATGACATTGGAAAAAAAGATCGAAAAAGCAAAAATTGATAAGTTACAAAATCTACATCAGTTTACCATATCTTCTAAAATATATTTTTTTAATTATATTCCTCCACAAGATCGGTATAATTAACAATATATTCATAATTTAATTTAATTTCCCAACGTAACTCTGCCCATCGAATACATCCTGCTATAAATTGGCACCCAATGCACACTGACAGGCCACCCTAATCACACACACACACACACACACACACACAATAGAACGTTATTAATTACATCGAAGATATATATATGGCGGGCATTAATAATCTGTTGATGAAAGCATCATCCATGTTAATGGCGGCCTTCATTGTGGTGTTGTTGCTGGGCAGCCATATTCATAGGGCCGCGGCCCAGCAAGAATCTGATAACTGTTTGCAGGATTCTGTGGTTGAGAAGGCTATTGACATTGTCCAGAATTGCATAAGTCAGGGCGGGAATGCTATTGATAGTTTTTTGTGCTGCAATTCAGCCAGAAACTTCAACTTTATGTGCACCTGCTCACAAACATTCATAGAACTGGTGGGGCGCCCCGATTTTCAAAGGGATTTATCTAATGGCCTGAATCAGGTTAGATCTACATGCAACAGTGTCAGTGTTCCCACACAAGTACTTGACTGCATTATTGCATCACCATCAGGTATATAACATCAACTATATATATGCTAGCTTAATTGCAATAATATTTGATTTCTTATATAATGCTGATTATATAATGCTGATTATATATATTAATTGATGATGATGTTCAGGTGGCCAAAACTAATTAAGTAGTACTGCATGAAAGAGAGATGGATGTTGATGGAAGCTGATGATCATATATTAATGTTGTTACTTCATTCACAACTCTAACGGTGTACATGCACGTCATGTGTCATCATACAATTATTACAATTAAATGTCTTATTAAATAAATTATATGCGCGCAGTGTCTTGTTGTAATTTCTTTTTTATTTTGGGGTATTAATATGGCATATGATTATATGCCTTATTGTCGTCCTTCGGATGGGATCTTCTATTCCAAAACCGTGTTTCATCTCATATTCCAACCGTATGGATGATTGACACGTGTATTATACTTACCATATTAATTTTCAAGCATAAATCAAGCAGAAATTGTAGGGTTCTAAAATGGTAAGTGTAATACACGTGTCAATCATCAACATAGTTGGAATATGAGATGAAACACGGTTTTGGAATAGAAGATCCCATCCGGTCTTCCTGTATGATTGTGTTTATTTGTCTCTCCACGTTATTATTAATTAATGAATATTTCCGTTTCTTTTTTCTTTTTTTGGTCCTTGTTCATTAATTAATTTGTTCATTTCCTTGAATTAATATATATACACCAGGTATGGGGAGGATTATATATAAATATTTTAATAGAGGATTCAAATTGATCAGTTTACAAACACACACACACAAACATATATATATACACCAATTAGTATTTTCATCCAAATTAAACCAAGTATAATTTACTTAAATAATATAACAAAGGTATTGGATCACATGTGGCAGAAGTCTCTACGTAATATGGTGTGTACTAATCCCAACCGTTTAATTATAAAATCGTAGGGCTGTGATTTTTTCGATTTTTTGGGGTTTTTTTTTATCCGATAAGGGAAATTATGTCTTTTAAGGAGGTTTTTTCGTTTTTTTGTAAACGTTTACTAGTCCTTGATTTTCGGGAAAATTAAATTAGATCAATGGAGACAGTTGAAATTTATATCAACAAATAGTATACTATACATGTTACTTTAATAAATAAATTCAGAGCGTCATTTGATTTATCAATAACAATATCATTCTACTTAAATAATGATTATATGAAAAACTATCTAAAAGAAACGAATGACCAATATTTGTTATTGTTTGAGACTAATAAATAAATATAATCTAAATAATAAAACAAATAAATAGAATCGTTTCTATGTAATCAGTATTTAGTTATTTTATACCCAAAAAGTATATACAACATTTATTTCTATAAAACCCATACATATCTATATCTATTTTATTTCTAAAATCATTGCATAATATTAACTTGAATATATATAAATCTCATTTAATGTAATTTTTGTTGGTTTTGTAAGAAAGAATACATATATAAAATATAAATAAAATATATTAATTCATACTATTTTAAAGAGTTTGAAAATCGAAAGTTATTTTTACATTGACTCAAATAATCAAATTAATTTCTAAATTAATCTTTTTATTTTTTGTACTCACCTATTATAAAAAAAATTTACTTTTTGAACTTGTTAAGTAACAAATTGCTTTTCAAGAAAAAAAAAATTTAAATAAAAAACATAAAATCAAAATTGAGGTACAATTAATAAAACATGCTAAAAACAATTGTTATTAAGGGAAATTTTGTCTAAACATTAAATTATACCCTGATTAAGAAGAGTAAGTGTTACATTGGCAAGTTCAGGGGCATAAATGAAACATAAGACCAAGTTCAGGGGGTGTTATTATAGTTTACTCTAGTTTTTATAACTTGGAAAGTATGATGTATTAAATAATTTAATATTTTGTATCATAGTTTTTAATTTTAAATTCTTAGAATAATTGTGGATGTAATTTGATTATATGTTAATTTTTCCAATGATTATTTATTTTTTCTATACTGAATATACATTTTAATATTGTTTATTAATTGATTATATGCTTATTTTTTAATTTTAATTGATTTTGTATTTTAAGTTTCTAATTTCTATTTGGTCAGTTACTCAGTTCTATCAAATAATATTTAGATTTATTTTGTAGTATTTTGATCATTAAATAATTTTTAAATTATAAATTTTGTGAAAATAGAAAATATTGAGTTTTTAAATTAAGAAAATATAACAATGGTTTTGAAAATAATTTTACTTTAATAATTAGAACTTAACAAATTATGCTCACAAAGGAAAATCCGATTCTTCAAAATAAGAAATTATATATTTTTTAAAATTTGGCAGGTATAATTCTGTTGCAAAAATAATATTACCTTAATCATTATATCTTACCCAAAATCTTAGTATTTTATTGCAAGTTATTGGCAGAATTAAAATACTATTTTTTTACTCAATCTTTTTTATATAATAATTAAATATTTTCTAGAATTGGAAAGGTGAAATGAGCGGAAAAATTTTCATACTACTATTTATAAGTTACTCTCTCTCTCTCTCTCTCTATATATATATATATATATATATATATATATATATATATTATACTAGTAATTCTACTCATGCGTTGTACGTGTATTAGTATTTTAACATTATTAATTTGTAATGAAACTATCTATTAAAAATGAGTTTGTATTTATTATTTTATTTTAATAATAATATTCATATAAAGTAAATAAAAATAAGTATTTTTATATCAAATTTATATTTTTATTTATAGACTTAATTAAATATCAAATTCAACTCGTTTATATTTATCTCTCAATATATGCATATTTCTATATTGGTATTATATATGTCACTCTCTTTCTCACACACACTCTACCTCTCTATATTTTCATGTTGAACTTGTATTGATAAAAAAAATTAATACTTGACATTATGAATAAAAAAAATCTTCCCAACATTATATTAATAAATCTGTCAATTCTCCATAAATAATGTCAACCAAGAAATGTAGATTTAAAAATTACAAAAAACTTTCTTATATACAGTATTTGTGGTTTTGTTGCACATTTATTCTCATCGTCACATATTAGGATTTTTAAACCCTTACGATTAGTCATCCTGGATACAACAACGTACAATTGACCATGGTTGAATACTGACTTTTTCAAAAGAAGTCCAACATGAGAGAGAGATTGTCCTTGACTTTTGTTGATAGTCATCGCATATGAAACTATCGAAGGAAATTATCTTCGTTGGAACTTGAAAGGTAACCTCGGATCGGATGGAGTCACTGTCATTCGAGGAATTAATACATTTTCCTCAACAACATCACTGGAGTTCCAACTTTCAACTTTAACTCATGATCGACACTCCAGAACACCTAATTGTATTAAAAAACTTCGGTTAGTGCACATCCTGCAAATAGGTCAATATTTGAATCTGATTTGCACGCGTTGTCAGAGCTCAAATATATCTTACATTTTTCGTCGTTCAATGAAGTCATATATTCATTTGTAGAACCGACCACATCAAGTGTTGGGGCAATGTGAAGCCCCCAATTTTCCGAGCATGTAATTGATCTTTTTATTATCTATGTATTTGATCGACTATTTTACCGCGTCACTTTGACGGGTAATTATTAATAAAATATATATTTTGGATTTTATTTCATTTTATTTAATTACTTATGATCATGATCATGATCATTTATGATCATTAATTCTATTTCACATTTATGATCACTTGATTGATCATTATTACTATTTTTGTATTTATTAGTCACCTTAGAATTTTAGAGACTATTTATTTTAGAGACTTTTACTTTATAGAATTAAGATTTTGATTTAGATTAAGTGATCATGAGACTTATAAGTGATCAAGGAAATCACTAATTATTTTGGAGATTGATATATTTCATCTATTATCATCAAATTTAGGAAAAAAAAATATAGAATTACCATAATACCCCTATATTGGACGGCAATAGTGATGGTTTTTGGTGTAGAAATACCACCCAACTCTTGTACATATACACCTTATATTAGTCATCTTGTGTATAATTATACCATTAATTCAAACATTATACACATCATCTTATACATAAATTCTTTATTATTAAAATTGCCAACATGTTGGAGTCTTCCCAATATTCCATTCAAACCCATCTCATGCCCATACATTTGACTTGCATTTTGTCTCCCATGCAAGAAGCAAAATTCAAGACACAAATTAAACAAAAAAAAAACTCTCCCTCCCTCTTTATTGTGGACGGCCAAGAGGCCTTTTTTTTCAAAAATTTTGTTAAAAATTTCATCAAACACATTTTAATTATCAAGCAAATTCTCCTCCTTCTCTCTAACCTCTCTCTAAAAATCATTCACATCTTCAAATCTTCAAACACCAACTCTTCACATCTTCAATTCTTCAAACATAAGTTCTTCATATCTTCAAGTACCACTTCTTCACATCTTCAAATATTCAAACACAAGTCCTTCACATCTTCAAACCCATCTTCCTATCTTCAAGAACATCTTCTTCCTAACATCAAACACACTTTCTTTCTTCAAACATCTAAACCAAAACAAACAATCTTTCTACTTAAACTCCAAAAATTCGAACACCCCCTATCTCAAGGTAAGAAATTTCACTCCTCAATTCAACTTAAAATCTTGCTACTCATCACCTTCTCTTTTTAATTTAAGTTTGAATTTTGGATTTTGAGGTACTTAGAAGACCACTTGAAGACATGCATGCATGGTGGTGAAATTAGAAGACTTGAAGAATAATTAGTAGAGAAATTTGGACTACAAGGTAAGAATTGGACACTAGAACCCTTCTTTCTTCTTCTTCCTATTTTTTTCAAATTCTACCACCCCTTTTTCATTTTTGAGAAATAGGGGCTGACCTTAGGTGATTTTGGAGTTGAACCAAAAATTACAAATTTGAAGCTTCAACTAGTTTCAAATCACCTACTACACAATGTAAAGTGTAGTCGTTCCAATTTTCTTATCTCCTTCTTTTTCTCCTTAATTTTCTCTCATTTTTCTAACTCCAAATTTTTGATATTTCTTGACTTAGGGGCTGACCTAAGTGACCTCATCCAAAGTTGTGAAATTTATCCTTTTATTTCACAACTTTCCAATTTTAAGGTGGGTGGAAAAATGCTTTCAACTTCTAGGGATTTTTGTTAAATGCATGTAGTGTTTTGATCATGAGTACTTGAGTGTAGGTCCCAATGGGTGTGAGTGTGAGGTTTAGAAGGGGGGGTTGAATAAACCTTACCAACTTTTCAAATTTAGTCCTTTTAAATATTCAAAGTTAATACTACACAACTAAGTCCTTGATGGACACTAAGTTAGTTAATCAGCGGAGTTAGTCACTCAACGACTCAACCGAGCCGTTGATAGAATAACTCACTGTTTTGACTAAAGACTTAACTTGACGTGATATGTTTTCAGCGGAAGACTTAACACCCTTGATTTTGGTTTAAGTTTGTTTCAATACTTGGTTTTAGCACTTTCGATTGATTATCAATTGGATAGCGATTCATCGTGAGATATAAAAATAAGATGCGAGAAATTAAAGTCTTTGAAATGTAAATGACACAATAAGTTTTTATAGAGGTTCGAAGATGGGGTAATTCTTCTACTCCTCTCTTCTCCAACTCCTGGAGGAATCCACTAAGTATTGATCAATATACAGAGTGGTTAACGGTCCGTATACAAGTCTTGATCACACAAATGACTTGATCCTTTGGGACTCGATCCGAGATGCCTTGGTCACACAAAAGTGGCTTCTCGCACGCGACTCGAGCCTTCTTCACAGGCGGTTGCGCTTGCTATTACTGACCACTTGCTTAAGTTCCTTTGATTTGATCACGAAGCCCTCCAAATAGCTTAAGCTTGGTTCGACCTTGAACATTTCTACAATCCTTCGTGGAATGTAGACCCCTTGATTCTTCAAATGTTTCCTCCTCAACCGATTGAAGTTGTCTTTCCTTCACAGGTGAGTGTTGGATTGATTTCCTTCGTAATGTAGGCTTGAGGATTGATCTTGAATGACTTGAGAGTATTCTTCGTTACAGTTCAAATGTTAGCTTGAATGTTCGTGGTTCAGGTCGGTAACCTTCTCTCAGAGTGATTCCTCAGCCTTTTATAGTGATCTTTTAAAAATCTTCCCGTTGAAGAGATATGCTTATTTTTGAAAGTCACTTGTGGTCGTTGGGTTGTCTTGTTGTAGTCCTTGGAATTTACGTTTCCTCGTATGAACGATTCTTCAGCTTTTCAGAGTCCTAACACGGTGCAGTGCTTCCCATTGGTTTATTCCTTTTGCATGCTTCCTGGACTCGAGCACTTCAAGAAAGGTAGTATGGAAGTATTACTTGTTTAAGTAATTCTCTTGATTTACGTACAATTGATCTCTTTTAGTTATCTCAACTTGACTACATTTCCTTGCCTTCCCAGGTGACTTGAGTCGACTTCCAATCATGGATGACTCTTCCGTCACTTCAACTTGAGACTTGGCTATCTTGAGTTGACTTGATGATACTTCACTCACCGTTCATCTCACCGCACCTTCACATCGAGTTCCTATCTTCTCTTCTTTGCCATACTCAACCGCTTCACAAATGAGTCTTTCTTCTAGTCTCCGGTTGTCTTCTTGCATGTTCGTGGCATAGGCGACTTAACTCACTTTCGACCCCTATCTATTACAATGCAATTTACAACAAAAATGGGGTGCCAACTTCCTATTCTAAGTTTTATATGGCATTCATCAAAATCTACAAAATAATTTCCCAACATTGAGATATGTATATTTTATGTATTGCATGTTAATTTTATGTATCAAGTCATGAAATTTCTCAAGTGTTGCTCAAAAATGCTATTTATTGAACTTTAGGTGCATGCATGTACAATTTAATGTTCTATTTGATGAATTCTCGTATGAATTGAACATGCATTTGTATGATCTTTGAAATCCATGTTTTAGATGACTTATAACCTGGACAAGTCGAGCATAATTGATTAAATTTCAATTTTGGACTTAAAAATGCAAAAATGGAAAGTTGGTGGACTAAATTGCAAGAAAATAAAACTTAAAGGACCCTCTGCAAATTTCGAATTATGGGACTGTACTCAGGTTCAAAAATGACTTTTGGAAATTTTAATAAAGTTTTAAGAGTTTGAAGATAAATAAAATCAACCTTTAAAAGCCCAAGGACTAGATTGTAAAATTTTAAAAGTTTAAGGGCTAATTTGCAAATTTTAAAACTATACCAGACCTTAATTTTAAAATTTAAAATTTTCACTCTTAAGATACTGGAAATGACATATTTTAAAATTTAAAATTTAAAATTTAAAATTTAAAACTGTATCAGCCCTATCTATTACAATGCAATTTACAACAAAAATGGGGTGCCAACTTCCTATTCTAAGTTTTACATGGCATTCATCAAAATCTACAAAATAATTTCCCAACAATTTCCCCCTTTTGATGATGCCAAAACTTAAAACATACATCAATAATTAAACAAAGAAAGATACATACAGTAAATGTAGAATCACGGAATGTATGCTTAGAATCAATCTTTTATTGATCATAACATTCTTGTTCTTTACATAGTCATTTTACAAAGTGTATCAGAGCTTGAATCAAAAGAAAGTGTATCAGAGCTTAAATGGACCTTAAAGTAACCATGCTGTTCTATATCTCCACAAGTATAGAAATTGTACAATTTTATTCAATGTATAGAAGACTTACATAAAAATGTATTTACATAGTAAAATACACGAAGGGTGGACAACAACACTTCCCGATTGCCCGTGTTAACTCCCGTGGCTTCTTTCCTCGTGCCTCGACCGCATCAACAGCGTCATTGGCCTGCGAGAGCGTTGGCACCTCACCGAGACAGTCTCAACTATCTAAGCCTCGTTGATGACAACTGCTTTGTGTATTCTGTGGTTGTTCCTTCTCCACTTCGCCTCCGAGATTCATTGTGGAGTCACCGCAGATCCTCCGACCTTGCCGCAGTGGAGGGAGTTTCCCCTCACCGTGGCACACCACCGGTGAGTGACTTGGAATGGGGTCACTCGTCTCCATACTCCCTACTGCTCCCACCGAGTATGCGGCCGTTGGGGCGGTGGTAAGACACCTTCATTAGGGGTTGGCTCGACCGGGGTCCCCACAATCCCGGTTTCATCGCCGCCTTCATAACACCTTTCTCCGAATAAGTCCGGGAAGTGGTGGCAGAAACGAGGTGGCAATCACCGCACCACTCCCATGGGATCAACTTCCACCGTGATGTGGAAGACTCCCCTGTCCTTCCAACATCCTTTGCTCATGTAGGGCTCTGATTCCCGCATGGCTTGCTGCATCTCTAATTCTTCAGAGCGGCGGGGTCGAACATCATCTTCACTTCCGAGAAAAATGTAGAGATGAGGATGTGTATGTTCGGTGGTTCCAAAGGGACAAAGATCGGCCTTTTCACGAGCCTCGCCTTCCTCCGCTGTCTCTCCTTCTCCTTGTCTTTGAAGATCTCAAGATATCCGAGTTTTCTTCATCCAAATCTTGGACCACAAAGTGGTCACCCCAAGAAAGTTCAACAGTTCCTCTTCTTCTTTGATAAACTCTGGTCTTTGGAACTGTTCCCTGGATCGACTCAACTTCCACTTCCTCCACTCTCTCGCAGACGATTTTGAATGTCCTGGGTATGGTGGGGATATGATCATCACATCATCATCCCTGTCATCATCTCCCTGTTGTCCTCGAGCTCGGGGATTGAGGCTAGCAAACTTTGCTGCCCGACATCTTCAGTAGCCTCCGTTACAGGCGGTGACACAACCCTATCAATAGGTGATTCGGTTGTCTCGGCTATTCTTTGTTCCTCTGCTACATTACGTCTCACTGGGGTCTTGAGTTGTCTCTGCTGATCGGCCTCGGCCAGACTTAGCTTTCATCGATAACTTCCAAGACTCTACTTCTCCAAAGCCTCTCTCGGAGTATCTTTTCTAGCCGAGTGGTAAACTCAAATCTTCTCAAGCTCGGAGAGCTTGGAAATTCTTTTTTCTTTTTGTTTTTACCGTAGGAACATCCGGTTCCACTTCCTCCAGTTCGTTGAAGGTAAATGCCTTCGCATTGTCTTAGAGGCGATTGTCTTCCTTGTTGTGGCGATCCTCTTCTTCTTGATCACCGGAGAAGGGATTAATGGTTCCTTCTCCATCGCGCTGCCGGGGGGGAGACACAGCTGCGGGAGCGAGGAGCATATTTCTTTTTCTTTCTTTGCAGGGGCAACAGTCTTCTTGGCAATCAGAGAGCCTTCTTTTGAGGAGGGGAGACAACAGTATCATCGTGGTCACCGATTCCCCTCACTCGTGATCGCTCTCTTAGCGTAGGCTCTCTTCGTGCGCGCTGAGAGGTTTGATCGAAACATCCTCTTGTTTAAATGGAACGCTTTTCCATGTCGAAGAGGTACCCCTTTACTTACATCATTCGCCAATCACCAGGCCGTATCCCGAGGAACCTCCAAACGTACCATCCTCCTTGAAGGATTTGTTCCCAATATTACGCAGTCTCCGGCTATACAAACTCAGCCATTCACTTTCTTCTTTCAATGATCGCACCATCACGATCAACTTTGCTTTAGATAATCGGTCAAAGCCGCCAAATTTAATGTCTATGCATTTGGCAACAATGTCCAAAGATAATTTGTGGTAGTCCTCTTTCGCCACCTCTTGTTAGTTTGTGTAGACCACTTTCGCAAGACACGATCGGACTTGGCTACTTTCTTCCAAGCGGCGATCGGTCAACCTCGGCTTCATGAATCTCCGACACTCCTTCCGCCGGCAGCAAGCAGTGATCTGCCAAATCCTTGGCAGTAATGGTGAACTCCTTTCCATGAACAGAGGACTTGATGCCCTCATCGTGAACCTCAGCGTTCACGTGGAACTGTGCGACCTCTTCTACGTAGGTCATTGGAAACTCCAATGTCAAAAATGGCTTCAGCCCAGACGTTTCCAATTTCTCAGCAATCTTCTTCACGAGGGTGTTGTCGGACCCCTGTTTAACCATACCATCGAAATCCACAGTAGACCCGGTGTGGATTTGCTTTCCTAGCTTGACAAAATCATGAGTAGATGCCATTTCGAGATGTTATACCGAACGAACCTTTAAAAACTGAGTTGAGGATTGATAAGGTTTTGAGAGAAAATTCTGCTTTTGCTTTCGAGAGAGAGAAAGATGAACAGTTTTGGGTAAAGTGAGTGAGAAACGGACGAAATGGTTTAAGTATGGTTTATGAAAGGACGTGCGGGTGGTTTTTTTGAAACTTGATCAAGATCAACGGCTTAGATCTTGCACGCCGATTAGCATTTAAGTTCTCGCATTTAATGCGGCAGCATTTATATCCAATCATAAGCTTGGAGTGCGACTTTTTGACGTATGTACACGTCATAATTATGCTGACGTCATTCTTAAAAATATTCCCGCTTAGTAAAACGACCGCGTTTTTGTCACTTTGCTCATAAATGACTCACTTACTCCTTAGCCGATTCAATCCTTCTTCTCTCTATTCTCCTTGTGACTCAAATTTCCGGCTAACTCGGTACAAGTTGACTTTCCGATCTGGTGATTCACTTAGTGGATTACAAATTCAGCTTTTTTTCCTCTTTTTCATGTTTCATCTCTTTTCTTTGAGTCTTCCGAGTGTCAACTCATCTCAATTAACCCTAATTCATGCTTGAGTTCTTCAAATCTTGACTCACATAATGGTTTTGTGAAAATGTCACCAACCTGTTTATCGGTTGAAATATATTCCAAGGTGATGTCCTTTTTTTCAACATGATCTCTTATGAAGTGATATATGACATCAATGTGCTTTGTTCTTGAATGCAACACGGGATTTTGAGTGATTGCAATTGCACTTGTGTTATCACACATAATTGGAATTTCTTTTCCTCAAACTCATAGTCTCTCATTTCTTTGTCTCATCCATAAGACTTGGGCACAACAAATGCCCGCATCTATGTATTCTTCCACCTATGGAGGTGGCTATTGAATTTTGCTTCTTGCTAAACCAGAAATTAGCCTATTTCAAGCATTTGACATGTGCCTCGAGGTGCTCTTCCTCAACCCTACATCCAAAGATAGTCGAGTCTGAATAACCAATTAGCTTGAATCCACCTTCCTTTGGATACCATAAGCCAACTTCTTGGCTTCCTTTCAAATATCTCAAAATTCTTGGTTGTAGTCACGTGGCTTTCTTTTAGAGCGATTGAAATCTTGCACATACACCTACAAAGAAAGGTGATGTCCGCCTGCTTCTTTGTGAGATAGAGCAATGATCCAATAAGTGCTCAGTATCTTGTTTGATCTACAGAACTTGCCATCTGCATCCATGTCCATTTTAATCGTTGTATTCATTGGTATTTTTACGTAAAGACTTCTCTTCCATACCGAATTTCTTCATTAAATCTCTCGGTGTATATTGTCGACTTATGAAGGTTCCATCCTTCAAATTGTTTCACTTGAAGTCCAAGGAAGAATGTCGCTCTCCCATCATGCTTATTTCGAATTTGCTTTGCATGAGATTTGAAAATTTATCACACATGACTCTTTGTTTGTGGATCCAAAGATGATGTCATCCACATATATTTGAACAAGCAGTATACTCTTCCTATCTTGAATTATGAAGAGTGTTCTGTCCACTTTGCCTTTTGTGAATCTATCCTCAGTCAAGAATTGTGACAATGTATCATACCATGCTCTGGGTGCCTGTTTCAATCCATATAGAGCTTTCTTGAGTTTGTATACTTTATCTCCAAGAGTCTTCTGCTCAAATCCTGGAGGTTGTTCAACATACAGTTCTTCTTCCAATAAACCATTAAGAAATGCACTCTTTACATCCATTTGATATACAGTAAAGTTCTTGTGAGCTGCATAGGCAAGAAACATCCTTATGGCTTTCAATCTTGCCACAGGAGCAAATGTTTCATCAAAATCTATCCCTTATTCTTGGCAATATCCTTTGGCTACCAATCTTGCTTTGTTTCTTACCACAGAACCTTCCTCATTCATCTTGTTTCTGAACACCCATTTAGTGCCAAAAACATTTTGATGGGTAGGTCTTTGAACCAATTCCCACACTTTATTTCTTTCAAACTGATTCAGCTCTTCTTGCATAGCCTGAATCCAATGTGTGTCATCCAATGCTTGAGACACATCTTTTGGTTCTATTTGTGAGATGAAGCATGTGAACATTGCTCCTTGTTGAGTTCTGGATCTAGTTTTGACACCTTCTCTTACATCTCCAATGACTAGTTCTAGTGGATGGTCTCTCAGCCATCTTACATCAGGTTGGAGTAAGTTAGCTGGATTCAGTCGTCTTGCAGTTGTGTTATTTTGATCAGCTCTCTCATCATCACTTAGCCGCAAATTTTGCAGTAAAATTTTTGAGACTCACTATCTCATCTTCTTCCTGGTTTATAATTCCAAATTCCTTCAACATAGGGACTCTTCTCGCATGGTTGGTTGATTCACTTATCACCGACTCTTCAATGTCTTCTCCATTTACATTGGGCTCATCGAACACCACATGGATGGATTCTTCTCGTAACCACAGTCCTCTTGTTGAGTACTCTGTAGGCTTTGCTTTCAGCTAAGTATCCCAAGAAGATACCTTCATCGACTTTAGCATCGAAAGCCTTTAAATTATCTTTACCATTGTTATGGATGAAGCATTTGCATCCAAATATTCTAAAATATATAACATTTGGTTTTCTCCTGTCCAAATCTCATAGGAGTCTTTGTCACCGTCTGTTTATCATGCATCTATTTTAAGTATAGCATGTTGTGTTTATTGCTTGACCCAAAATCTTTTAGGTAGCCCCTGTTTGACTAACATGGTCCTTGTCAGCTTCTTCTTTAAGAGTTATGTTCCTTCTTTCTCGCAACTCCATTTTGTTGTGGAGTCCTTGCTGCAGATAATTCATGACCAAGACCATTTTCAATACAAGATCTTGAGTGATTATACCATTGACAAACTCGGTTCTCTCACAGTCTTATTTTGATAATGGTTTGACTCTTCTCATTTTGGATTCTTTTCATCGTGTGTGGTAGTTTTCGCAGAGTTTCTTTCTTCTTACACATGAATATTGTCCATGTATATATTGAGTAATCATCTACTACCACCAAGGTGTATTTCTTCCCACTTATGCTAGCCGGTTCAACTGGACCAAATAGATCCATATGTAGCAGGTGCAATATTCTAGTTGAAGATGGACTTGTCTTTTCTTTGAATGATAATTTGATTTGCTTTCCCATCTGGCATGCATCACATACACTTTCCTTCTTGTACACTGAGTCTGGAAGTCCTTCTACAAGATTGCTCCTTGCAAGTTTGTTAATTGTTTTGAAATTCAGGTGACTCACTTCTTTTGCCACAACCAACTAGATTCGGTACTGCTCTTTTTTGCTAGCGAGACAAGTGCTTGTTGTTGCAGTTGACCAATCTACCACATACATGTTCTTTTTGTCGCATCCTTGCGTAAAGACAACTTCATTGGATTGATGTCCTTGATTTGGCATATACCCATGTTGAATCCAACATTATAACCCTTGTCACAAAGTTGGTTGATGCTTAGCAAATTGAAGTTGAGTCCTTCAACATATGCAACATCCGTGATTTCTAATCCATTTTTCTTGATGGATCCAAAGGCCCTTATTTCTCCCGGAGCTTCATTTCCTCCAAATATGACTTTTGCACCTCTAACTTCCTTGAATTATGACAGATTTTCTTGTTTCTGTCATATGTCCGGGAATGCCACTATCCATGTACCAGGTTCCTTGGCACTCAGCTGTTCCTTGAACCTGCAATCAAGGAAATTAGATTTTAGGTACCCATACTTGCCTGGGTCCTGAGGGGTTAGTATTATAAGATGATCCAACCAGCCTATAGCCAACTGATTTGACTCTAAGAGGTTGCCATCTATCAGTTCCATAATCATAATTAACTTTAGCAAATTGCTTGGGGGTTCTAGGTTCATACAGCTGTCTCTTTTGTCTGTATGCCTGTGAATGTGTTTTAGCAATAGCAGTATTTGGGTAGTTGTGATATCTCTGAGTGTAGTGCCTAGGTGCATATGAGTGCTGATGAAAGCTCTTATGCCTTTGGAATGGCCTTTGTTAAGTTTTAGGCCTTTGCCATTTAGGCTTATATTCCATAGATCTTTGCTGATAGTTCAAATTATTCCAATCAGCTTGGCTTGGGTAGTTTCTACCATTCCCATCATATATATTTCTTTTATATAATTTCTGGGACTTTTGGTAGCTCTGTTTCTTCTTTACAGAGTATTTCCTATTTGAGTTTGCTTTGAGGAACTCGGCCGGATTTCTTCTCACTGTTCTTTCAAAGACACTCAACTCGGGCAAACTTTCCTTTTCCTTTATAACCAAGGCCAGTTTGCTTGTGATTGTGCTTTGGAATAAATGTGTGTGCACCATTTGGAGTTTTGGATTTTTAAGATACTTCATTACTTGAAGATCCTTTTTCCAAAATTACTTTTTGGAGCTTGACATAGCACATAGGAATTAAATCCTAAGCCTGTCTTGTCTCCACATTCTCTTTGACTCATAATAAGGTCATCCAAGGATTTAGATGCCTTAGTGAATGAGGCAATCACATTTTTGAGGTCATTCTCCTCTTTTCTATAGCAGCTATTTCTCGCTATTAACTTAGCATTTTCACCTTTAGACTTCTATTCTCATCGCCTATTTGACTTAGAGTACTCGGCTCCTTAGTCACCGAGAGTTTTGGCTCTTGAGTAGGCTGTTTTCCTCATTTAGTAGTGTGTGTGGGGATTTAATGTGTTCAAAGTCTTTCATCATTTTGCCTAATGAATCATAAAGATCAGTGGGTGATGAAGTGTGTGTGTCACGATCACTATCACTAGAATACGAGTGTGATGAGTTAGAGTTTACCTCATCTTCTTGGTCGAGGTTGGTCTTGTTCCTTGGCCATTAAAAGATCAATGCTTCTTCTTCGAGTCACTTGAGTAGTCGGCTTCACTAGTCTAATCAATCACCGTGGTGTCTTTTGACTTGGGTCTGTCTCGTGATCTCTGCACCAACATTACCTTTTTCTTTTCTTGTCTTCTTTCTCTCAAGACTTTTCTTTCCTCTTCATTCATGTATTTGTTGACTACAGGATATGGGCAATCAATGGCATAGTGACCTGGTTGTCTGCAGTTCCAGCATAGATTTTCAACTTTTTGATCAGTTCTTTCCATCCTTGGATTGTCAGCTCTTTGATATTCAACTTTTTGATGCTCTGCTCTCTTGGTTGGTCTATCTTCCCTTGACTTGGAGGGAGCTGAGTGTCTTCTGGAGGATTCACCCTTGCCTCTCTTGTAGTTCTTATTGAAGAACTTGTTAAATCTTTTAAACATCAGGGCTATTTCCTCTTGGTCAATGACTTCTTTGACCTCAGCTCTCTTGCCATCCTTAACAATTAGAGCATCTGTTTTGGGCACAATTGTCTCCTCTTGATATTTTCTTCTCAGTTCAAATTCGTTGCCTTTGAGATCTGAGAATAGCTCATGGTTGGATGTCTTGGATAGGTCCATGGAATGCCTCAGTGCCATGACCTTCATTTCCCATTCAGCTGGGAGACTTCTTAGAATATTCATACACATTTCCTTTTGTGTATATTCTTTTCCAAGTGCAGATAGATCATTAGTAATTTCTGTGAACCGAGCATCCACCGATCCATCCAAGTCCCTCCCGCAAGCATTTTAAAATTCTCAAATTTTTGTACAGCAACAGATAGTTTATTTTCCTTGATTTGCTCTGAGCCTTCACAAATCAAGGTTAGCTTGTCCCAGATTTCTTTAGCCGTTTTGCATGATTTGACTTTATTGAACATGGCTTTGTCCAAAGTTTTGTAAAGAATGTCCTTGACCACATTGTCCAAGTTATATCTTTTTCTCTCGTCATCATTTGTCCATTCAAATCTCGGTTTTTCAACCATAGCTGTCCGGGAGCAACATCCTCTTCACCTTCACCGCAGCTCTCCTTACAAAATTGTTCACTTTTAAAATTTGCAGTGGCCCATCTTCTATCACTATCCACATTTCATCATGTAATGCTGATAGATGAGCCTGCATACGAATTTTCCAATCATCAAATTCCTCAATAGTGAACATAGGGATGCGTGTCAAATTTGCTTCCATGATAATAAATTTGCTGATTAAAAGAGTTTTGAAAGATCAAATAATGAAACAATCTTTGAAAGATTTAGAGATCTAGTTCAGTAACCAGTGCGGAAGGCTCAATGAACCAACCGCTCTGATACCACTTGTAGGTCCCAAGGGGTGTGAGTGTAAGGTTTAGAAGGGGGGGTTGAATAAACCTTACCAACTTTTCAAATTTAGTCCTTTTAAATATTCAGAGTTAATACTACACAGCTAAGTCCTTGATGGATAGCTAAGTTAGTTAATCGTGAGTTAGTCACTCAACGCACTCGGTCATCGAGCCGCTGATAGAATAACTCAAATTGTTTTGACTAAAGACTTAACTTAAGCGTGATATGTTTTCAGCGGAAGACTTAACACCCTTGATTTTGGTTTAAGTTTGTTTCAATACTTGGTTTTAGCACTCGATTGATTATCAATTGGATAAGCGATTCATCATGAGATATAAAAATAAGATGCGAGAAATTAAAGTCTTTGAAATGTAAATGACACAATAAGTTTTTATTGAGGTTCGAAGATGGGGTAATTTTTCTACTCCTCTCTTCTCCAACTCCGGAGGAATCCACTAAGTATTGATAAATATACAGAGTGGTTAACGGTCCAGATACAAATCTTAATCACACAAATGACTTGATCCTTTGGGACTCGGTCCTGAGGAGATGCATTGGTCACACAAATGGCTTCTCGTGCGACTCGGCTTCTTCACAGGCGGTGCCTTGCTACTACTGACCCATTTGCTTAAGTTCCTTGGATTTGATCACGAAGCCCTCCAAATAGCTTAAGCTTGGTTCGACCTTGAACCTTTCTACAATCCTTCGTGGAATGTAGACCCCTTGATTCTTCAAATGTTTCCTCTTCAACTGATTGAAGTTGTCTTTCCTTCACAGATGAGTGTTGGATTGATTTCCTTCATAATGTAGGCTTGAGGATTGATCTTGAATGACTTGAGAGTATCCTTCGTTACAGTTCAAATGTTAGCTTGAATGTTCGTGGTTCAGGTCGGTAACCTTCTCTCAGAGTGATTCCTCAGCCTTTTATAGTGATCTTTTAAAAATCTGCCCGTTGAAGAGATATGCTTATTTTTGAAAGTCACTTGTGGTCGTTGGCTTGTCTTGTTGCAGTCCTTGGAATTTACGTTTCCTCGTATGAACGATTCCTCGGCTTTTCGTAGTCCCGACACGGTGCGGCAGTGCTTCCCATTGGTTTATTCCTTTTGCATGCTTCTCGGGATCCGAGCACTTCAAGAAATGTAGTATGGAAGTATTACTTGTTTAAGTAATTCTCTTGATTTACGTACAAATGAGATCTCTTTCGATTATCTCGACTTGACTATATTTCCTTGCCTTCCCCAGTGACTTGAGTCGACTTCCAATCATTGGATGACTCTTCTCTCACTTCAACTTGAGACTTGGCTATCTTGAGTTGACTTGATCGATATTTCACTCACCGCATCTCACCGCACCCTTGATCGAGTTCTTATCTTCTCTTCTTTACCATACTCACCGCTTCACAATGAGTCTTCCTTCTAGTCTCCGGTTGTCTTCTTGCATGTTCGGGCATAGCCGACTTAACTCACTCGACCAGCCCTATCTATTACAATGCAATTTACAACAAAAATTGGGTGCCAACTTCCTATTCTAAGTTTTACATGGCATTCATCAAAATCTACAAAATAATTTCCCAACATTGAGATATGTATATTTTATGTATTGCATGTTAATTTTATGTATCAAGTCATGAAATTTCTCAAGTGTTGCTCAAAAATGCTATTTATTGAACTTTAGGTGCATGGATGTACAATTTAATGTTATATTTGATGAATTCTCGTATGAATTGAACATGCATGTGTATGATCTTTGAAATCCATGTTTTAAATGACTTATAACCTAGACAAGTCGAGCATAATTGATTAAATTTCAATTTTGGACTTAAAAATGCAAAAATGGAAAGTTGGTGGACTAAACTGCAAGAAAATAAAACGTAAAGGACTCCTCTGCAAATTTCAAATTCTGGGGCTGTACTCAGGTTCAAAAATGACTTTTGGACATTTTAATAAAGTTTTAAGAGTTTTAAGATAAATAAAATCAACCTTTAAAAGCCCAAGGACTAGATTGTAAAATTTTAAAAGTTTAAGGGCTACTTTGCAAATTTCGAAACTGTACCAGACCTTAATTTTAAAATTTAAAATTTTCACTCTTAAGGTACTGGAAATGACATATTTTAAATGTATTCCAAATCCAAGTGTTTAGGGCTTGGAAAGTAATTTTTCTAAAATTGAGGGACTAAAGTGTAAAAGACTAAACTTGAGGACCCACATGAAATTTCCAGGACTTATGCAACCCATGCACCTGGAAATACTAATTTAACTATAACTTAATTATATTTTGGACCCAAGTTTCAAATCTCATAACAATTGAACCTCTAAAAGCCTTAAAGGCAATTATTTCAAAATGGGATAAAAATGATATTTTTAAAAGGTAAGGGACCTAAACTTATTTATTTTTAAAAATGTTTTTGTCCCAATATTCCACTAACCTTAGTGACATTTTCCAACTGGAATCACCTTAAAATCCCTTCCGGTTTGTGAGTTCCGAATATTTTAAACTTAAGGCCCAAAATGACAATTTTAACAAATTCGGGGCCAATGTGAGAATTTTATAAAAACTCGACCTCAAAACTTTAAAAACCTGAATCTATGAACAATTTGGATAATTTAGGAACTGACCTCATAATGTTTCAAGTTCGGGATATTTATTTATTCAATTTTAACCCCAAAAGTATTGGTTTTTACAAAATGGGGCTAAATTGTAATTTTTCTTTTAACAAGGACTTAACCCAAAATTATTTTCCTTTTATTAAAATATCCCTGGACCCTCTGACTTTAATTATTTATTAAAATATTTTATTTTCTCAAAAAAAAAACCCCTTGACTTATCGGACCGTCTTGACCGATTAATACCTGATCGCATAACGACTTCCTCGTATTGCGATTTTGAATCTATGACGGGACTTATGTTCCACCTAATCTTTCAAGATATCGAAGATTGCTTATCCTTCCGATAATCGTCTTCATCCAAATAACTCCACCAATGCCATAATTGCCACTCGTGATTTTCGAAAATTTTCCTAAACTGCTTCCCTGAATCAATGATACTCGACTGCCTGGTTGACTACCTGAACTTGTTTTTACTTTCCTGCTTGAGTCAACTTGGTGTGTCGAGCTCACAGTCGGAATGGATACGTCGGGACGGAGTTTGTCCAAGGGAAGCGGGTCGTAGTACTTGAGGTATAATCATGATTATGCCAAATCCGAGCCTTGCTAGCTCTAGTGTGAATTTTGTCTTTGCCTATGGAGCGATAAGGTGACAGGTCTTGGACCATCTTGCTTGGGGAGTTACAAGGAAAAACGAAGGAATCGCTGTCTGATCCACACGATTCCAGAGTTATCGGACCCGTTTGGTTGGCGCTACAACTCCGTACGCAACCGCTACTTGTATTGCATTGGTTGGCGCTACAAATCCGTACGCAACCATTATTTGACTTGCATTGGTTGGCGCTACAAATCCGTACGCAACCATTATTTGCCTTGCATAGGATTGGCGTTACATTCCGTACGAAATCCTACCTATCTTGCCTGAATCACATAGTGCTTGTGTGACCACGAACTGTTTTCTTAAACTGTATAAGTATATTACTTAAATATATTTATCACGATGCCTGTGGACTGTGTGTGAATTCACGCATCATATCTCACGCGTTTTTATATAATTGTTTTCTCGCATTAACTATATATATCGCCACACTTGCGCATGACCACCCCATCCACTGAGATTTCTGTCTCATCCCCACCTGTTTTCTAACCTTAAGATGAGGACTTCGTTGAAGATGCTAAACCGACCACGGATTGAGCTCTTGTACCCCGTTTGTTGGACTTACTATCTTCTGTTGTTGATGTTTGCTGGACTTGTTCCTTTTATTTACTGTTGGACTCCTTTACTTTCTTTTCATTCCGGTCTGTAACTGAAGGGCGTAGGACCCTTTGACTATTAAGTTGTTATCTTTGGTTATTTTCGGGGATGTAATTTGGATATTGTGGACTGTAAGTTGTAACTTGTACTTGTTTCTTTATTTCCGCTGCTAATTAGACATTGTTCCATTGGGTTTTGTTGATATTCGTCTGGATTGTTTGGTTTACTTGTATTTAAGTTGTGGATCGTCGTCGCGTCCTGTTTGGGGCGTGACATGCAACGGATGGCTCGACCCTACAAATAAGCTGAACATTCATTATTCTTACCTGAAAAGAGTCAACATTCTTCAGTTTGGATTTGTCTGGAGAAGAAACTTTTTCATTGTTAAATTGAGATGATCCTGTTAAAGTACTATGTCATTAATTTGCTTACCTATACAAATTTCAAATAAAATAAATGAAATGCAGTAAAGATCTAATAAACAACTTATCTTAACACCAACCTATTCATAATGAACAGCTGTAGAGTTCAGTTCCAAGTCATGTGGAAAAATAATAAAACTTAAATAAAATAAACCTATTTGAATATAAAATTCCTCCCCATTATTGTCAATCGCAAATTACGAACATTTCATGTCTGACTGTTAATAAATGTTGATTGAAATCTCGATGTGAACTCTGAATCTATAGTCAACTTTACGGTTGTAAAAGCGTTTCTAAAATTGTTAATTGGATCTCTTTTACTTTGCACTTTGAATAGGACCTTCTTGTCTACCAAATCCTTAATCTCATTTGGAACATATTGGGGGCTAGTGTCCTGCATAAGGTTGATTAATAAAAAATTATTTAATTTTAAGATACAAATTATAAAACAATCAAGCAAAAATTATAATAAAAATTTGGTAACCAATAACAATACTCACGATAACTGCTTTAATCTCATATGCTTTCTTGCCAATGAAATCAACACTATCCTTGTCCCAACAAAGAAAAAGAGCATTTTCAGTACAATCCATCACACACAATTTAAGTTTGTACTTAAAAGATTTAAATAGTTAATTCATTCTTTTAGTTAATTCAATTGAAAAGTCGGATTTTCAATAGCATCCACCCCAATGTCATCATCGTCAGAATCATCACTACATGTTGCACACGTATTGATTAAATCAATTAATTAATCAGTTAATTTATAATTAAATAGAAATATCATTTATATATGATTTAAACTTTAATAAATTACTTGAATTGATATCAAAAATATGTATAGTTGGGTACACATCGATTCTCTCACATGAATCATCGGAGCTCCTCTAGCAGAGAAGTATAATAGCGCCTAGTGCTATTAATCTCCTTCCATCACTTCGCCACTTTGGGGCGCCATTGTAGCTTTTCTATAGTGCAACGCCAGAATTAGTGTTGCACTGTTCATGCGCTATTCCCTTTTTTTTGTTAAATATATTTCTTATTAAGTTTGAATATTTTTATTAATTTTGAATATTATATATTTTTTATTTCAGTTGTTCTTATAGAAATATATCAAAATTAATTTTATTATATGTGATTTTCTTTAAATATTATAATATGTAATTTTCTGAATTGTTAATTTAAATTTTTCATTAATTTCATTAAAATTAATATTTTTTGAATTTGTTTAATTTTAAAAATAAAATATTTAATAAATATTATATTAAGTAAAATTACTTATGCCATAATTTTATCAATTATAATGTAATAACAATTGATATTAAATGAATAAAATAAGGAATCTTATAGAATATTCTTTTTAGTGCGAAAGTATGCAAACTGTTGGAGATGAAATGCATATTTTGCACTAAAGTAGTGCAAATTCTGCATCAAAGTAGCACAAACTACTGGAGATGGTCTCATTAGAAAATATTGATACATTAAAAACGTGGTTGGCGCGATTAGAGAAAACCAGCACTTCACAATCTGAAATTGAGTTATCATGGACGAATTTGCTCCATCCATCTGTAAAATAGAACGTGCCATAGGGGTTGACCATTTTTACCATCCAAGTGTATCCGTTCATATTATGCAGATCACAATTTAATAGTGTACTGGCAAATTTTCCTGGACGACGCTGACACAAAATATTTAAATGTAATTACAATTTGAATAGATAATGACATTACAACATATTTAGCTAAGCTTCGTAGTGAATTTCTAATTGAACAATATAATAAACCATTCCGATAATTTCCTTACAAAAATAATAGGAAAAAAAAATTCACAACTATAAATTAATAACCAAAAAGAATTATGTTGGCGGGATAGAAGTTTACATATATGAATAGGAAATATATGTACACAAAAATGTTGACACAAAATATGTTAGTATCAGGAATAATAAGAAAATAAACATAATCATAATTCAAAAAATAACTTTAAAAAAATACAACAAACTATCAGGAATAATCAAAAAAGAAACTCACCAAATATGGTTCGTACAAATCTACAATATAGTTTATATAAAAACTCTTGTTTATTGCAGAATTCGAGTTCAATATTGTCGATGTTAGCGGGACAATTTATGAAAATGAAAATAAAGGATTTAGTGAAGATGAAGCTATATTTGGTGGTTATGCTTCGAATTTAGGATCAACAATATCAAAGTGTCCCTCTAATGCAATTTAAGTAGTATAAATATAAGAGGATTTAACATAAATAATAAGCTACCAAAAAAATCTTTGAACACAAAATCAATTGTTAATTCAATGGTGAAAGATACATGAAATCATTAACTATTATTAAACACTTTAGAAAAGTTTGAATAATCATTAGTATTTAAAACTTGATTAATTAACATTATATTATACAAAAAAAAAGTAACGACACTATTGAAACAAATAATAATACATTTGATGAAGATATATATGATTTATAGAATCAACATAATCATTGTGATATATATGAGCATAACTGACATATAGTGATACTAATATTAATTATAGTCAAATACTATTTATAATTTTTAAAATCTATATATTATATATAGATAGAATTGATAGTATAGACTCACTTTTGGTATAAAGTAGGAATAACATTTATAAAATTTTCCTAATTTTTATACGCATAAATAGGAATATCATTTATAATATTTTTCTTATTTATATACATATAAAGTAGGAATACACATTTACAATCTTTTCTTATAATATTTTCCTAATTTATATAATTACAATTTACAACAATTTTCTTATGATATTTTCCCAATCTAAGCATATATAATAATTACCATATATAATGTTTACAATTATTTTTTATATAAGAAGTAAAAAGAGCGGAAAAATTATTGTTTCGGACTTCTGCTATTATATATATATATATGATATTTCCCTTTTTTGGTCAGGGTTCTATTTGTTCATTTCCTTGAATTAATATATATATATATATATATATATACACACCAGGTATATATGTTCATTTTTTAACAAATTATGACATTTTTTATATTTTAATTTAATATTTTAAAATAATTTGATTGAGATGCCATTAATTACATTTCTGAAAAATTTTAGGCTCTTCATAATGATATGAATGTGTTAAAAAAGCAAAATGTGTCTCTAAAGTGTGAAATGTGACAATCTCATGCGCACACTCATGCGGGTATTGATGGCGATTCATAACATCCTCATAACTCTTTGAGCTAGCTAAGCTAGCAATGAGGCCCATTAAAGTGCACCATAAGGAGATTTCTTTTAATTACTCATAATTAAAGTTAATCTAAATATACAAATAAATTTAATCCATTTTTTCAATGTGGAATGGTGACATTTTGTGAGGCCCCAGAATTTTCAACAGTAGACAACACATCACAGATATATATTTTTTAAAAAGATAAACTACGTCTCAACTTTTGATATTTTGAAACAAAATATAATATTTGGAAGTATCCATGACGATAAACTCAATATCCCTAGTCAAAGTCTATTATCATGGTTTATCAAACTTGTATTGTAAAATTTTAAATTTCTTAGCATAAAATATAGTAGTGCTTAAATTAAACTTTTTCGAAGAAATACGATTTCATGCCTTACAAACAAACATTTTCATCCTTACGATCATTGAGAATATCTACTACTAATTTAATATTTTAACAAAGACAATGTCTTATGTCTTGAAAGCTCATTTAGTAAAAAATATATTTTCTAAAGAATAGTACCTTAGATTTATTTTACAAAACTCCAACTTTTGCATTGAAATGGCAAAGTACCTGATTCTTGATTTTGTTAAATTACTTATTACTTGATTTATCTTGTAGATACATTATTTATACTCAGAATCATTTTTATTTTACGGTGTATATTAACAACACCTACTTTCACTTTTTAAACTATTGTCGATTTCTTTCAACTTTGAACGGATACTTAACCCATTGGATTTATTTCTTAACAATTAACTATTTTCTAGTAGCATAATATTTTTTTAAATATTTTATTAATTTCAAAATTTTATTTATATATTAAAAAATAATTTTATAATTTAATTAATTTCTTGATTGCTATATTCAACTCGTATTATTGGTTCTAATTTATTTAGTACCTTAGATGATAAGTGATAATACTACACTTGAGAATTATTAGACACCTTATAACTTAGAAGACTTATTTTATTAGTGATATATATAGCTTATAGAATAAGGAGCTTGAGGTGGAATAAGTGATTACGGAATTTGTTAGTGATTGTGGGATTGAAAAGTAATTTTTTTTTTTTTGGAATTGATATTTAACAACCTTATTACCTATTTGGACACAAAAAAAAAAGAAGGGAAAATTGGAGGAAAATTTCTTGAAGTGGACGGCCATGTGAGGGGATGCAAGTCAACTTGCTAAAAAAATTATTCCAATATTTTGAACTTAATTTTCCCACATTATTTATCTATTCAACATAATTGTCCAACTCCCCAAACTTTCCCATTCTTATTCATCCTTCACCAAACACCACATATTCTTCTATTTCTTTTATTATAACCCATCACCATCACCATCACCTTGGCTCAACTATTTTCTCCAATGCAAAGGACACATTACAAGATAACCAAAAAAAAAAAAAAGAATTATGAGGTAGGGGGAGGTGGAACTTTCGGCCATATTAGCTAAGAAAGGACCAAGAAATTCAGTGCATTCTCTTATCACTCACCAACTCTTCCAACTTTCCCTCATTCCAATACTTAGGGCATTTCCAACCCAACTCTATAACCCACATTTTTACACCAAATATACAAAAAAAACCTCTCCAACCCAATGTTTAGTGTGAGTTTTGCATTTATTTTGGACATGGTTTAGACTAAAATGAGTTGATAAACATGAATTAACATAGTAATAAGGGTCGTGTTCTCAATATTTGGAAAAGATATTATGATTTGCTCGCTTTGCAGAAAAATAACGATATTTAGAGCACTTTTGTGGCAATTTGGAGCATTGCAGTATAGGACCATTGCGAATTGTGCGATTACGCGAAGTAGAAGTTGAACCGAGAAGAAATTAGAAGAACCGGGCGAAAAATGGTCATGCACGGGCAGCCTGTGTGCATAGGCACAACCCGTGCATGAGCAATACATCAGGGCATGACGTTCGCAGTGACGCACGGGCAGACTGTGCGTATACGCACGGCCCGTGCGTCTGCTCAAGAGGAAAGCTGAAGCTTCGAATTGACGCGCGGGCAGCCCGTGCGCCTTGGCACGACCCGTGCGTTTGTGCGGGTTTGCAGAGTTCTATTCTGTGTCAACTTAGGTTTGGTCCGATGAGCTTATAAATTGAGATGAGGCGGACCCAAAAGAGGACACACATACTTTTACCCTAAAAACAGAGAAAAGAACATCCTTCTTCAGGAGAAATCGAGAGAAAGATCAAGATCTCATCCACGCTTGAGGATTGAAGATTGATTGAGAGATCATCGATATCCCTGAGTTTTCTTTCTCCATTGTATTCTTATTTTCATCTAGATTGATATGGATCTGAACAATCTGTCTATGAATTCTTCTGTTCCCATGTCCGGCTAAACATCTTGTGATTCCGGGGCTTGGGAGTAGGTTAATTAACTCTTGTTTGATGATTGATTTTAATTGAAGTTATTACTTCGAATCCTATTCGAGTACTTTGTTGAATTTCTTGTTTAATCATGTGGCTAATGATTTAGCATGTTTGATTTGTTGATTCATAATTCGAGAGATGAGTTTCAATACTGGATCTTGAGTACTTGACATGAATATTTTGCATGATTGAGAAGTGTTTGAGTATTTGTGAGGATTTGCTGATCTTTTATGCTTTTGGGAGTTGATTATCTTATATTGAGTAGAGATGCTAGCGTACATAATTCAATCAACGTGTTTATTGTGTCTCTCGAGAGAGAATAAATTACTTTTGTGATCATCTTACAGGGAAGATAGATAATAAGTTTGGCTTGATTGATCTGATAACAAGAGAGTGAATAACTGAAACCATAACCATGGAATCCATCCATTTATTTGATCTTTTCAATTGTGATTCTTTGCTTTGTTATTTTTATGGTAGAATATTTTATTAATTTTATAAATCAACAATCACAATTCGATCGTCTAAATAAAAACAGTGCTATTATAATCTCAATAATTAGTACATTCTTGCTTACAATATCTATTAACTACACCGTTCACTTGCGGTGAAGCTAAAAAATTAGGCGAACAAGTTTTTGGCGCCGTTGCCAGGGACTAATTAAATTTTTAGTACAATTATTGCGATAAATAGTGTTATTTTTAATTTAGACTTTTTTTTAATTTTATTTTATTAGTTCTCTTCCTACAGTATTTGATTTGTTTCTTTTAGTTGGTCTAGGTAGTGCATGAACACTCGTTCCAAGCGAAGAGAATTAGAACCGTTCATTCTGAAAGTTGAAGCTTTCGCAAGGCGAATAAGTGCAGCTACTAGACGAGCAGAAAGAAATCTAGATCAGACTATGGAGGTTGTGAGCGAGAACAACGAGAATAACAACCAGAACAACGGGAACAACAATTAGGTACCTCAGCCAGAAGTATAGGCGGTCTAGCAACAAGCGATTCACGATTACTTTCGCCCTCAGAAAAATCGCAATTATGGTGGAATTGCCCAAGTACCAGTTAATGCTAATAACTTTGAGTTGAAACTGGCATTGATTTCGATGATTTAGCAGAACCAGTTTGGGGGATTTGTAACTGAGGATCCCAATTCTCATCTTGCACACTTCATGCAAATCTGTAATATGATCAAGATGAATGGTGTGTTGGATGATGCTATATGTCTGCGCCTATTCCCTTTTTTTTAAGGGATAAGGCAGGAAACTGGTTAGGTACATTGACTAAAGGGAGTGTTAATACTTGGGATAATTTGAGCCAGAAATTCTTATTCAAATTTTTTCCACCAAGCAAAACACTGCAGCTCAAGAGCGAGATTACACAATTCAGACAATTCAACTCTGAACCACTGTACGAGGCCTGGGAGAGATTAAGAGATTTGTTGAGGATATGTCCGCAATAAGGGTTCCCAGAGGATCATCAACTTTGTTTCTTCTAATTTGTGGATGCCGCAGCCGGAGGGCTTTATTAACAAAAATCCCACAAGATGCATTTAATTTGCTGAAGGAGATGGCAATGAACAGTTGTCAGTAGCCCTCCGAGAGGACAAATATCAAAAGGGTAGCCGGAATTTCTGATTCAGACCCAATCAAATTTAATGGCTCAGATGACTGCGTTGATGAATTAGATAAGTGTTTTAACTCAAAGGGCTAAGGCAAACGCGGGTGCAAATAATGGGGGAGTTCCGCAGGATCCTACGGAGAAGGCTCATTATGTCAATAACTGGAATTTCAGCAATTTCCAGAATACTTCGACTCCCACTCATTATCATCCGAGTTTGAGGATCACGAAAATTTCTCTTATGCAAACACGAAAATTGTGATTCAACCACCACCAGGTTTCAGTGTGACGAATGGAGTTATTAATACAGAGGCTAAGCCATCTATGGAGGACGTTCTTGCTTCGTTTATGAGTCAGACGAGTTTGTTTATGAATAAAACGAGGAACCAATTTAGTAAAGATGAGACTAAGCTGGACAAAATTGAGACACATGTTACGCAATTGGCTAGCACTATGGGCTCACAAATGAAAAATCTTGAAACCCAGATTGGCCAGTTAGCTACGATCGTTGGTGGACAATATTAGGGCCAATTTTCGAGCAACACTGAAGTCAAATCGAATGAGCAGTGTAAAGTGAGGAGTGGTACAGAGTACAGGGGGCCAAAAATTCCGGGGAATCATGAAAAATTAGAGCCACGCACGGACCGTGCGTCTATGCATGGGCAACCCATGTGTGGTGTCGATCAGTCAATTCTGACCCCTGGAAACAAAGACACTATAGAAAATGGCGAAGTTGAGGTTGATGATGGAAAAGAGGGACACAAAGATGAACGAAAAGGGGCTGAGAAGCTTAAATCTTCTTCTAACTTTGATTTTTCAAAACATTTCACTCCACTCCCTTTCCCTCAACGCTTACAAAAGAAAAAGTTAGATACCCAATTTGCTAAATTTCTTGATATCTTTAAGAAACTCTACATTAACATATCTTTTGCAGACGCATTAGAGCAAATGCCTAACCATGCTAAGTTTCTAAAAGATGTGATGTCTAAAGAGCAAAAGATGACAGGATCTGAGACAGTAAATCTGACTGAGGAGTGCAGTCAAAAGATCCGTGGAGTTTCACTATCCCTTGTGCAATAGGTGATGCTTCCTTTAATAAAACATTGTGTGATCTAGGAGCAAGTATTAACTTAATGCCCTTGTCCATTTTCAGGAAGCTTGGATTGGGAGAGGTGAAGCCATCCACTGTCACTTTGCAGCTTGCGGATAGATCACTCACGTATCCTAATGGAATCATAGAAGATGTGCTCATGAAAGTCGATAAATTCATATTCCCACTGGATTTCCTAGTGCTTGACTTGGAGGAAGATCGTGATGTCCCACTGATACTTGGGCATCCATTCCCAGCCACCGAAAAAGCCCCAATAGATGTGTAGAAGGAAGAGCTCACATTATGGGTTAATGATGAGCATGTTTTATTTTCTATCTATAAGCCTATGAAATTTCATATTAATGTTGAGAACTGCAATTTCTTAGATGTAGTTGATCCATGCATTGACGATTATATAGATCGTACATCATCTCATGATGATTTAGAATTTGGTTTAACCCATTAATGTTCGACGTCAAGTGTAATGCTTGATTTCGACAACCAAGACTTGTATGACTATGTTTGCGCTATAGATAATATGCAAGAACTACCGAAAAGCGTGAAACGCGAGAATGTGAAGAAGGAATTAGGAAAGAACAGTTTGGAACCACGCACGGGCAGCCCGTGCGTGGTGTCGTGGAGGAGCAAGAATAAGACGAGAAATGCATGGATCATGTGTCTGCACATGGGCAGCCCGTGCATGACCCCGATCAGTCGATTCTGAACCTAAAACTCAAACCGTTACCTGAGCACCTCAAATACGCCTTCCTTGGTGCAAACAACACAAATCCGGTAATTGTATCTTTCCTTTTAACTTCGGTCCATCTTGAAAAACTCCTTAGGGTGTTGAGGAAATATAAGTCTGCATTAGGTTGGTTTATATCTGATTTAAAAGGTATAAGTCCATCGATTGTTATTCATAAGATTTGTATGGAAGATGTTTATGAACCCTCAGTGTAGAATCAGAGGAGACTAAACCCTATTATGAAAGAAGTGGTCAGGAAAGAAGTCTTAAAGCGGTTAGATGTCGGGATTGTGTATGTTATATCTGATAGTTCTTGGGTGAGTTCGGTACAAGTGGTACCAAAAAAGGGAGGTATGACAGTAGTAAAGAATGAAAATGACGAGTTAATTGCTACTAGGATAGTTACAGGGTGGCGTATATGTATTGATTATGGGAAGTTGAAGTATGCTACTCGTAAAGATCATTTTCCTCTCCCCTTTATTGATATGATGTTTGATCGTTTGGAGGGATTTGATTATTACTATTTTCTGGATGGTTATTCCGGGTACAACCAGATCATGATTGCACCCAAAAACCAAGAGAAAACGACATTTACATGTCCCTATGGTGCATTTGCATTCCGCAGAATGCCATTCGGATTATGTAATGCACCCGCGATTTTCCAGTGCTGCATGATGGTTATTTTTCATGATCTTATTAAAAACATTATGGAGGTGTTTATGGAAGATTTTTCTGTTTTTGAAGATTCTTTTGATCATTGCCTTAACAATCTTTCTTTAGTGTTACAGAGATGTGAAGAAACTAATCTTGTTCTGAATTGAGAGAAGTGCCAGTTTATGGTACGAGATGGCATTGTACTCGTCCACCAAGTTTCTTCTGCAGGTTTAGAAGTGGATAGAGCAAAGATTGTGGCAATTGAGAAACTCTCACCTCCGACAAATAAAAAAACAATCATAAGTTTCTTAGGGCACGCCGGATTGTACTGAAGGTTCATTCGTGACTTTTCTAAAAGCATTAAACCTTTAAGCCAATTATTAGAAAAAATACTACTTTCAATTTTTCCGATGATTGTTTGCAGGCGTTCGAGATTTTGAAGAAGGTGTTAGTGACTGCAACAATTCTCGTGGTCCTGGATTGGAGTCAGCCATTTGAGCTGATGTGTGATGCCAATGACTTTGCAGTAGGGGCAGTTCTTGGTCAAAAGAGAGAAAAGATATTCAGAGTCGTCTACTATGCGAGCAAAACATTGGACGGTGCCCAGCAGAATTACACCACCACTGAGAAAGGGATGCTGGCGATTGTATTTGCATTCGACAAATTCTGATCTTATTTGATTGGAACAAAGACTATAGTCCACACAGACCATGCATCTATCAAATATCTCTTTGATAAGAAAGATGCAAAGCCGAGACTGATTCGATGGATTCTCATGTTGCAAGAATTCGATGTGGAGATTAGAGATAGAAAGGGATGCGAGAATGTGGTGGCAGATCACTTATCTAGGCTTGAATACAAAAAGGATGAGAAAGAGGGAATAGAATCGATCAAAGAAGAATTTCTGGATGAGCAGCTTTTGTTAGCACAGGAAACATTCCCATGGTACGCAGATTTTGTAAATTACTTGGTAGCGGGAGTTTTACCTCCAAATTTATCCTCTTATCAGAAGAAGAAATTCTTCCATGATGTCAAGTTTTATGTGTGGGATGATCCTTTGCTCTTTAAGAGGTGTGCAGACATGATCATCAGACGATGTGTGCCACATAAAGAGTGGGAGGGAGTTTTACAATAGTGTCATTCCTCACCTTCTGGGGGACACTTTGGTCTGACACGCACTGCTGCGAAGGTACTATAGAGTGGGTTATATTGGCATACTTTGTATAATGATTGTTATTTGTATGTGCAGCAGTGTGATAGATGCCAATGGATTGGAAACATATCGAGACAACATAAGATGCCTATGACGAATGTGATGGAAGTGGAATTATTTGATGTGTGGGAATTTGACTTCATGTGTCCCTTTCCATCATCTTCTGGTTATCAATACATTCTGCTCGGAGTGCAGTATGTATCTCGATGGGTAGAGGTGATTCCTTCACAGACAAACGATGCACAAGTAGTAATGTGTTTTTTGAAGAAAAACATATTCACTCGATTTGGAACCCCGAGAGCTTTGATTAGTGTCAGGGGTCACATTTTGTGAATAAGTTGATGAGCAATCTACTTGCAAAATATGGTGTTAGGCATAAAGTTGCGTTGACATACCATCCGCAAGCAAATGGCAAGCTGAAATAGCCATTCGAGAGATTATGCAAATCCTAGAAAAGACTGTGAGCATAAATCGCAAAGATTGGTCTGTGAGGTTAGATTATGCTTTATGGGCATACTAGACAGCTTTCAAGACGCCTTTGGGAACATCTCCATATCAGCTTGTGTTCAGAAAATCGTGTCACTTACCCGTGGAGTTAGAACATAAAACATTCTGGGCGGTAAAGAAGTTGAATTTTGACTTCAAAGCAGCGGGTGAAGAGAGGCTACTGCATCTAAATCAAATGGAAGAATTCAGAGACGAGACCTATGAGAATTCCCGAATTTACAAAGAGCATACTAAGAGATGGCATTACAAGATGATTAAGAAGTGAGAGTTCTTACTCGGCGAACAAGTCCTCTTGTACAAATCACGTCTCAAACTTTTTTCTAGAAAACTCAAATCTTGGTGGTCGGGACCGTTCATAATTAAGAAGTTATTATCACCCCCGGAGTAGTGGAACAATTGACATGGGATGGAGATACATTTATGGTCAACGTTCAGAGGATTAAGCACTATTTCCACAGAGACCAAAAGGAGGAGCTGAAAGTTGGTTTATTTTAGATAGACGTTAACGTCTATGAATTTTAAAAAGACGTTCATCGAAACATACATGCGTCAAGCTATAGACGTTAACTTTAGTACTTGTTGGGAGGCAACCCAATGATTTGTTGTTTTTTTTCGCCAACTGGCTTATTTTAGATAGGATTTACTCGTTTTTCTGCTAAAAAAAACTGGAAAAAACGTTCTTCGTATTGACGCACGGGCAGACCATGCGCAAGCGCATGGACCGTGCGCCTTTGCGAAAGTTGGTTTCACTCTCGACTTGACGCATGGGCAACCCGTGCGTCTGTCCGCCAAGATCAGCAAAAGGACGGGATTGAGGGTTATTCCTCATTCCAAAACACAATCCCTAACACTAAGCTTTGAAATCCTCTCGCCCGGCCCCTTCATTTCCTTGAAAGAAATTTCGAGTTTCTAATTGATTTTCACTCCAAATTCTTCACCCTCACCACACACTTTACACGAATTTTCATTAAAATTGGGTTTGAATGGAGATTTTTTTAAGAAAGGCACCTCATTTGCACTCCTTCTTTGATTTTATTGTATGATATCTATTAGAGATTGATGTATGAAGCAATATGTGATAGAATTGTCATACTTTCCTTTGATTATTCTTTAGGACATAATATCAAACACTTGGTATGCATCTTAAATTGGTGAAGATAGTTTTAGTTCTTGATTGTGTTATGATTGGTCATTGATATTTAGAGTACACTTGATTTCGCATTCTCCATAATTATATTGAATTTGAAAAGAAAAAAAAGGGATTAGTCCTTGATTTTAGACTTGTGGAGATGAGGTATTATACTCTTTATGGATAGTGAACAATAAGCATTATTTCACCATTTTAGATAGTTGTTGCTAAGCTTATCCAAAGTCTCACATATCCAAAGTCTCACATACAAGTATATCTTAACTAAAATTGATCCAAAAACACAGTACAACAATTTTTCCCCTTTTTTATGTTAATTTAGAAAAGAACGGAACTAGAAGACTGCTGAAGCTCCACAAATTAGCAAATCTTGTCATCAAAACTACAATTTATTGAAAATATAGATAATACAGACAACTGAGATGGAAGATACCAAATGATTTCGCATTTTAAAAACTATACCATCAAATTTGAATAACATGAAAGCCAGATACAGAGTTGAAGAAAGGAAAACAAAAAAATGCAAGAAATATAAACTAAAAAATGAATCAGACTATGCTTACGCCTCTGTTAACACTAGAGCTTCATAAATCAATCTTCCCCTCATCCCACCCCACCAAACCGACAAAAAAGGAAATATAGAAAGACGAAAGCAATTTCCACCAAACCCAGAACAAAAATTACACTTAACAACATGGAAAGATAAACCCAAGAAAAAAAAATCATATCTAACAAATTTCTACAGTATACTTCGAAATGTAAACAAAAGCATCCATAAAAAAATCATTAAAAGCAACGGAAATCAGTATTAACTAAGAAAAAATAACTTTACCCGATGCTCAAATGTGAAAATTAAAACTTAAAAAAATGAAAGCCAACTCTGGTGAAGAAAGACTTATCGTTTGTGTTCTGCACACGCAGAATGTGCTGGAACTCCTCATTTGCTACCAACGACATGGCTAGGGTTTCGAGTCCAGCAGCGGAGAATATTATGTTCTTCGACGGCTGCTCTGCTATCACTTAGTATGAGGGTCTTGAAGTGTATATATATATATATATATATATAAGAAGTATCAAACTAAGAAGGCAAATAACAACACTATCACCAAACTCATAGTATCTCGTGAGATCAAAGTTAACAATGGTTACACATATTTGACAGATGTTTCCACGGCATGTGAAAGGTTTAGAGAGAGAGGGAAAATGGTTGAGAGAGAGAAGATAAGAGGTAGAGTCGAGATTGAGTCGAGAAGAGGTAGGTCTCGATTGTAGATTACTTAATTTAATTGTTTAATATTAATAATAAAAATTATTTAAACAAATTTAAAAAAAAGAAGTATGTAAATAGACACCGTTTTTGTAGACCGGTGTAATACGATACGATTACACACCGGTTTTAGAACGGTCTAAAATCTGGTTTCTAAATAATTAAAGACACCGGTTTTAGAACGGTGTCAAAACAACTGCTGTTAAATCTAAATAAATAGACACTGGCTCCATAATCTGATGCCAAAATCGCAGTCGATTTGGGGATTTTTTTACAATAGACACCGGTTCTGGGAAACCGCTGTTTATTATCAAAACAACACTAATTAGACACCGGTTTCTTTCAAAACCGCTGTTATATGGGGAAAGACAGCAGAAAAGTCATAACACCGCTATCTCTGTAGTGCTGTCTATCACCAGTTTTCTTGTAGTTAGTATATCCAATATTTGGGATTTTGCTCGGAAGATTAGATAAACCATTACCCGACGATACCTGACAGAAACGAGATGATCATCTTTGGTACGTGTTTTACGATATTGTAGGGCTTGCAGTTGTTTTTCACTCGTTAGTGTAATCAGCTGTAAGTTTTTTATGATGAATATGAATGAAACATTTGATTTTTTAAAAAAAGAATTATATCATTAATTCTGCAACGTGAGTGTATCATATATTTTTGAGTCTACTATTGAATTAGTAATTCATTTATTTGTTTTAATCATATTAAATATTAGATTCAACCAATCTACTAATATATTTTTCAATAGCAACTAGATTTAAAAATAAATAAAAAGATTAGAAAATCTTCGTCCAATTAAACAAAATATCTCTTGAGACGCCATTAATGCCACACAAGTTGTCTAATTAAATTAAATAATCCACTTCACGATAACTCCACGCAAACTAATTCATATAAATTCATCTTTTAAACATAAAAAACCCAAATGATCCCAAGTCTTTCTCATTATCTTTTCGTAAAAAAGAAGAAGTGCAAGCCAATTCAACCCAACAGGGGAAATAAATTCTTCAGCTGATAATGAAAAATAGTTATAGTGGCACACATGACATTGCCAAAAAAAAAAAAAATAAAGGCAATTTCATAACTTACGGCCGATTGCCACAAAATCTGCATCCAGTTTAGAATATATTCTAAAATGTATTTAATTTTTTAATTCCTCCACAAGATCGGTTTAATTAACAATGCATGAATATTAATTCCCATTTGGGTTGGGTTCCTCATCTTTTAATGATAATGTAGTTAAACTCGGTAATCTACCTTTATATAAACCGAATTAATCTTGATTTTTTAGTTGTTTTTATAGTGAAATTAAATTATTTAGTTTTAATATATATCCCTAAACAATTAAACAACGAGTTTGTAGCTCAAATGATATCGCTAATTCAAAGAGCATTGTCAGCGTGCTCGACTACCCCTAGCCCAATTTTATTTTTTTCCCTTAGAAAAAACAGGTAAAAAAGAAAAATTGGCTGTGTCGGGGACCGGGGAGGCCCGTCCTAAATCCGTCTTAGCTCTGTCTTTACGAGAGTTTTGATCAATGACCAGGGTTCAAACCCTAAATCTTTGAGTTTACTTTCAGATTTATCCGCGTCCAACTCTCCCAACTTATTTTTTTTCAAGAAAAAAAACACACGCACACTGAGGTCGTCTCCAATCGAGACGTTAAATGCCAAAATAGAGCTGAAATTGAGCTCCAATCAGGCGCTAAAACTTGCGTCAATTTAACGAAGTGAACAGTCTTTGCGTCATTGTTGGCGCAAAGACCTTTGTAGGATAGCGTAGGTTTTTATTTTTTTTTTTTCATTTTTTTTTCATTTTTTGTTTAATTTTATTATATTAGAATATGTTATAAAATGTATTTTTAAAGAGTTGTATACTTCTAAATAGATTATAATTTGTATGTATTATTTATTTATTAATAAAAAATATTTAATATTACTAAATTTAAATTTGAACAGTAAATTAAAAAAATATTTAAAAGACAATTAAGAGATAAAAACAAGAACTACATTACATTAACATAAACTCATAGAACATACATTATAAAATAAAGCAGATATTAATAAATAAAAACACATTAACTAATAAAAGACCATTCTTAATAATCTGGTAGATCAGCTCCGGATCCTCCAATGTCTTGAAAATACTGCCCAAAGGAAGACGATGTATTAGGAGATCCCAAGTGTTGTTTTTGAGCCCTTTTCAGCAGAATCCTCTCTTGTTCATTTTCAAAATACTCCCGTAATTGGGGATTAGAAGTAGAATTCAAGTCTTTCAATAAAATTTTATTGTCTTATCGTTGTTCACCCACCGTAGTCTCTTCATTTCAATTTCATAATTTTGTTGTCGATCCGTGGATTTATTTGTTAATAAAGCCACAAGTTTTTTGAGTTTCATCTTTCATCTCATTTGCAACTACTAAATTTTGATCATCTTTTTTCCTCTTGATTTAGCCTTTTTAACTCCAATAGGTCGTTACGATGAAGGACTAGCACGCGTCACTTAAGTTGATAGAAAATGAAGATAATCCTGGAGATACCTGTATATGGAGACTCGCGATTGTGTATCCGATTGTGATGAGGTCCCACCAACGCTGTTCTTTGCAAATTTTTCAATATCCTTGAAGAGAGGCCATACATGATCAAACTTGAATCCTTTATTGTACTTCTTATCTTGCACGAGTAATTCCTTGGCCCGATTTATATGCAACAATTATTAATGATAAATATTAAAACTAACATACAAATAACACTATTAATATAACAATATTGATTACTCACAATATCTTGCTCTGAAGCACCACTTGGATTAAGATTTTCAATTTGTCGGATGCATCCCCTTAATTTCCCAACTGCATGGAGGATAACTTGCATACGACACTGCAACGATCTTTTGTTTCTGTCTTGCATTATGTTGCACGGTTTGGAATTATTGTAATTATCCTCAACCCGAGACCAAAATTGATCTTTTGATTGGTTTATACCTATGATTGGGTTTTGAGAAATATCAAGATAGATATGGCATAAGTGTGTATCTTCCTCGCGAGAGTAAGAAGAACTTCTAGATTGTGAAGCCATTAGATGGAAATGCAAGAAGAATAATACTTGAGGAGTGAGTTAAAATTCAAAAAGTGAGGTGATATTTATAGGAACATTGAGAATAAAAGAAATCATTATCCTATCTTGACATGGATGGTTCAGATTTAAAGAAATCCATCTGATGGACATGATCAAACTATTTGGATTTCCTTATCCTATCCTGAATTGGATGGCCCAGATTTAAGGGAATCAATCTGATGGCCAGGATCAAACAATTTGGATTATATTATCCTATCTTGAATTAGATGGTCCAGATTTAAGGGAAATCCATCTGATGGACATGATTAAACTATTTGGATTTCCTTATCCTAACCTAAATTGGATGGCCCAGATTTAAGGGAATCAATCTGATGGCCAGGATCAAACCATTTGGATTACATTATCCTATCTTGAATTAGATGGCCCAGATTTAAGGGAATCCATTTGATGGTCAAGATCGAATGATTTGGATTTCCTTATCCTATCTACAATAATTTATAAATGTTAATATCATGTTCATTTGATTTCTTCATTCAAACATATATTTCATCATTTACACTTAAAAAAAATAACATTCGAGTTTTTAATCCCCTGAAAATGAATTTTGATATTGGTGGTCCATCTAATATTTCATCATCTGACTCATCTTCATTCTCCGATGATGAAGACAAGTATCTGAATGAGCTTGAGGCCATCAATAAAGAAGAAGAATTGATAACTCGTATTGTGGCAAGAAACAACAACGTGATTGCTCAATTACTTAACCAGCAACAGACTCAATCTAATCGCAGGGGCTCAATTCCTGGTCATGTAGTAATCAATCGCAATCGAGAAATTGTTGATCGCAATTTGTTCAATGATTATTTTGCTGAAAATCCAAGATACGATGAAACAATCTTTCGTAGACGATTCCGAATGTCTCGAAGTTTATTCCTTCGTATTGCAGATGCTGTGAAAAATCATGACAACTATTTTGTACAAAAAAGGGATGGGCTTGGAAGGCTCGGATTATCAACTTTTCAAAAAATAACTGCAGCATTACGAATACTTACATATGTTGTTCCGGCAGATGCAACTGATGAGTATATTAAAATTGGAGAGTCTACTGCAATTGAGTGCATGAAGCGGTTTTGTCGTGATGTTATTGAGGTGTTTGCAGAGCAATATCTAAGATCTCCCACTGGTAATGATATTGCTAGGTTATTGCATGTTGGTAAGCAACGTGGCTTCCCCGGAATGTTGGGCAGTTTAGATTGTATGCATTGGCGATGGAAAAATTGCCCAACTGCATGGGCAGGACAATATGCTGGTCGAAGTGGAAGCCCAACTATTATTCTAGAAGTCGTAGCTGACTATGATCTTTGGATTTGGCACGCATACTTCGGAATGCCTGGATCTAATAATGACATTAATGTTTTGGAGGCATCCCATCTCTTTTCTAACCTTGCTAAAGGTATTGCTCCTCCCGCAAATTACGTAATTCAAGGAAAAGAATATAACATGGGTTATTATTTAGCTGATAGTATATATCCAAAATGGTCAACTCTTGTACAAACTATCCACGACCCACGTGGTCCAAAAAAAAGATATTTCACAATGAAACAAGAATCGTGCAGAAAAGACGTAGAACGTGCATTTGGAGTTCTACAAGCACGATTTGCAATTGTGGCTCAACCAGCACGTTTTTGGAGAAAAAACGATGTACATGATATAATGACTGCATGTATAATAATGCACAACATGATTGTCGAGGATGAACGTAATCTCGATGCACCGATTCAAGATGCGATGGAAGCGCCAACTCCGAATGTGGAAATGGCGGTTGATGAAAATATCCGATTTCAACAATTTCTTGCTCGACATAAACAAATCAAGGATAAAGCTCATATTGCACTTCGCAATGCATTAATAGATCATTTGTGGGGCGAGTATACCAATTCGAGAATTAAATAACTATGAATATGTAATTTAGTTGTTTATTTTGGTTGTATTATTAATTAGTATTTTGTAATTTTATCTACCTGAATGCCATATTTTTTCTCTATTTAAATCTTGTTATTAATTGTTTAAATTCTTTGTTTAATATATTATTATAGATTAGTTATAATAAAAAATATATTTTTAATTACTAAATATGAATTTATAATACTATGTTAAAAATAGTTGGTATTAATAAAATAGTTTTTGTATTGAAATAATAAAGAATATTCAAGGTATATTCCTTTTAGTGCAAAATTTGAAGTAGATGGGTTGGAGATGGATTTTAAGTTTGGTGCAGAAATTGCACTATTTTAGTGCAAAAACTGCACTAAAATAGAATTTTGGGCAACTTGGCCTAGACGAAATCCCCGCGCACGTCGTATTTAATATTAATTAAACAATGTTCCAATGGGGCATGGAAAATTTTAATTTAATTTAATTTCCCAGCTCTGGCCATCGAATACACATTCCTGATATAAATTGGCACCGATATATGCACACTGAAAGGCCACCCTTAATCATTCCCATCACACACACACACACACACACTAGAACGTTATTAGTTACATCGAAGATATATATATATATATATATATATATATATGGCGGGCATTAATAATCTGTTGATGAAAGCATCATCCATGTTAATAATGGCGGCCTTGATTGTGTTTTTGTTGTTGGGCAGCCATATTCATATGGCCGCGGCCCAAGAAACCGATAATTGTTCGCAGGATTCTGTGGTTAGGCAGGCTCGTGAAATTGTTTTGGCTTGCACAGATTATTTTCCTGACAATATTCGTTCAATTAAAGATTGCTGCGATGTAGCCAGAGACTTCAACTTTAGCTGCACCTGCTCAAAAACTCAGAAACCGGCTGCTGGCGCCCAACCTTCAAAAGAATTTATTTGTTAGCGCGGCTAATGTTGCAGTAGATTGCCACGAGACTATTACTGTGCTCCCAGAAGTATTTCAGGACTGCGTTGTTGCATTTCCAGGTATATTGTATAGAGATATGCTTGCAATAATATTTGATTTCTTAATGTATTAATAATATATATATATATATATATTAATTAAAATGCTGATATATTATCAATTCATGATGTTCAGATTTACGGCGTGAAGTAGAGATCGAGATTTGATGGAAGCTGATCATATATATATATATTGTGGTTCATTCTTTCACAACTCTAGCTGAGTGCACGTCATCATGTCATCATACAATTATTATAATTAATTGTTCTAAATAAATTATATGCACGTGTGTCTTGTTGTAATTTTCTTTTTTTATTTTGGGCTATTATATATGGCATGATTATATATATGCCTTATGAGCTAGTCTCCTATCAGATCGTCTAACGGATCCGTTAGACGGGTCTAAATATCCTACCCATCTCGCAGACTTGATCCGGATCCGCGAAAAAAAAAATGGTACGAAGACCCCAAACAATCACTAGAAGACATATTTGATTCAGAAAATGTCTGAAAACTGAAATTAGGATTTGAACCATACAAAGCCTGCACACCTCTCATATCATCAACCTTCAAATCAACTTTCTTCTCCATCGGTCTCAAGCTCGGATACATCACCGCCTCTTTAACATCAGTATGCGCCAATCCCAGTAGATGTCCGATCTCATGCGTCGCCACAGACTCCAAATCCACGGCTGTCTCTGCCTTCTCGGCCGCAAAGTCCACCGCCCACGTCTCCGCCGCGTTGAGGTGGAACCGCCCGCTCTCCGGCGAGAACGCATGCGCTAGAACCCCGAGAACGCCGTCGAAAGCCACCCCGTCGGCGTGGTCACCGGAGTAGAACCGTATCTTAATATCCATAAATCCATAATCATCAGACTCCACGAATTTAGCAGGAATCACCAAAGCCCACTGCCTGAAAGCCCGTTTAAATGCGCCCTTTAAATCTTCCATGCTCAGAGAATTAATCAAATCCAAGAATATTCTTTTTGCCTTCTACTCTCTCACAGTGGATAAAGAGACGATAGAGAATAGAAGACAAAAAGAATGAATATTGCAGTAGCGGACTATTTGAAGACGAAGCACTAAATGATACAAGTATTAGTATCAGCTAATACTTTTATGGAGAAATGCTAATACATTTTATAAGAAAAACTAATACGTTGCAGGAGCACTACTAAAATACTCTCTAGGAAATTACTAATACTTTTTCGAGAAACTACTAATACTTTTCCGAGGGACAGCTAATACATTTCGGGAGAAAATTTTAATTATATTCAGGGAAACTACTAAAATACTCTCCAGGGAACTACTAATACTTTTTCGAGGAACTACTAATACTTTTTCGAGAAACTACTACTACTTTTCCGACGGACAACTAATACATTTCGGGGAAAAATTTAATTATATTCAAGGAAACTACTAAAATACTCTCCATGGAACTACTAATACTTTTTTGAGAAACTACTAATACTTTTTTGAGGGACTTCTAATATATTTCGGGAGTATATTCAGGAGAAAAACTAAAATACTGTCCAGGGAACAACTAATACATTTCAGAAGAAGTACTAATACTTTTTAGAAAGACGGCTAATACTTTTCAGAAGGACTGTTAATATCGGTGGTCCCTGAAAACTACTAAAACACCACTGCTAGTATTACGGAAATGCCACGAGGTCCACGGGTCAGATTCTTCTAACTGGTCAGACCTGTTAGACAGTCTAACAGGAGTTTTTGTGATGCCTTATTGTCTTTCTGTATGATTCTGTTTATTTGTCTTGTCTCTCCACGTTATTATTAGTGAATATTTCCCTTTCTTTTTTTCGTCATTCATCTATTTGTTCATTTCCTTCAATTAATATATATATTTATATATATATATATATATATATATATATATACACACACCAGGTAGGGGGAGGATTATAAATATCATTCTAATAGAGGATTCAAATTGATCGGTTACATATATATATATATATATATATATATATATATATATAGGATATGGATCAAATGGGTCCTCCTACTTGGGGTGAGTCCATGGGGACACATCCTAACCATAGATCAAGAAATTTGGGTGGTCCAGATTTTTAAGGTCTTTTTATGTTTATTTTTTGTTTCAGCCTTTAATAAGGGTGTGATGGTAATTTAACACTTCAGAATCAGTTTTAAGATTTTATTCCCTCCTCACGTCTATTCTTCCCATTCTTCACGATACATTCCCTCTCTTTTCAGACGACATTTCAGTTTCATATTTCAAAACACCTTTCCATTCCCTCGATCAGTCACTTCGTCTCTCACAATTCCATTCTATTTTCTCGCGAAGGTTTTGAAGTTCTTCTGAAGCAGCTTTTGCGGTTCCTTTGAAGGTAAGCGTAATCTCGTTCGGTTTTTGTGTTTGAAGCTTTGATTTGTAGGTAGTTCCCAGTTGTATAGGGTTTACAAAGTTTTAGTTCGCGGTTTCTCTTTTGATTTTCGCAACTTCAGTCTAGGTTTTTTGTTGCTCTGGGATGATTTTCTGGGTTGATGTTGCGTGTTTTTAATATAAGTTTGCACATTGATGTTTTTTTGTTGTGTTGAGAAATATGTTTGTGGTCTTTTTTCATTTGCTTTTGGTAGATGTTAGGGTTCCTTGTTAAGTTAATTCAGGAATATATCGCAATTCTATTATTTATGTTTGATTTTTGTTGGAATGTTTATGATGCTTATGTAATTTTATACCTCAGTTTATGTAATTATGTAAACCTGCTTATGAAGTTATTAATATGTGCTTGCGAAGTTTTAGATTTTTGTGACAGGGCATCATTTGGTTGTTTTTATATGCGGTGCTATTCGTTAACACCATATTTCTACTATTTTTATATGGTTATGCATTTTGCCGATTTGCTTGGTTAGTTTTTGCATGTTGCTTGTGTAAATTAATAGGTTTGCTTATGATCCTTTAAAAGCATGCTTATAAAAATACTACTTGAATATATATGTTGTATACAAGAATATTTTGTGATGCTTTAGTATATTTTTATTGTAGGTGTGATTTTCTCGAATTTTCAAGACAATGGCTAAAGGCAAAAGAAAAGTGTTGAGTCGTGAACTTGTTCCTTATTTGAGGTTCAACAAGATGAACTGTTGAGGTTCAACAAGATGAACTTTGTTGAGGGTCCGCAAGATGAACATCTTTGGCGCCGAAGAGGCAAAAAAGTAAATCTGAGGATGAGACTAAAGGCAAGAGTAAGAATTACGAACATCCAAGATGTGGGACAAGATCAAAACCAAAGTGTTTAGTCAAAGCCATGGTAAATTTGGAACCCGCTCGAGGCCACCGCCATTGTTGAGATGGGATTTGGGGGATTGCTACTGAGATGAGAATCAAAGATTTCCCACCTGAACTAACTTATTGGTTGGCGGAACACTTTGATGCACCTAGTTGCGAGTTGAGATGGGCGGATGGGAAATCGATCCACATTGATGTGAGTGATGTACATCGCGTTCTTGGTTTCCCAAATGGCCCTATCAAAATCCGGAAAAAAGAGATCGGATGATGAGTGCGGCTACTCAAACAGTGGCAAGGTTTTTTTGCGAAGGAGAATAATAACATTACAGTCGGTGAAGTATGCCAGCAGATGAGAGCTTCCAAAGACGGTGGGGTATGGTTTAAGAGACATTTTGCTATCTTGGTTGATTGTCTGGTGATCGGGAACAATCCTTGTGGATACGCAAATCCACTTATAATGAAAAACCTGGAGGATGTCAGTAGCATCGGTAAATTGAATTGGTGTGAGTATACACCAATACTCGATTGCAAAGAAGGATAAATGGGAAATCGGTGAGAAAGAAAAAATAGTTCAATGGCCCATTGCTCTTTCTTTCTCGTAAGTTAAGTTTCGATTAATAGTTATTTTTATAGTTGTATGTGTGGTTTTAATTGTTTTCCTCCTTTCATTGCAGGTTCTTTATATGGACAGAGTTATTTTTTACAATCGTGATGTTCCTAGGAGGTCACGAGTCTTTTTGTTTTTGGACTACGAGAGATATTGAGGGATAGAACAAAGGGAGTTAGATAGAGGTTGTTTGGGAAAGGGTTTTGTTGACCAACCCTTGCAACCGGAGGGTCGGTTGAGGTCCATCCGGGATCTACCGTGTATTACGGAGACACCTTCATTCAATGCCAAGCTACCATCTGGTAGTTTGAGTAATGAGGTAATCAATGATTGCTTATTTAGTTATTCTGTTTTGCTTTTATAGTTTATATTTGCTGCTAATGAAGTACAAATTTGTTTCCTGTTGATGTTAAAAATGTTTTGTCATGCATGTGTAGTTCAGATTTATCGCTTGTGTAACCCAAGTTTGTTGCATGTAACTTTTAAGGCGTGATTATTCAAGGTTGTCATGTTGTTTGTGTAATGCAAATTGTTGCTTGTGTAGTACAATCTTGGTGCATATGTAGTTGTGAATTATTGCTTATGTACACAAGTTGGTTCGATTGTTGAATTTAACTCAATAGTTGCTTTTGACATGCATGTGTAGTTCATATTTGTTGCTTATGTAGTACTAGTTTGTTGCATATGACCCTTTTAAAGTCTTTGCTTATGTTAAGTTATCATGTTGCTTGTGTAGTACAATCTTATTGCATGTGTAGTTCAGAATAATTGTTTATGTCTGTTGGCTGCAATTTTTAAGTTTTGTGTGCATATGATTTTAGGAATATCTTTGTGAGGATGTTGGAGAAGTTGTCGTGTCTTGCAAAATGATGTTGTTGACATGATAACATTTTGGAGAATGCGCCAAAAGAATTTTCCGGGGTTGTGCGGTTTAACAAAATTCAAGAAGCGACAAGGAAAGGCGATTGGTTTCACGAGCGGCGCGGGGATAGTGTGGAGGCGATCGATAACGCTCGGATGAGTGAGACTCAAGAGAATGAACTTTTTGGAATAGCTCGAGACTATCACGGCGATTGAAAATATCGAGCGTGCAATCGGGTACGAGAGACCAAAGATAAAAAAAGCGATTGAGGATATGCCCGATTTTAGTCTCGGGTTAGTCGGGATGAACGGAATGATGAATGGGGCAATGTTGTTAATATATCTCGTGAAATTATCCACGACATGCCAGAAACTATTGCTGAACATGAAAGAGGTCCAGAGATTAAACAGGTGAAAATTTATTTTTCTTATATTTGAAATTAGTTTTGTGGTGAATGTATGGAATCTTGAATGTGTAATATATTTATCCTATTTTTTGTTGTAATGTAGGGGGATGTTGCAAGCGGGAGCGGTGGTGTTTGAGGCAATAATGGGGATGAAGAGGTGGAGGAGGGCGTGGATGTCAATGAGATGGTTAGTGAGATTAATTATACAACGAAGAGAATTCCCAAAAAATCTTGCCCTCTAATTTCTCCATTTCTTGTGAGGCAGATTGATTTGAAATCAAAGTTGAACAAAAATGAGTTGTTAGTTTCGAAGTAGTTGTTGGAAAATGAGGTCATGAGGCAGTATGTGTTTTATATTTGTTCTATTTTTTATAATTTTTAGAAGAATATTGTGTATTGTCGTGTCATTCTGTTTTTTAACTCAATAGGTATGAAGTAATTTTTAAGAATGGGGACGTCGAGTTGGTGAGAGATTATGTTGCATCGTTGAAGGAGGGGGAGTATGTGTGCTCGGCCGTTATAGACATATGGTCCAAGATCCTTAATCACAAGGAGGCACTAAAAAGCAAGAGTTCGCCACGAAGATTTTTCGCAACAACATACTCAACAGTACATTGCATTTGTATTTATTATTAGCCACTTTTCTTTTTATGCTTAGTTGAATGTAATCGCCTACAAAACATTGCGGCAATTTTTTATTTGTGATGCGGAGGGCTTTGGATTGGATACGAATGATGCGGTGAAGTTATTCACAACCGTTTGATGCGAATTTGGCGACACAAGTTCGAAAAGACTTGATACATTTGATTTGGTATTTAGATTTTTTTTTCTGTATTATTATTTACATTTTGGTGTTTTGTATTTTTTAATTTATTTTTATGTATATTGTTATCAGTTCTTCTTTCCAATTTGTAAAAGCGAGCATTTCTTCGTCGTGTGCTTCGATGTCAAGAATAAGCAATGCCACATTTTGGACAATTCTTCAGTGGAGGGTACGAAACTTAACAAGTACGAACGCGTCCCCGAAAAATTGGTATGAGCACCTTTCTCCTGCCTTTTTGAATATTATTTTTATATATGTTCATGCAATACAATGACATTGCTTATGTATGATAATTGTTGTGCATGTGTAATATAACATTTATGCTTGTGTACTAAACTTCATATGCATATTGCAATGCTTGCTTGTATAATATAGATCTATTGCATCCGTAGTGTTTATTAATTGCTTATGTAGGTGAAACATTGTGCATATGAAGTTATTTTGATGCCCATGTGATGTGACCTTTGCGGCACGGATATTTGCCCGACTTTTTGTCCAAAGGTTCTGCGTTGGCTGCACGTTATATACAGAACTCTAAAGTGTTGAGGTTGGCCATGGACTGGAGAGACAATGATAATAAGGTGGATTGCGTTGTTTTTGCCATGCGCCACATGGAAACATACATGGGCGGAGGCATGAGGAACTGGGATAGTAGTTTGATGAAGAAAAATCCTGCACAGTTATCCATGTTGCGGGCGAAGTACGCCACTGCTATTGCTTTGGCTGACATGAACGAACTCAAGGCGAAGAATTTGCTCGAGGCAAAAAACCACAGTGGATGAAGTAGTTGTAGGAATTTGAATGTGATATTGCAACTCTATTTCGAACAAGATACCTTTATGTATTTTTTTATGCTTTCATGTTGCAAATGTTTTGATAAACATGTATGTAGGATCGTACATTTTCTGTTTTTTGGGTATGTACGATGTTTTTGTGTAAAGTCTACATTAGCATTGCAGGTTCAGATTAAACAATTGTAGATACATTGTTTTTGTGTAAATACCATCTAGTTTGATGCATGTGTAGATGTGCAATATAGTATTTATTAAATAGATATGTTGCTTGCGAATCATAATTTGTATGCATGTGAAGAAGCATGTTCGTGCTTACAAAGAGATAACTGTTAATTTGCAAACAATTTTTCCTATATCATCAAGATATGTGCAATTCTTGCTTATATAGTACATATTTGTTGCATATGTAATATATGGGGGACGCTTATGTATTAGCTTTCTTGGATTTTAAGCAAAATATATGTGTGCTGCATACGAAATGTTCATTCATTGCTTATGTAGTACACATTTGTTGCATATGTAATATATGGGGGACGCTTATGTATTAGCTTTCTTGGATTTTAAGCAAAATGTATGTGTGCTGCATACGAAACGTTCATTCATTGCTTATGTACTTGAAGTTCATGGCATATGAAGTTTATCACCACAGCATGCGTAAAAACATTGTTTGTAACGAAATATCCATGTATGATGTCTAAAGAAATAAAGTAATGAAAATGATTACAGAGTATTGTGCTACGCTTTCTTGGTGCAGGTTCGGCTATTGTGGCTCCCAATTTCTCCACACTTCCCGCAATGTCTATTTAGCTTTTTGCTTGCCTTGATTGCTTTCTCTTTTTGGCTTTGTATTCGGCTTTTAACATGGCTGCCACTGCCCTTGTTCTTTGCCTGTTTTGGTGGCAAAACTTGAACTTGTGATGTAGTCCCACCAAAGTCCTCTAGCAACGCCTCTTTTGTTCAATATACTTGGATTAATCCTTGTTGCATGAGTAACAACCGCTTGTGGTCTTGAATGATTTTTCCCGAGATTCCAAACTATTCTTTGTTGCCTTTTGCAATCCTTGCACAACAATGGAAATCGAGACCATATTTTTTGCAACGTTGTATCGACTTCACGCCCATTTGTGTAGTGACAAAGTGATTTGATGTTTAAAGTCTGAGAAGCCGATGCATTTTTTATCCATCGATTGAGTATGTATTTTTCTGGAATTTTGTCAAGTTCCTTGAACAACATCAAGATGTGACGGCATATCACCAATCTGCATCGAACATATTGCGTACCGCATAGCATGAAGTCCCGTTTTTTATCGAAAACAACAAAGAAACATACCAATGCCAATGTCTTTGATATGGTAAACGAACGTTATCCGTAGCATCTTCGACATTTAACATTAGACAGTTATAACACGATGTCACTATTTCTGAACTCATAACGGAAAACATCGTCCTGGTATACACTGACGCTGCGTGCTTTTCAATTGCCAATGGTGTCTTGCATTCCGGAACATTTGTGTCTGTCTCATTTGTCAATTTATCTGTTGCATGTCTTTGAGCCTCCAGTGCACTTTCATAGTGCATAAAAAATTCAACCAAGTTGACTTGGGGGTTCGTGAAACTGCCGAACCAACTGTTAGCACTCTCAGATCTTGATGTGGTTCGGAGTAGTCCACCCAACTCAACATTTTTAAAATATGTTGGAATCCACGATCGTCTAATCTCAAAAATATTCCTCAACCATGCATGGGAAGTCAAATTGTATTCAGTCATTAGCTCGCTCCATTTTTCTTCAAAATATTCTGGTTCGATGCAATTATTCCAGACTAGGTCTTTGATCTTTTCATGAAACATTCATTGTTGAATAATGCGTGCCCAAGCTTCACAGTCACCTTCTCCATAATGTGCCACATACACAAGCGATGTATCGTGTTTTTGAAAACCCTTCTTATCGCATTCTTCATCGCAGGGTCTTGGTCCGTTACAATGTATATTGGCTCACGTCCCATTGCTTCCATAAACTTTTGGAATAACCATACGTAGGATTCTTCATCTTCCTTCAAAGAGTAGCCCCGATGCAAAAGTTACACATCTTTTATGATTATCAACGCCCGAAAATGGAGCAAACACCATTTTGTACCTATACAAGCAGAAAACATGTTCTTTATAGGCAGTATGTTAACACTACACAAGCAAGTGATATTATGATGTATGCATAAATTATGTTCTTCATATGCTGCATGTCAACACTATACAAGCAAGACGAAATAGAATGAATGCATTGGTTAGGCCTAGATATCTATTAGTGTTGTATGTTGCATCGAATGAAATGACATCTCCGAATGCGGCATAGTTTATCCTGCATATTGGATCAGCCCAAAATAGTCTGGTCAATTGTTCATTTTCGTCGACGTCACAGTTGAACGCCATACCGGGATTGACTTCCATCTTCTTGAGAAACCTATCTATGACTAGTTGTGCATCGGCGCCGCTAATATATGCTTTCAACTCTCTTCTGAAATTCTTAAAATCAATTTGCAAGGCACCTGTGTTAGAGTACCCCCCAACCATTTGTGTATACAATCGATGAGATTTTGCATTCCCAATATTTGCTTTCGCCTGTTTATGATGAATTCTTGGTGTCCAAAATTGAGGTTTCTTTAACCTTCAAAAATTTACGAACTTATCCGGTATGAGACTGTGTGTGTGCCGCTCCTCAAAGTGTTTTACCTTGTATCTCCCGTTTTCAACAAATTCGAATATACAACGAGCATTGCATCCGACTCGTCCTGAGGTTCTATGTCTTGGTTCAGAACTTTCACCGGTGTCGCTAGATTTGTTGTTATCCTCTCTCTATGATTTTGCAACATGCTTGAACCCCTCTTTGTTGCATACAATGTATTGCACGCGTATTATTTTACTCCGGAAGCATTTTGTTGTACTTATTCGAACATCAAAACCAACAATTTGGCCATATTTTCTGTAGAATTGCACCCCCTCAGCCAAATTATCAAAGACCATTGATTGTTTAGGTTTGATTTGTTGTTCACATTCAGGTATCCAGTACTTCGTAGAGTCACCCGATATTTCAAGTCGTTCTCGAGGTATATTCATGTTGCTCTCTGGCATATATGTGACAATAAGTTATTTTAGCAGTTTTTTGCTTGTTAATATGCATTACTCAGTGTCTTCATAAGCAATCATAGTGTCTTCATAAGCAATCATATTATCATGAAACACACTTGTGTTTACAAGCAACATAACAATACTACATAAGCAGAAATGCTTTCCTTCATAAGCAACGCATCAATTATTCACATGCATGATTTTTGAGAGCACGTTTTCATGATAATATTTTGCAGTTTTTAACACTCTAACGAAGTAATGCTCTTCATAAGCAGAATAATGATACTACGTAAGCATACAAAGGTGCATTCATATGCAAATATACAACTACAGAGTTTTGTTGAGAGTTTTTTTAGAATTATGAACTGCGTTGCAAATTAGCTAGCATCATATTGCGATATTGATTTATATCTACATAATATGATCAATATCATACATACCTTCTCTAAGCGATGTGAGAAATCCTTCTTCAAATATGTTGTTCATCTCTTCTGCATGCATCATGCTACGCGATTGATTCTCCACAAAATTACACTGCAAAAATTGTGTTCTACTCAAGCTAGCGATGTTGGTTCAGCTTATTCCACGAGAAACGCTCGATGAAGAAGAAGGAAGAGAAGAAGAGAAGGAAGAGGTCACGCTGATTTTGCTGGATCGGAGAAGATCATGATTATAATGGTAACATAATCCGTTTTTGTTGGGGAATTTTGTGGGATTACAAATTTGCCCCTCAAATGTTAATTTGCGGGTTTTCAATCTAAAATCGCAACCATTAAAAATACTAGATATGTGGCTAGGATTGGTCCCTATGGACTTACCACATGAGGTGGTCTCATATAACCCCTCCCTATATATATATATATATATATATATATATATAAAGGAGGATCATGTGAGACCACCCTCCTAGGTAAGACCATATATAGGACAAATCTACACCATCAAAAAAATAAATCAATGGCCAAGATATAAACAAATTTATACAGCAATTCATATGAAAGTATACATTAGAGGGGGTAAAATAGGAATCCATGAAATTAATATAGTAACCGCTTCCTAAAAATTAGGGATGTGATCTTGTATTGATCATGTCCCCATAATCAAGCGATTCCCCTACATTTATCTCCCTTCTTCCCAACAACAGCCTTTGTATCGCCATAAATAACCTAAATGCTCCATTCGACCTGCAAATAATTCAACAGAACAAGGTTTGACAAAAAAAACGACGATATATATCATATAATTGGCAAAGAGTTGTCATCCATTTGATGCAAAAAGAGTTCTGCAATGGCAGAAGATCTTGCTTTCAACACGACTGATGAATGTTTCCAAGGTAATTCCTTACGAGAAACTTGCTACAAAATTATGGAGAAAAAATTGAAACAACCATGGACGTCTAATCGAACCAATTGCATGATTGTTGTTGTTGATTTGTATGTTTAATATACATAGTTTGCAAATTTAGTGTATAAACCTTGTATACATAATTTACATTTTTGCATATTAACCACTTGTCTATAGATTGTATATTTGTTATTAGTTTGTATGTGTAGTATAGAATGTTTGCATATTTAGCATATAAAACTTGTATATAATACAAGTATTGGTTATATATTAATAATATAAAACTTGCATGTATATTTATATTAGTTTCTCTATTTCCAGTTTGTCTGTAGTTTGTTCAATTGAATTTAAATTCGTGATTATTTTATTATAAGTAAAACTTGTCTAGAATATTCATTAAAAATACAATAAATGTATGTGAAGACTTGTCTTTCATATTGAATTAATCAATTTTGATGTAATGAAAAAAGTTGAATATTAACTAAATATTTTTTGCATATTTATAACTCAAACGTTGCATATATAGTGTATTTATTCTGTATATTGTATACAACTCCTGGTATATAGCTACGTAATTACAAAAAATAAAAAATATGTATGAATATAATTACATATCTGTATATATAGTATATACATTTGGTATTATAATGTACTGTCTTTTGTGATGGCAAAAATTGCAGAAGCAGCAAACAAGATAAATGGAGGACAACGGCTCAGAATTTCGTCGGGCTCAACTAAATATTGGATACCAGATGTAGAACAAGAAAAGATTCCGCGAGTAGGCATGCATTTCGCTACGTTGGAAACCGGTATACAATTTTACAAAGACTATGGAGCAATTAGTGGATTCGACGTCAGAAGGAGCACGACAAAGCGATTCAAGAACGAAGTAATTCGTTTGCATCATGTTCTTTGCAATAGAGAAGGCTTCAACACACAAAAAACAACATACCTATAGACCCTACAGAAGAGCCCGAAAGTAGCACTACACATGGGTCCCGGAAGAGGACTTCAAACTGGATTGGGTGCAATGCACGCTATATTTTCGAGTACACCAGCACAGGCGCATATAAGATACAAAGTTTTGAAGAGCGCCTGTGAAGCCCTTGATTTTTATTCGATTATGTACTTGTTTCACGTATCGTCCTTGTATTAATTTGACTATTTTACCGCGTCGTTTTGACGGGTAAATATTATGAAATATATTTTGCATTTAATTTCTTTTATTTATTACTTGTGATCATAATTATTTATTAATTCTATTTCGCATTAATGATCACTTGATCGATCATCACTATTATTATTTGTGTATTTATTAGTCACCCTAGAATTTTAAGTGACTATTTATTTTAGAGATTTATACCTTATAGAAGTAAGAATTCGATTTAGAATAAGTGATCATGAAACTTATAAGTGATCAAGAAAATCACTAATTATTTTGGAGATTGATATTATTCATCTATTATCATCAATTTTGGGACAAAAAAAAATGGAAATACCACAACTACCCCTCATGTTGGACGGCCATGATGTATATTTTGGTGTAGAAATAACTCCCAACTCTTGTACATGTACACCTTATGTCTTCATCTTGTGTATTTTTACACCATTAATTCAAACCTACATCTTAATTCAATCTACCAATTCCCACCCCAATAATTACCAAACAAAAATATAACAAAAGTAATTCCCCCTAAACTTAGCATTTTGGCTACTTGTCCCTAATAAAGTTGCCTAAATATTACTTTCTTCCCTAATTTCCTCAATTATGTCCTAACTCATCATCTAACCAACCAAAGCAAATTTTTTTGTCTTTTTCCCCTACCAAGTGGACGGCCAAGAGGCCTAATTGGGCAAGAAATTGTTCAAGTTCATTCATTACTTCATTTCACCAACACAAAATTTTTCTAAGTCTTGTATTTTCTCTTCTCTCTCTCTAAAAATCCTCCTACATCTCTCTACCTATTTCTTCATCTTCTTCACAAACACTTAACCAAAAACTTCAAGAATTCATCTCCCTACTCTTCAAAAAAATTTGAAACTACACTCCAAAGGTAAGAAACATTTCTTGTTCAATCCATTTTTGATATCACCTAACTCATCTCTTTCACCTCCTAATTAAGTTTGATTTTTGATTTTGAGGTTTACTTAGAAGACCATTGAAGATATTAAGAGACTTGTCATCTTGAAGAAAAATTGTTAAGAAATTGGACTACAAGGTAAGAAATGGAATTTTTAGTACATTTTCTTCTTCTCTTTCTATTTTCCAAATTTTGACACTCCATTTTTATTTTTGGAGTTTTAGGGGCTGACCTTGGTGGTTGACATTAAGGGTGACCAAAACCTTACACTTGGAAGCCATTACTAGTCACATTTTACTCATTACACAAGGTAAGTGTAGTATTTCCAATTTTCTCACCATCTTCTTCTTTTCCCTAAATTTTTAACCACATTCTTCTAACTCCTATATTTTTTGATATTCCTTGACTTAGGGGCTGACCTAAGTCACTCCTTCATCGAGAGAGATTTATCCCATTTTCACCAACAAACTGATCTTTAAGGTGGGTGGAAAAATCCTTTCAACTTCTAGCTGTTTTAAATTGAAAATATGAATGTAGTATTTTGTTATTGAGCACTTGAGATATATATTATGTATTGCATGCTATTTTCTTGTATCAAGTTGGAAAATTTCTCGAGTGTTGCTCGAAAATGCTATTTATCGAAAAATAGGACATACATGTACACTTTATTGTTGTACTTGATGAATGCTTGTATGAAATGGACATGTATGTTTTTGACTCTTGAAATCCATATTTTGTATGACTTATAACCTGGACAAGTCGAGCATAATTGATTATATTTCGATTTTTGGACTTAAAATGCAAAAATGGAAAGTTGGTGGACTTAATGGCAAGAAAATAAAACTTAAGGGACCCCTCTGTAATTTTCGAGTTTTGGGACTGAACTCAGGTTCAAAAATCATGTTTGGACATTTTAATAATGTTTTAAGAGTTTTAAGATAAATAAAATCAACCCTTAAAAGCCCAAGGACTAGATTGTAAAATTTTAGAAGTTTAAGGTCTATTTTGCAATTTTCGAAACTGTACCAGACCCTATTTTAAAATTTAATATTTTAACTCTTAAGGGGATGGAAATGACATATTTTAAGTGTATTCCAAAAATCCAAGTGTTTAGAGCTTGGAAAGTAATTTTATAAAACTTGAGGGACCAAATTGAAAAAGATTAAACTTAAGGACCAAAATACAATTTCCAGGACTTATGCAGTCCATGAACCTGGAAATACTAATTTAACTATAACATAATTATATTTTGGACCCAAGTTTAAAATTTCATAACCATTGGGCCCCTAAAAGCCTTAAAGGCAATTATTTCAAAGTGGGACAAAAATGAGATTTTCAAAAGTTAAGGGACCTATACTTGCTTCTTTTAAAAACTGCTTTTGTCCCAATATCCCACTGACCTCAGTGACATTTTTCAACTGGAATCACATTAAAATCCCTTCCGGTTTGTGAGTTTCAATTATTTTAAACTTAAGGACCGAAATGACAATTTTAACAAATTTGGGGCTAATGTGTGAATTTTATAAAAACTCGACCTCAAAACTTTAAAAACATGAATCTCTGAACAATTTATAGAATTTATGAGCTGACCTCATAATATTTCAAGGCCGGGACATTTATTTATTAATTTTTAACCCCAAAAGAATTGGTTTTTACAAAACGGGGCTAATTGAAAATTTTCTTTTTACGAGGACCTAACTCGAATTATTTTTATTTTAATAAAACAGCCCTGGACCCTCTGAATTTAATTATTTATTAAAATATTTTATTTTCCCAAAAAATCCCCTGACTTATCGGATCGTCTTGACCGATTAATATGCGATCGTGGGGCGACTTCCTCGTCTTGCGATTTCGAATCTATAACGGGACTTATGTTCCACCTAATCTTTCAAGATATCGAAGATTGCTTATCCTCTCGATAATTATCTTCATCCAAATAACTCCACCAACGCCATAATTGTCTTGCGCAAATTTTCGAAAACTTTCCTAAAATGCTTCCCTGAATCAATAATACTCGACTCCTGGTTGACTACCTGAACGTGTACTTACTTCCTGTATGAGTCAACTTGATGTGTCGAGCTCACAGTCGGAATGGATACGTCGGGGATGGAACCGGGCAGCTCGGCTGCTATTCCACTCTCTGGCCCCATCGTCCTAATCCCGCGACTGAGGGACGGAGTTTGTCCAAGGGAAGCGGGTCGTAGTACTTGAGGTATAATCATGATTATGACAAATCCGAGCCTTGCTAGCTCCAACGTGGATTTTGTCTTTCCCTATGGAGCGATAAGGTGTCAGGTCTTGGACCATCATGAACGGGGAGTTACAGGGAAGAACGAAGGAATCGCTGTCTGATCCACACGATTCCGGAGTTGAACGGAACGTTTGGTTGGCGCTACACATCAGTACGCAACCACTATTTGTAATGAACGGGTTGGCGCTACACATCAGTACGCAACCACTATTTGTAATGAACGAGTTGGCGCTACATATCAGTACGCAACCACTAATTGTCTTGCATATGATTGGCGCTACACATCAGTGTGCAATCCTCATGTCTTGCTTGAATCATCGTGCCAGTGTGACCACAAACTATATCTTAAACTGTATAAATATATTACTTAATATATATTTATCACGATGCTTGTGGGCTATGTGTGAAATCATGCATCATACCTCACGCGTTTTCATACAACCGTTTTCTCGCATTAACTATATATATCGCCACACTTGCACACGATCACCCCATCCACTGAGATTTATGTCTCACTCCCTCCTGTTTTCTAACCTTTAGATGAAGAGTATGTTGAAGACGTTGAACCTCCCACAGACTGAATCCCTACCATTGATGTGGAGACACATTCCTTTTACTTTTATTGTTGATTGGACTTCTTCATTTTATTTCTGTTTGGACTGTAAGTTAAATTCGGATATTTGATGGATTGTATTCGGATATTGTCGGACCTTGAGATGTAACTCGTACTTGTGTGTATTTAATTCTGCTGCATTAGACTCTATTTCACTTGGAGTTTTGTATCATTGGTTTAGACTGTTGGATTATTTTTGTTTAAGTGATTGATCGTCGTCGCGTCGCGTTTGGGGCGTGACAGTTATGGTATCAGAGCTCGGCTAGTAAGATGGAAACTTACACCGAGCTGACCCATGATAGGACCCTCGGACTGTGTTGGGTAGTACCGTGACCTGACCAATTAAGTGTGAAATCGATTTCAAAAATGGCATAGAACCGTATTATTGATTTGACCTAGTTGACTCTTGACTGACTTTCTTTATTCATTCTTTCCCTGTTCTCCCTTATCATTTCCTTAACTTTGTCTAATCCTCTTTAGTTTGGCTTGACCAGGATGGAGCCGACGCCACCTATCTGGTGGGAATTATTGGAGGCCCGCGCTGAACGTGATTACTTCCGGGCATACACAAACCACTGGCACCAGGAATGCCTTCGGGCTACCTCAGAATTGGCAGAGGAACGCCGCCGCAACCAAGAACTAACACGCCTCCTGACGAAGAGCCAAGAGGAGAAGAACGATCTTACCCTCCTTGCTAAAGATCGCGATGATACCATCCGTGCTCGTGAAGATCAAATCCAGTCAATCCAGAAACACTTGGAAATTACTCGCACGAAGATGGAATGCGCCAAGGAAGGCCGCGGAGGGATGCATACATGTCGAGGGCCACCATCAGACGTCTCGAAGATACTATCATCAAACAAATGCAGGTGATCAAGGACCTCACACATGCCTTAACTCAGCAGGATGCTGTTTTGGAGGTTGTCTTAGCAGCTAATGCGCCTCCGTTGCCACCGCCCGAGGCGGAACCCATGCCCGACCTCAAGGCCGATAATGAAGAGGATCCCGAGGAGGATCTGAAGAAGATCTCCAAGAGGATCCCGATGAGATCCAATGGAGGATGGAGAGCCCGAGGCGCTTGAAGCCGCCCCACTTGATGACGCTCCGGATCGGAGCAAGGGCGATTTAGCCGATCGCCTAATCCGAGGCGATACCTCGATCCGATCAGGTTCCGGTTATGGATGAGGTCGTTAGTGATGATGATGGCGACCTCACCGAGTAGATAGCTTCTATTCAAGATTTTAGCCGACGCTTATTTCCATCCTGTTGTATTTTGCTTTCCGTTGTACTTTGATCAAGTTGTATCCTGACTCTAGTTTATCTTCGATTCTATATTCCTGTTGTCTGAACTCATTCGGGTGTATTCAAATTTCACATCAATGAATATACTTTTTCTACTAATTCTATGTCTTGTGTATTGCTGTTGTGATATAACTTGTTATATGCGAGTACTTATTGAAATCATTCCTTTCTGAATTGTAGCTAAACTACAGATACATGGCCGAAAACCGTGGACGCGGGAGACCCCACCGTGTTCCTCGAAGGTATGAGGACGTACCTAGGGAACGGGTACCCTTCCCCGAACTACCACCACCTCCTCCGCCAGTCGCAGGAGATAACTTGACTGCAATAGCCCTGCAACATATACTGGTTTTCATGAGGCAACAAGCAGAGCCTCAACGGCGTATACCTGAGCCCGCTAGAGAGGCGAATGATCGCACTTTGGAGCGACTCTTGTGATTTGACCCACTGGCTTTCTTAGGAGAGCCTGATGACTTAAAGGCAGAAGAATGGATTGGGAAACTGGAGAATTTCTTCAATGCTCTCCAATACTCAGGGGAACAAAAGGTTACGCTCGCCGTGTTCCGACTAGAATCGGCTGCTAGAGATTGGTGGAGAGCAGTTGAGAGAAAATGGGAACAGGACCGAGTAGCTAGGACGTGGGAAAATTTTCTGGCTGAATTCAATGAGCAGTACATTCCCCAAGTCGTGAAGGAGGCACGCCGGGATGAATTCCATAAGTTGAGATAGGGGAACATGTCTGTGGCCCAGTATGAGTCTGAATTCCATCGGTTGTCCAAATATGCCCCGGGGACAATCAACACGGAAGAGGACAAATTGTATAAGTTCACACGGGGACTAAAGCTGAACTCGTAAAAGCTTGACTTTTTGATCATTGAAACAACAACATACTCACCGCAGATAAAAAGCGACTCTTCGCATCGAGTCGGGACTGAACCGCATTGGTCAGATTCAGCAGAATAGGCCATCAAACAGTCTCAAAAGGACAGCGGTGGGACAACCATCTAAGCCGCCTGTTAAATTTCAGAAGGGGCCAGTTGTTAAGACCGAAAAAGGGGAAGGACCGATACAGGGAAAACCAGGTCAAGTATGTACACATTGCCAAAAACTGGGACACACTGTCAATGATTGTTGGCGCAAATAGGGGAGATGTTTGCTATGTGGCAGTAACTAGCATCAACTGAAGGATTGCCCGAAGTACGAGGATCGCACGAAACCAGTGCAGCCGCCAAAGTCGGGTAATGTCCAGGGAAATTGGGCAAGGATGCCTGCTCGAGCATTTGCACTAGCCGGACATGAGGCTCTGGAGGCAACAGACGTGGTGGAAGGTACGCTTCTAGTATCTAGCCACTATGCTAAAGTACTATTTGACCCTGGATCAACGCATTCATTTGTTGCACCACATTTTGTACACAAGCTGCATGCATGCATGGAACACATGCCTTTATGTTTAGAAGTATCAACTCCTATGGGCGCAAGCCAGATAACAGATATTATCTATAATGCATGCGAAGTTAAGATTGATGAGATAAACTTTCTTGCGGATTTGATCTTGCCGCCTATATTCGAATACAACATTATATTGGGAATGAACTCAAGGTTGTCGCACACCATGCACAAATGGACTGCCACCGCCAGTCCATTAAACTATGTGAACCTGGTAAGACCAAAGTGGAAATTTCGGGAAGAGCACGAGTTAAGATTGCCCCAATCATTTCAACAATGAAAGCAAGGAAGGCGATCACTAGAGAGGCACAAGGGTACTTGGCGTTTGTAATTAACAAACCTAAGGTTGAGACACAAATTAATCAAGTACCTATAGTATCGGAATATACAGATGTATTTCCACAAGAACTCACCACTGTCCCTCCAGATAGGGAAGTCGAGTTCACCATCGAGGTATTATCAGGAACCGCCCCGATCGCTAGAACGCCGTATAGAATGGCTCCTATTGAGTTACAAGAGTTGAAGACCCAATTACAGAAGCTGATGGATGTGAGATTTATCCGACCAAGTACGTCTCCCTGGGGAGCACCGGTACTATTTTTCAAGAAGAAAGATGGCACATTAAGACTGTGTATAGACTATCGCGGACTTAACAGTGTGACCATCAAGAACAAATATCCCCTCCCGAGGATAGACGAATTGTTTGATCAACTTCAAGGAGCGACGGTGTACTCGAAGATTGATTTACAACAAGGATATTATCAGCTAAAGATCCGTGAAGAAGACATTTCCAAAACGGCATTTCAGACCAGATATGGACACTACGAGTTTGTAGTGATGCCTTTCGGTTTGACAAACGCACCAGCAGCGTTTATGGATATGATGCATCGAGTCTTTCAACCTTATTTGGATCAATTCATAGTGATATTCATTGATGACATACTCGTATACTCTAAGTCTAGAGAAAAACATGAACGTCATCTGAAAATTGTTTTGGAGACACTACGAGAGCACAAGCTGTATGCCAAATTCAGCAAGTGCAAATTTTGGCTTAGTGAAGTCGCATTCTTGGGACACATAGTATCCGGCACTGGGATCACCGTAGGTCCTTCGAAAGTACAGATAGTGGTTGAATGGAAACAACTCGAGTCTGTGACGGAGATCAGAAGTTTCTTAGGACTAGCTGGATATTATCGAAGATTTATCCAGGATTTCTCCAAGATAGCCGGACCACTCACTCGACTGACCCAGAAGAAAGTCAAGTTTGAGTGGAATGACAAGTGTGAGGCTAGTTTCCAAGAGCTGAAGAAACGACTTACTATAGCTCCAGTCTTAGCCCTTCCAAAGGGAACATAAAACTTTGTCGTCTACAGTGATGCATCAAAGGAAGGACTAGGAGCAGTACTCATGCAGGAAGGAAAGGTCATTGCTTACGCATCACGGAAACTCAAGCCGTATGAAGCCAATTACCCAACGCATGACTTGGAATTGGCATCAATAGTGTCGCGTTAAAGAAATGGAGGCACTATCTCTACAGAGCAACATTCACGGTTTACACAGATAATAAGAGCCTAAAGTATCTATTCTCTCAGAAGGATCTCAATTTGAGGCAAAGGAGATGGACAGAGTTAATAGAAGACTATCACTTTGATATTCAATACTATCCCGGGAAGGCTAACGCAGTAGCTGACGCCTTGAGCAGAAAGGCGAGTTTAGCCAGACTAATGATTCGAGAGTGGAAATCATTAGAAGAGTTGAGCACTTGGAATCCGACAAGAACCAATACTCAAATTTTATGTGCTAACATTTCGGTTAAACCCGACCTACTGAACGAGATCAAAGTAGCACAAGAGACAGATGTGCATCTTCAAAGACTGAAAGAGAAGATACTTAAAGGAGAAGGATCAGAATTCTCGGTACATGAAAATGGGATCATCAAATTTTGGAATCGAGTTTGTGTACCGAGTGACGAGCTGATTAGGAGCAGAATTCTAGAAAAAGCACACCGTTCGAAATACACTATACACCCTAGAGGAAGCAAGATGTATAAGGACTTGAAACGACATTTCTGGTGGGTGAACATGAAGAACCAAGTAGCAGAGTTCGTTGCGAGATGTTTGACTTGTCAACGAATAAAAGCAGAACACCAACGACCATCCGGTTTATTACAATCATTGAGAATTCCCGAGTGGAAATGGGAACACATAACGATGGACTTCGTGACGGATCTACGAGGACCAGACGAGGTGATGATGCTATATGGGTAGTCGTAGACCAACTCACGAAATCTACACACTTCTTACACATGAAGAAAACCGACAGCTTGCAGAAACTTGCGCAAATTTACACCCGAGAGATCATTCGACTGCATGGAGTGCCAGTCGACATATTGTCAGACAGAGACCCGAGGTTTGTCTCCAGATTCTGGAAATGCTTATATGAGGAATTGGGTACTTCGCTAAGTTTCAAGACAAAGAAGACATCCGCAAACCGATGGCGATCTGAGCGGAAAATTCAAACCCTGGAAGACATGTTGCGAGCCCGCATTGGATTTCCAAGGAAGTTGGGATTCGCACTTACCATTGGCCGAGTTCGCTTATAATAATAGTTATCAGGCCACGATTGGGATGGCACCCTACGAAGCCTTGTATGGACGAAAGTGTAGATCCCCTCTACACTGGGAGATTGATGACCAATGGACTCCAAAAGAGAAACGAAAGTCACCATTGATTCCAAAGGTCGACTTAGTTTAGGAGGCCATGGAGAAGGTCAAGTTGATCAAGGAACGGATCCGCACAGCTAAGAGCCGCCAAAAGAGTTACGCGGACAAGAGGAGAAAGGACTTGGAATTTGAAGCCGGAGATGAAGTATTTCTCAGACTCTTTCCATGGAAAGGATTGATCAATCCAAAGAAGGGAGGCAAGCTAAGTCCGAGATATATTGGACCTTACAAGATTTTGCAGAGGATCGGGAAGTTGGCCTACCGACTCGAGTTACCGGCACAGTATGCGGGAATGCACGATGTATTCCACGTATCGAAATTAAAAAAGTATCAACCAGATCCCGAGCATATTATCACTCGTGATGCTCCTTCTCTGATGGAAAATTTATCTTACACCGAGGAACCAATTCGGATCATTGACGGCCAAATCGATCGTCGATTGCGGAATAGAGATTCCGATGGTTAAGGTTGTATGCCAAAACCACAACCGAGACGAAGACGCAACATGGGAGATGGAAGAAGACATGAGGAATCAATATCCAGAGCTATTCTGAAGAGAATTTGGGGACCAAATTCTTTTAAGGATGGGAGAATGTGAAGCCCTTGATTTTTATTTGATTATGTACTTGTTTCACGTAGCGTCCTTGTATTAATTTGACTATTTTACCGCGTCACTTTGACGGGTAAATATTAATGATAAATATATTTTGCATTTAATTTATTTTATTTATTACTTGTGATCATAATTATTTATTAATTCTATTTCGCATTAATGATCACTTGATCGATCATCACTATTATTATTTGTGTATTTATTAGTCACCCTAGAATTTTAAGAGACTATTTATTTTAGAGATTTATACCTTATAGAAGCAAGATTTCGATTTAGAATAAGTGATCATGAGACTTATAAGTGATCAAGGAAATCACTAATTATTTTGGAGATTGATATTATTCATCTATTATCATCAATTTTGGGACAAAAAAAAATAGAAATACCACAACTACCCCTCATGTTGGACGGCCATGATGTATATTTTGGTGTAGAAATAACTCCAAACTCTTGTACATGTACACCTTATGTATTCATCTTGTGTATTTTTACACCATTAATTCAAACCTACATCTTAATTTAATCTACCAATTCCCACCCCAATAATTACCAAACAAAAAAATAACAAAAGTAATTCCCCCTAAACTTAGCATTTTGGCTACTTGTCCCTAATAAAGTTGCCTAAATTTTACTTTCTTCCTAATTTCCTCAATTATTCCCTAACTCATCATCTAACCAACCAAAGCAAATTTTTTTGTCTTTTTCCCCTACCAAGTGGACGGCCAAGAGGCCTAATTGGGCAAGAAATTGTTCGAGTTCATTCATTACTTCATTTCACCAACACGAAATTTTCCTAAGTCTTGTATATTCTCTTCTCTCTCTCTAAAAATCCTCCTACATCTCTCTACCTATTTCTTCATCTTCTTTACAAACACGTAACCAAAAACTTCAAGAATTCATCTCCCTACTCTTCAAAAAAAATTGAAACTACACTCCAAAGGTAAGAAACATTTCTTGTTCAATCCATTTTTGATATCACCTAACTCGTCTCTTTCACCTCCTAATTAAGTTTGATTTTTGATTTTGAGGTTTACTTAGAAGACCATTGAATATATTAAGAGACTTGTCATCTTGAAGAAAAATTGTTAAGAAATTGGACTACAAGGTAAGAAATGGAATTTTTAGTACCTTTTCTTCTTCTCTTTCTATTTTCCAAATTTTGACACTCTATTTTTATTTTTGGAGTTTTAGGGGCTGACCTTGGTGGTTGACATTAAGGGTGACCAAAACCTTACACTTGGAAGCAATTACTAGTCACATTTTACTCACTACACAAGGTAAGTGTAGTATTTCCAATTTTCTCACCATCTTCTTCTTTTCCCTAAATTTTTAACCACATTCTTCTAACTCCAATATTTTTTGATATTCCTTGACTTAGGGGCTGACCTAAGTCACTCCTTCATCGAGAGAGATTTATCCCATTTTCACCAACAAACCGATCTTTAAGGTGGGTGGAAAAATCCTTTCAACTTCTAGGTGTTTTAAATTGAAAATATGCATGTAGTATTTTGTTATTGAGCACTTGAGATTTATCCCATTTTCACCAACAAACCCATTTTTATGTATTGCATGCTATTTTCTTGTATCAAGTTGGAAAATATCTCAAGTGTTGCTCGAAAATGCTATTTATTGAAAAATAGGACATACATGTACACTTTATTGTTGTACTTGATGAATGCTTGCATGAAATGGACATGTATGTTTATGACTCTTGAAATCCATGTTTTGTATGACTTATAACCTGTACAAGTCGAGCATAATTGATTAAATTTCGATTTTTGGACTTAAAATGCAAAAATGGAAAGTTGGTGGACTTAATGGCAAGAAAATAAAACTTAAGGGACCCCTCTGTAATTTTCGAGTTTTGGGACTGAACTCAGGTTCAAAAATCATGTTTGGACATTTTAATAAAGTTTTAAGAGTTTTTAGATAAATAAAATTAACCATTAAAAGCCCAAGGACTAGATTGTAAAATTTTAGAAGTTTAAGGGATATTTTGCAATTTTCAAAACTGTACCAAAAATCCAAGTGTTTAGAGCTTGGAAAGTAATTTTATAAAACTTGAGGGACCAAATTGTAAAAGATTAAACTTAAGGAGCAAAATACAATTTCCAGGACTTATGCAGTCCATGCACCTGGAAATACTAATTTAACTATAACATAATTATATTTTGGACCCAAGTTTCAAATTTCATATCCATTGGGCCCCTAAAAGCCTTAAAGACAATTATTTCAAAGTGGGACAAAAATGAGATTTTCAAAAGTTAAGGGACCTATACTTGCTTCTTTTAAAAACTGCTTTTGTCCCAATATCCCACTGACCCTAGTGACATTTTTCAACTGGAATCACATTAAAAGCCCTTCCGGTTTGTGAGTTCCAATTATTTTAAACTTAAGGACCGAAATGACAATTTTAACAAATTTGGGGCTAATGTGAGAATTTTATAAAAACTCGACCTCAAAACTTTAAAACCTGAATCTCTCGAACAATTTAGAGAATTTAGGAACCGACCTCATAATTTTTCAAGGTCGGGACATTTATTTATTAATTTTTAACCCCAAAAGAATTGGTTTTTTACAAAACGGGGCTAATTGAAAATTTTCTTTTTACAAGGACCTAACTCGAATATTTTATTTTCCCAAAAAATCCCCTGACTTATCGGATCGTCTTGACCGATTAATATGCGATCGTGGGGCGACTTCCTCGTCTTGCGATTTCGAATCTATAACGGGACTTATGTTCCACCTAATCTTTCAAGATATCGAAGATTGCTTATCCTCTCGATAATTATCTTCATCCAAATAACTCCACCAATGCCATAATTGTGTTGCGCAAATTTTCGAAAACTTTCCTAAAATGCTTCCCTGAATCAATAATACTCGACTGCCTGGTTGACTACCTGAACGTGTACTTACTTCCTGTATGAGTCAACTTGGTGTGTCGAGCTCACAGTCGGAATGGATACATCGGGGATGGAACCGGGCAGCTCGGCTGCTATTCCACTCTCTGGCCCCATCGTCCTAATCCCGCAACTGAGGGACGGAGTTTGTCCAAGGGAAGCGGGTCGTAGTACTTGAGGTATAATCATGATTATGACAAATCCGAGCCTTGCTAGCTCCAACGTGGATTTTGTCTTTGCCTATGGAGCGATAAGGTGTCAGGTCTTGGACCATCATGAACGGGGAGTTACAAGGAAGAACGAAGGAATCGCTGTCTGATCCACACGATTCCGGAGTTGAACACAACGTTTGGTTGGCGCTACACATCAGTACGCAACCACTATTTGTAATGAACGGGTTGGCGCTACACATCAGTACGCAACCACTATTTGTAATGAACGGGTTGGCTATGTGTGAAATCATGCATCATACCTCACGCGTTTTCATACAACCGTTTTCTCGCATTAACTATATATATCGCCACACTTGCACACGATCACCCCATCCACTGAGATTTCTTTCTCACTCCCTCCTGTTTTCTAACCTTTAGATGAAGAGTACGTTGAAGACTTTGAACCTACCACAGACTGAATCCCTACCATTGATGTGGAGAGACATTCCTTTTACTTTTATTATTGATTGGACTTCTTCATTTTATTTCTGTTTGGACTGTAAGTTAAATTCAGATATTTGATGGATTGTATTTGGATATTGTCGGACCTTGAGATGTAACTCGTACTTGTGTGTATTTAATTCCGCTGCATTAGACTTTATTTCACTTGGAGTTTTGTATCATTGGTTTAGACTGTTGGATTATTTCTGTTTAAGTGATTGATCGTCGTCGCGTCGCGTTTGGGGCGTGACAACGCCACACTCACCCAATGGCAATCAATACATTCAAGCAATTTCTAAAAGTTAATAGAAACCTAAACTTCGGACACCAGCAATTTATCATTAATTGCACGAAGGCCAATATAGGGAGTTCCAAGTAACATGAATTATTCAGGGAGATGATAGGCGGATTTTCACAGGTCGGGGCGCTCAAGATTGATTTTAAAAACTTCAAACGAGACCTGAAAACATACATCTGTGGTGCAGACGCACAGTTGGTGATAGACAAATTATTTAAACAAAAAGAAATAAATCAAGGGATGGCTTTCGAATACAACGTGGACGAAGATGAACAACTGTCACGTCTATTTTGGGCAGACCAAACGTCTATAAGGAACTACGCCACATTTGGAGATGTGATTTCATTTGATGCTACATACAATACTAATAGGTAATGTATTTCTTGTTTATGTTGTTTCTTCGATTTACACAACAACATGTATACTTATTTGAGAGGATATGTATACTTAGTTGATTCGAAATGTATACGTAGAAAAGTTTTACAAAATATCATGTATACTTAGTTGATAGGATCTGTATACTTAGTTGATTCGAAATGTACACGTAGTTATGTTTTATTATATATTTAATGCAATGGAATTGTATAGTTCGTTCATTATAATTGTATACTTAGTTTAGTTGAATTATTTATATTATTAAATATCATTGCATATGAAAAAGCATTTATAAAATGTGATTACTGTATGTGGTTGCAATATTATTAATCATTGCAACAACTTTCTACTGCCTATATAAAATAACGAAATTGTATATAGGGTAATATTATTCTGTATGCTTACGTTATCAAACATGTGCAGGTATAAAATGATTTTTGCTCCATTTACCGGAGTAGATAACCATCGCCGATGTGTCACATTTGCAGCTGGTCTTATATTAAAGTAAGACGAAGAATCGTATACGTGGTTGTTTAGAAAGTTCTTGGAAGCTATTGGTCGGGAACCATACTATATAGTGACAGACCAAGATCCGGCAATGAAGAAGGCCATTCAATCTATGTTCAAAACGGCAATTCACAGATTGTGTATGTGGCACATAATGGAAAAGGTTAGTGTTAAAGTCGGTCACGCTCTATTCAAGGGTAAAAATTTCAAAAATCGGCTGAATTCAATCGTGTGGGACTCCAACATTTCAACACTAGAATTTGATAGTCAATGGAATGTTATTATGGCTGACTTCAGTCTAACATCACATCCATGGTTCACACATATGTATGAGCTTAGAAAAAGTTGGATACCCGCTTATTTTAAAGATGTGCCAATGAGTGGTTTGCTCAAAACTACGTCACAACCAGAGAGCACCAATAGCTGGTTTGGGAATTTTACAAATCCTAGTTCAAACTTGGTTGAATTTTTCATGCACTTTGAAAGCGCGATGGAGTCACAATGCCATGCAACTGATAAATTAAACCACAAGTGCCAAACAACATTTCTAGAATGCAAGACACGACTAACCATAGAGAAGCATGCATCTTCAGTGTACACGCACACTGTATTTTCGGATGTTAGCACAGAAATTGAAGCATCCTGCTATGATTGCACAATTACAGAGATAACTGATGATGCCACCAAGTATTCCTACAAAATTAAAGACCAAACAAATGGCATATTTGATGTCATAAAATATAAGACGAAAACAATGATAAAGTGCAGCTGCAAAAAGTTTGAACAGATGGGCTTACTGTGTTGTCATATTTTTGTGATCCTAAAGGACTATCAGGAAATTACTAGGGAGTTTGTAGCTCAGCGATGGATGAAGTCTGCATCAATCACACTATACACAAAAGCTGGCCAGATTTATCAATTCGCAGGAGGAGACGAAGCCGCAAGCACGCTAAACAACATTTGGTATGATTTCCACAGCTGCATTGGTCTAGCCCAAGGAAATATAGATAAATTATCAAATTTATCACATCTTGTATCTGAAGAAAAGGTAAAATTGTTAAAATCAGCAACATATACCGTCTGTGGGAAGCAAACAGTCAGTAATGGAAACCTATTGTGGCTCAACCTCACTACTTTATATTTCTGTATTACCACCAAAACAAGCAAAAAAAAGGGCAGCGGTAGTAATGTGAGGAGTAGAATTCAAAGACAAAGAGAGAAAGCCATCAAAGCAAGCACAAAACTCAAAAGACGATGTGTGGTGAGATCGGAACACATAAAAGCAGAATGTGTCCAAACCGAAACACCACACCCTAGTAGAATGATTTTTTTATTGTATAAATGTTGGGTGAGTTAGTTTATCATTTATGTCAGAACATTATGTTACCTATTAATTTATCTTTTAGATTATTTTTCCTTATCATAAACGTATTGCATATAAAATTACATCGAACTAACTATACATTAAAACATCACTAAGTATACAGAATTGTTTAACTAAGTATACCATTATACCAACCTAAATATAATATAAAACATAGTTGAGTGTGCATAAACATTTAACTAAATATACAATTACACAAAATTAAGAATACAAACCCACTGAACTACCTATATAACCTACTATACAATTCCAATTAACCAAGATACAACTACACGTAACTACCTATATTCATGTCCAGTCCAATGAAAAAACGAAAAAACTTCTACAATGGCTTCTTGCCAGTCCAATGCTTCTTACATTCAACTAAATTCTTCTCCTTTAACTCATTCATGTCATCTAAGAAAATAGCGTAAGTGTACTTGGAACAGAAAGTACACATTAGATTGGCGTTGCCCTTCTGTAAACCAGGTGCCCATCCTCTCAAACCTCCACCCATGTACGTTTCCATATGCCGCATTGCAAAGATTCTGCAATCCACCTTGTTTCGTGCATCTCTCCATGGCAAAGCTAGTCTGATTGCACTAAGCTGCCCAATCTCTTGTCCCATCTGCTCACAACCTCTGCTCATCAAGTACTGGGAGAAAACACGAACCTGAAACATAAGAAACCAATAATTAATGAATAAACTGTGTATCAATAGAATGTATACAATTAAACTGAAGAACTATACATTTAAAGATTCCTAAATATACAAATCCACTGAACTAAATAAACAAATCCACTGAACTAACTATGCATTTAAACATTCCTAAGTATACAAATCAACTGAACTAAATAAACAAATCCACTGAACTAACTATACATTTAAACATTACTAAGAATACAAATCTCACCAGCTTTGCAAGCACATCTTCATACTTGTCACACTTGGTTCCGCCAACAGATGAATTATCCAAAATCAGCATATTCTTCCTCTTCATATCGAACACGATAACAAAAAGGTGTTCGCTTTTACATATTGGAAAGAAAAACTGGATAAAAGGAAAAATATCATTACTTAAATCTGAAATGACTGTTATAAAGTTTAAAGGAAATAAAAAAATGAATACCATATCAAACGCCTGCAACTTCGATGGATTAACATCACCAAACTTGGCATCAAGACTTTGAGAAAATAACGCGAAGGTTCTATTATCATTGTTTGCCTCCCTTGTTGTAACAATAGAATACAGCTACAAGAAATGTGGCAAAACAGAAACATGCAACAATTAATGCATACAATTACACTTAATTAACTATACATTCCCACATTCCTAAGTATACAAATCCACTTAACTAAATAAACTAATCCACTGAACTAACTATGCATTTGAACATTCCTAAGTATACAAATCAACTGAACTAAATAAACAAATCCACTGAACTAACTATACATTTAAACATTACTAAAAATACAAATCCACTGAACTAAAAAAAATAATTCACTGAACTACCTATATAACTAAGTAAACAAATCCATTAAAATAAGTAAACAAATCCACATAACTAAGTGTAGATTTTCCGCTGACTAAATATACAATCAGACGTCACCAAAAATGAAGAATATCTAACTACGAAATACAAACATGCACGTGCAATTATTTTCTGAATACGGGCATGGAGATGTAATGAAAATTAAAAATGAGAGTATCATTGAATATGTCATAGCAAAAAACCGATAAGGAAAACTTTTGCTCCTGATCGACTCTTTTACATTTAGAATCTTTGTCCACGCATCAATCAGGGATACGCTCAAATAGCTTCTAGGCCACATCGTCACAAAGTCTTCCCTTGTTATAATCATGTCGCCAGCCTTAAAAATCGCCTCGTCCCTGTAAAATAATATCCATAAAAAAATATTGAAAAATCAATAATTATGATAAAATTTATAATATATTTGACCATGAAAAACGAATTACTTTTCAGCTTCTGGATTCTCAAACAACCCACTTCACAATCATATTTTGATGCTCGTTTAACTTAGACATCACATCAACCCGTCTCTCAACAAACTGGGACGTCAATGTCTCGGTCTTCTTTTTCTTGCGAGGTTCATTTCGCCGATAAACAGGCAGCTTCTCGCTATTCTTGTTCACTATCTCATTTCTATCCAAAACCGCATCCATCCCACCATCAACAATCATATTAGTCTCTTCCCACAAATCAAAATAAACTAAAATAAGAAACATATTCATACAAAAATCATAAAATTTCGTGCGGAAAAAATGAACGAAAATTACCCCAACATCATCTCCAGCCAACACATCAACTTCCTTCTCCTGCACAACCTGCTCATCCAACATACTCGCATTCACACCCTTTTCATAAAATCGAGATGTCTCAACAACAGCGTCCCATTTACCAGTGTTATGTTCTTGGGTTAAACCAAGACTAAAACTAGGCATATCACCATTCCATTTCTCGAACTCATCCCACTTGCAGATAGCGGCTTTCATCTTCTCAAGCAAAGCTATATTTTCAGGATTGCTCCAGAATTCTTCAACCTATTGACTCTCACTTCCAACTAGATCCTCTCTAGTACGTGTGCCCTCAACTTGAACAGACTTGTGGCATATCAGATTCTTAGCAACCACGCCAATTTCAGAAAATTCAGGCACCAACACCACACCAATTTCAGAAAATTTAGGCACCAACACCACACCAGACGGGGCATCCCCAATCAACAAAATAATTTCCACCACATTGGAAACAAGACACGCAATACTTGACTTAATTTTCCCAGTATATTCCTGCCAATAGACAAGTGTAACTAATCAAATTTGATGGAATATATAACATTTTGTATAAAGCATATTAAAAAAAAAAAAGAAATTTAACAAATAAAAACTGAACTATGTATGCAAAAATACTACATATGTAGACTAAGTATACAGAAAACTTGAACTATGTATGCAAAAATACTATTAATAAAACTAAATATACAACATATGTAAAAATACTACGTATACAAACAATATAACCTATGTATACAGAGAACTAAGTATACAACATATGTAAACTAAGTATACAACATATGTAAGCTAAGTATACACAAAACCTGAACTAAGTATACACAAAAACTAAATATGTTGTATACAGAAAACTAAGTATACAATATATGTAAACTATGTATACAACATATGTAAGCTAAGTGTACACAAACCCTGAACTATGTATGCAAAGATACTACACATAAAATTAAATAGGCAACATATATAAACTATGTATACAAAACAACTGAACTATACATGCAAAAACAATTACACAAAATGTGCCCAGTCATATAAATGAACAAAATAAGCAAATAGATAATAGTACAAATAAATTATACAACAAATGTAAACGCAGTATACAATAAAGAGAAACTATATATACAATCTCTCCCCAAAAACATAATAAACCAATTATATATACATGCCCACTGCCACCAACCGAAGAATGCCCCGGAAGAGATGGTTGTTTCTCTTTACCGACCACCAATCCCTCCAGCTGAAGTTGCAATGAAGCCCCACCAACGTATGGTCCGTCCACGTTCCCCTGCCCAAAACCTCCATGTTCTAACTCTTTATAAATTCTTTTCTTAATCTTCTCGATTGTCCATGAAGTAATAGCCGGTAATGTCCTCGGAACATCCCTTCCTAAAACACTAACTCTATCCAAATAAAACACCTGCATAAATAAAATATATTATGAAAATAACCACACATTAATATCTTTAAAAAGGGCAATACAAGACCAAATTACCGTTAAAAACAGCATTGGGCCGTTGAACTCCATCTTATTTGTCTCATCCCATTTAACTCTTTTAGTTATAAGAGTGTTCAATGTGTAATCCCACCAATTAAACTCCCTGATTTTGAAAACATCATCAGGGCAATTCAAAATAAGTGGATTAATGTATCCACATTGTAAATTTCCAATAAATACGCTGTCAATTAGCGTCACAAAATGCCTTCGGAACCAATACCTCGCCATCTACACACTCCATAATTTTTATAGCTAATTCACCGGCAATCACCTTGGAGTAATTCCTCGCAAACATGGCACGCCACAGATCATACAACACACTAACCTCAGGTTATCACGAGTTGCACGCAGCACACATCGCCCAGATTTTTTGTTCTTCTCAATAACCACGTCACCATTAGGGAAACCCAGAACTCTACCAACGTCCTCCCTCTCATTATGAATACGCCTACCATCGTCTAATACCAGTTCACTACTTAATGTATTGAAGTTTTGAACTAACCAATACGTAATCTTTTTATTGAAATCCTCAATTTTCAAAGAAAGTAAACTGCCAAAACCCATCTCCACAACTGCAATCTTCAGAGTAGGTTTAGAGAAACAAGAGCATTGACAAGAACCTTGGGTTTCGACCTACATTGCGTTCCAGGAAATGACTTATGGATCCTTTGCCTATTTGAAAGATGCTCGTCTCCCCCACTCTCCCCTTCACTACTATCAACCTGTCTTTCATTTTCTTCGCTTGACATTGTATTAACCACAACTCCTACATAAAAAAAAACACAAGTCAATGGTCAAAAAATTAGAAAACGTTATGTTTACATTCCACTTATTGTTGTATACTTATCATATCATATGTGTATATATAATAAACATCACCTGCATACTTGTCATGGATTGTGTTAAAAATGGTTAATGTAAAACATATCACATCAACATATGCACAAAGTCATAACTAAATATACATGTTCTGTATAATAACTATAAGAATACCAATTGAGACTTTAAAATCACAACCCCATGAGGTTCAATTACAACAACAAACCTGTAGACAAGAAAAATCAGAAACTCATATCTAAACAAGCATTATAGTTATACTAACTATACTAAAACTAAATAATATGTTTATGGGAAAATCACATGACACATAATTCCGCCTACCAGTTAGAAAAGGGAGAGCAACAAAGCAGGGTGTAAAACAAGACAAAAACAGAGTGTAAAACAAGACAAAAACTACACCAAACAACCAAACTACACCAAAATATACACGACTATTTTTCCTACTAAATTGAATATATTATTGATATTATTCCTTCAACAAGTACAGTATACATGACTATGTATATATATTATACAATTCCTTCAATCAAACATGAAAATATAAACAAAATACAACTTGAAAAACTCCAATAATTGAGAAAAGAAAAACACAAAATACCTTCGAGAACTTCCTTCTCCACAAATCGGACAACAATTCAAATGTCAACTTCCTTCTCCACAAATCGAACCTCTTCCCAACAAAAATCCCTTGAGTGCATCGAAAACCCACGGAATTAGACTGTGATTTGGCAAGAACTCCTGAAAATCGCATGTTTGGGGAAGAACTGAAAGTAGGGCTTTTTGAAAGGAAGTTTGGGGAGAACATAAAGTAGGGCTTTTTTGAAAGGCGGGTTCCTTGTTGATTTGGGGGAAAACTGAAAGACGGGCTTTTTTGAAAGGGAACGATTGTTCACAAAAAAAATATCAATTTTGAAAAAACACGATTGAAGTTGATGATTTTTCCTTCCTAAAAATCGGGTAACTGGAAAGGTAGAATTATGTTTTCCTTAAAAATAGCTAATAACCGTCCAATTAACGAAACTGATTATATATAAAAGTACAATTATACCCTTATAAGCCTAAATTAACTAAAATGATCTACACCATCCAAAATTTCTAATCAAGAGTCCATAAGTGTTCTTATGGACTAACCTAAAGGGATTGGTCTCATTTGAACCAATCCATATATATATATATAGATAGATAGATAGATAGATAGATATTACCGATTATCATTTTCATCCAAATTAAACCAGGTATATATAATTTATTTAAATAATATATATATAAAGCAACATGTTTTCATTTATGTTTTCCCACCTAAAAGCACCTTCTAAAAATAATTTTCGATTTATCTAATATTTATAAAAAAAAATGTCCGTCAGCTTTCTAAAAATTGTAATAATTATAATAAAATTTTTAGCTTTTCATTCCCGTCAACTTTGGTAAGATATCAATCAAGTTTAGAAAACGCAGTTGACTTTCCATTTTAAATTCAATTAATATAAATTATCTAACTTATTCAGATAATCTATAAAAAGTAAATCAACTTTAATTGTTGTCAAGTAATGTGTGTGTATATGTGTGTGTGTGTATATTTATATAATTGGCATTAATTTACAAACAATAAAAAAAGATCAATTTATTGTAATATATCGGAAAATAAGTCTTTCATTTTAATTCGATTCAATAATATTATAAATATTCATGTATTGCAAAATTGATGGTCGAATTTACAGTTAAAAAAAACCATGTTTATTTCAATGCAATAAGAATAATTATGACCAAGTAATTAAAACATACCTTATTTTATTAACATTCATATACTCATATTAAAATGTGCCGACTATGAATAAATATTTCCAATTTATCGAAAAATTAATGAAACATAATCATAATAAATATGATTTTGACATATTACCATAGATATCTTCTGGATTAACTACAAGAACACGGTCATAGACATCGATTTTTAGCTGATGTCTATGTGAAAATTGACCGATGTATATGTACTACCAACCACGAGCTTGTAGCTTGATGGTTCAAAAGCTACCTTTAAAATATTAGGCAAGTGCACCTATCATTTTATAGAATAGATTGTTGAGTACCGAGTGTCATTCCCACGAGGATTGTGAGTACTAATAATTACCGTATTTTTGTTATCTAATCTAGCAATTTTCAGAATTTTTGTTTGATGAATAAGGAAAATAAAGAATCTAAATTTGTAAATTACAATTTTGTAAAAATGAATGAAGATTTGTAAAATAAGAAATCAAAAGATAGAAATGTGTTTGAATGTAAATCTCTCTAGAATGTTTTTGTGATTTAACAAGTTAAAAATACAACCATAATCCCTTAAGCAAAAACCATCATCTTTTAATAAAATCACATGTTTTGTGGACCGTAGAAATTCCCAATTTAAGCTAAACCCTTTCTCAAGGTGAAAAACTCCTAATCTCAAGTTGATTAACTGAAATCTCTTTCTAGTTAAAACCCCCAAGATTGCATTATAACGATTTGTGAATTCTCATATTAGGTTTGACCCTAATCCAGAAGATTTATGTCGTCCTATATCTAGGATTGCATGCAACTCTTTTCACTTATATAGATTCTTTTTCACCATAAATCTCTCGATTACCCGATGAGGAATAGACATCAAATTAATATACCGGGAATATTAACTCGAATGAAATAAGCATAATATAAGTGAATCACACAAGACATGAGAATTTTATTAAAAGCATACAAACCTTAATCACAAGTCCATTCTAGAGTTCATTACATTTAAACACTAGGAGTTTAGCTACACATGATTTTGACAAAAGAATAAACTACACAAGAAGATTTAAGTATTGTAGACATGGTGTAATTATCTTTCTCAAAATCTCAATGGACTTCTTCCTTGATTGATGATGTTGCTCCAAGCCTTCTTCTCCATTATTGCCCCAAGCTTTCTCCTCCAAGATCCCTTGATCCCAATTCTACTTAATATGATGAATACAATGAGTATTTTCTGAATGTTTCATGAATGCCTCTCCCAACTCCAACTCTTGACTTTTATAGACACCATTTTTGTATAATAATACATTGATAGTGCTATCTTTTGTTAAACAATTGCTTTCATTGTTGGGTTGGTGAATTTTTGGATTCATATGATGATTGAGGGAACATGAGGACATGGTGCAGCAAAATAGGGTGTTAAAGGTGTACAAAAGTGGTTATTCTCCTCTTTTGATCCCCTTCAACATGGTCGTGTTTGGCGGCACGGTTTGGCCGTTTTGGACCATTTTTCCAATTTTTCTTCAATTTATTTCCTTATTTTTGAACATGGCCATGTTATTTGACACCCCCAGGTCATGTTGAGTGATTTGCTTGCCTTTTTACACTTAATGTTGGCTTCAAATTGCTCCAAATTGCTCCACCTATAATGTTAAACACATCCCGCGATAAAATGCTAAAAATAATTAAGAAGACTATGATTTTTCTAACAAAATAATTTAAAATCTATTGAATTACTACCACAAAATATGTACAAAATGGCACTTATCAAACCGCCTCCAACTTGGAAATTTTGTTTGTCCTCAAGCAATTTTAAACAAAGAGTGGGGTTGAAAACAAAAAGAGACATCTATTTTCACAATTTCAACATGATTGAAGTAAATTGCTAACCTTTTCATTCCCAATTGAGTCAATCGATTCGATTTTTCAAGTCAACCAATTTGTTAAAAAGAGAGTGACTTCAATAATTAGAATCGTTCAATCATCACAGTTGTCATATCACAAAAACTGTTATTCATTTGCTTATACCAAATACAAGAATGTAATGATAAAAGGATATGTCCAAAACTCGGGTTTTTTTTCATTTTTTTTATCATGCATATAATTATAAATTAGGAAATTTTTGAGGCAAACTTCCACTAGGTTTAAATTTTGAATGACTTTCCAAAAGCTCCTAGGGTGGTGTCCCATACTCATATTTGTGCCACCGTTTTACGTAAAAGACAAACATGGGGCTCATGAATGCTCCTAGTTACTAAGCAGCAACAAACAGAGGAGTATAACCTCGATTTGTCCTTTTTTATAAAAATATAAACGTATTTTTTTTCGCATAAAAGCATAAGAAAATATATTAAAACATTCAAACCAATAAACACAAATAAGTTCTAGGGTTCATCACATTCAAACACTAACGATTTAACTCATGATGGATTTGAGAATGAAAACAACAATTAAACAAGAAGTTTCTTTCGAAATCAACATGAATACTTTAAAACTTCCAAAACCAACATAAGACTCCCCTGTTGGAAGTATGATGATGAAGTGGTGGAGTTCATCTTCTTCTCCAAGCGATCTTCAATCCTTGTGCCTTAGCGCCTCTCCATGGTGATCCAAGCCTTCTAACTCTCTTCCTCACCACAATATATGTTTCTCCTCCCCAAAATATGAACTTTCATCTCTAATCTCTCCTCTAAAATCTGATTCTATATGTATGTGAATGAATATCTCCTTCAACCCACACTATTGGCTTTTATAGACATTATTTTGGAGAAAGTATTCCTTAATAATGTTATCTTTTGATAGTTTAATGCTCCACTTTATGAGTTGGGTTGTTAGAATCATTATTTTCATGTGATCATGTGGGAAAGTAAGGAATTAGTGCAACAAAATGAGGTGTAAATGTGTTCAAAAGTGGTCAAAAAGCTTGGTAGATGACTTTTTAACAAATTCCACCAGAAATTGATGCTGGAAAGTGATCCGAACACGCCCATGTCGCCCAGAACGGTCAGCTCATGCTGTTTTATTGTGCAGGAAGTCAGGATAACATGGTCATGCTTCCCAACACGGCCGAAAGTAAGGAATTAGTGCAACAAAATGAGGTGTAAATGTGTTCAAAAGTGGTCAAAAAGCTTGGTAGATGACTTTTTAACAAATTCCACCGTTGATCTTTGAAAGTGATCCGAACACGCCCATGTTGCCCAACGGTCAGCTCATGCTGTTTTATTGTGCAGGAAGTCAGGATAACATGGTCATGCTTCCCAACACGGCCGTGTTGGGGAACACGGCCAGGCCGTGTCGGAGGCTGTTTTGTGCAATTTTTTCGAGTTTTTCACTCCCAGTGGAACATGGCCGTGTTGCCCGACACCATCTGCCCGTGTTGGACCAAAAAGTCCCCGAAATGACACGTTTGGCTTGAGATTTTGAGCGTTTTTGCATGCTTAAACCCCCTCGGTATGTTTTGACATGAATCCATGGTGCGAAATTCACCAAAATTAGCCCCGAATGGTCAATCTACACCAATAAAAAGACCTCACAGTAGTATGAACAATATAAAATCAAAAACTAACGAAACTAACAACAAAATAACTCAATTTCTACTCAAATATACCCATAAAACATGCATAAAAAGACACTTATCAAACTACCTCAAACTTAGAACTTTGCTTGTCCTCAAGCAAAACATAAAACCATACTGAGGATTCAATACATCTCAACACACAAGGAAGATCTTTTTCTCAACACATTGAACAAAAGTAGTCAAATTCTTAGCCCTCACAACACAAACTAGCCATTAAGTGAAAACATAGTTTTTGCAAAGCGATCAATTGTTAAGTAAAAACATTAATATCAATGGGTCATATTTAGACTTGAATTCATCACTCCACAAATATTGACAGTTATGCACAACTTCAATCCAATAACACCATGAAAATATAAGAACTCAATATATTTTTGTAGTTAGTCTACTAGTCATGTAACCAAGCTTTTGAACTTGAGTTATTATTATTTTATTTCCAAAATTTAGATCATAAAATATTTAATTTTATAAGTTTGTTAATGCAATGTAATTAGAAACTTTGCATGAATTTAATTTATAATGAATAGTTTAACTTAAAATGTTAAACTTAAATGTTATATATATTCGAGCGTAAAATTTTAAATTTAAAAATATAATTTTAATTTTTTTACTTATAACCTGATAGTGGCCCGTTTAGCCCGAAACCCACTAGGGTTGGGGCTAGGTTCCAATATTGCCAGCCCGTTTAATACCGGCCCATTTAGCCCAAAGACCGTTTAGCCCGAAGCCCGCTAGGGACAGCCCGTTTAATATCTTTAATTGCAATCCATGCACTTTTTATGGTCCCAAGATAGTACTAATTAATTACTTGCATCTCTCTTTCTACTCACATCACATTAAATATATAATATGTATGTCTCTCTCTCCCCCCTCTCCAATTATTCATAACAGTCAGAACATTGTTGAAAATAAGTATTCACCACATAAAAAAATTAAATGCCACTAAACGAATAATTATGATTATCATTACATTTTGAGTAATAACTATTGTTGGGGGTTAAATATGATCAAACTTGTTCTAATTAATATATAATAGGTTATATATTATTATATTTGTATATACTATAGTGTAACAAATACTAGTATGAATATTTCATATGCTTAGTATAAATACATGATTTGATATAGTGTAACATATATTATTATAGGTTACTTAACTTTTCATGTACTAAATATATATATAATATTTTACACTATAGTTTATGTATACTAGTTTATTCTAATATATATAATAATAAAATTAAATAAATAACAAATGGAATGAAGTAAATTAAATAAGTCATATTGTTCAGTACTAGTGAAAAATTATTCAGAACGCTCACAAAACGATTGAAAAGAAGTATTCACCACATAAGAAAATATTTATATGCCATTAAATTAATAATTATGAATATCATTACATTTGACTAAAAAGTATTATTAGTGGTTAAATATGATTAAACTCATTCTAATTAATATATAATAGGTTATATTGTGAAGCCCCCGATTTTATGCAAGCGTGTATTTGATTCACTTATCGTCTATGTACTATTTTGACTTTTTTTACCGCGTCACTTTGACGGGTAAATATTATTAATAAATATATTTTACATTTTATCTATTACTTGTAATCATGATCCTTTATTAATTCTACTTTACATTAATGATCACTTGATTGATCATTATTATTATTTGTGCATTTATTAGTCACCTTAGAATTTTAGACTATTTATTTTAGAGTCTTATACCTTATAGAATTAAGAAATTGATTTAGAATAAGTGATCATGAGACTTATAAGCGATCAAGGAAATCACTATTTATTTTGGAGATTGATATTATTCATCTATTATCATCAATTTTGGGACAAAACAAATATGGGAATACCATAATTACCCCTATAGTGGATGGTCAAGAGGTATATTTTGTGTAAAAATATAATCCAATTCTTGTACACATGCATCTTATTATATCTCTTGTGTATAATTACACCATTAATACAAACCTTATACACATTATCTTATACTACAATTTTTTAACATTAAATCTCCCAACATTCCCCAGTATCTCAAACATTCCCCTCATTCCTCTCAAATTCCATTCAAACCCATCTTATGCCCATACCTTTGACTCTCCTTTTGTCTCCATGCAAGAGACAAATTGTAAGACACCAAACTTGATCCCTCTCTCCCTCCTCTCTCTCAATTTTCGGCCATTAGGCCTAATTTTATCAAAACAAATTCATTTTCATCCAACACATTCATCATTCAAGCATTTTCTCCAACTTCTCTCTAAAATCCCCAACATCTCTCTAAGCATATATTCATCCTTTTCTTCATATCTTCAAACACACATTCTTCATATCTTCAAACACTTCTTCATATCTTCAAACACACTTTCTTCATATCTCCAAACACACTCTCTTCATATCTTCAAATACTTATTCATATCTTCAAACACACTTTCTTCATATCTTCAAACACTCATTCATATCCTCAAACACTTTCTTCATATCTTCAAGAATACTTTCTTCATATCTTCAAACACTTTCTTCTTCCTTCAAACACTTAACAAAAATACAAGAATTCTTCTTACTACTTCCATAAAATTCGAAACTATCACTACTACAAGGTAAGAAATATTGTTCTTCAAGTCATCTTGGTATCCTCTAGCTCATCATCTTCTCTTCTTAACTTAAGTTCAATTTTGATATTTGGAGGTACACATAGAAGACTACTTAGGGACATGCAAGCATTGTGGTCATCTTAGAAAGACTTTGAAGAGAAATTGTTGGAAAATTAGACTACAAGGTAAGAAATAGGATTTTAGTACATTTTCTTCTTCTCTTTCTATTTTCCAAATTTTGATACTCTCATTTCTGGAGTTTTAGGAGCCGACCTTGAAGGTTGTTATTAAGGGTGACCAAAATCCTACATTTTGAAGCCATTACTAGTCACACCTTACTCACTACACAAGGTAAGTGTAGTATTTCTAATTTTCTTCACCTTCTTCTTTCTCTCCATAATTTTTAACCTTATTTTCTAACTCTTAATTTTGGTATTTTTTGACTTAGGGGCTGACCTAAGTGACCTCTTAAATCCACTTGTGATTTATCCTTTTTATTTCACAACAATTCATTTTAAGGTGGGTGGAAAAGTCCTTTCAACTTCTAGGTGGTTTTTATTTAAATGCATGTAGTATTTTAATTTTGAGCACTTGAGATATATATATTATGTATTGCATGTCAATATTTGTATCAAGTTGAAAAATTCTCAAGTATGGCTCAAAAATACTATTTATTGAAAAATAGGTGCATGCATGTACACTTTATTATTGTATTTGATGAATTCTTGTATGAAATGGACATGCATGTGTATGATCCTTGAAATCCATATTTTGTATGACTTATAACCTGGACAAGTCGAGCATAATTTATTAAATTTCAATTTTTGGACTTAAAATGCAAAAATGGAAAGTTCGTGGACTTAATTGCAAGAAAATAAATTTTAAGGGACCCCTCTGTAATTTTCGAATTTTGGGACTGTACTCAGGTTCCAAAATGATGTTTGGACATTTTAATAAAGTTTTAAGAGTTTTGAGATAAATAAAATCAACCTTTAAAAGCCCAAGGACTAGATTGAAAAATTTTAGAAGTTTAAGGGCTACATTGCAATTTTCGAAACTGTACCAGCCCCTTATTTTGAAATTTGAAATTTTAAATCTTAAGGGACTGGAAATAACATATTTTAAGTGTATTCTCAAAATCCAAGTGTTTAGAACTTGGAAAGTAATTATATAAAAATTGAGGGACCAAATTGTAAAAGATTAAACTTGAGGACCAAAATAAAATTTCCAGGACTTATACATTCCATGTACCTAGAAATACTAATTTAACTATAACTTAATGATATTTTGGACCCAATGTTCAAATTTCATAACAATTGGACCAAAAATGAAATTTTCAAATTATTTCTTTTTAAAAATGATTTTGTCCCAATATCCCACTGACCTTAGTGACCTTTTACAACTGGAATTACATTAAAAGCCCTTTCTGGTTTGTGAGTTCTGATTATTTCAAACTTGGGGCCCGAAATGACAATTTTAACAAATTTGGGGCCAATGTGAGATTTTTGTAAAGACTCGACCTCAACACTTTAAAAAACCTGAATCTCTGAACAATTTAGAGAATTTAGGAACTTACCTCATAATTTTTCAAGGTCGGGACATTTATTTATTCAATTTTTAACCCCAAAAGTATTGGTTTTTACAAAACGGGGCTAATCGTAAATTTTCTTTTTAATAAGGACCTAACTAAAATTATTTTGTTCTTTTAAAACAGCCCTGGACCCACTGACTTTAATAATTAATTAAAATATTTTATTTACTCAAAAATCCCTTGACTTATCGGATCGTCTTGACCGATTAATATACGATCGCGGGGCGACTTCCTCGTCTTGCGATTTCGAATCTATAACGGGACTTATGTCCCACCTAATTCTCAATATATCGAAGATTACTTATCCTTTCAATAATTATCTTCATCCAAATTACTCCATCAATGCAAATAATTACGACACGCGTTTTCGAAAACTTTTCATGAACTGCTTCCCTAAATCAATATACTCGACTGCCTCGTTGACTTCTTAAACTTGTAATTATTTTCCTGTCTGAGTCAACTTGGTGTGTCGAGCTCACAGTCGGATTGGATACATCGGAGATTGAACCGAGCAGCTCGGCTACTATTCCACTCTCCGGCCCCATCATCCTAATCCCGCAACTGAGGGACAGAGTTTGTCCAAGGGAAGCGGGTCGTAGTTCTTGAGGTATAATCATGATTATGACAATCCGGACCTAGCTAGCTCTACTGTGAATTTGTCTTTGCCTATGGAGCGATAAGGTGACAGGTCTTGGACCATCTTGCTCGGGGATTTACAAGGAAGAACGAAGGAATCGTTGTCTGATCCACACGATTCTGGAGTTAATCGGACTCGTTTGGTTGCTACAAACCCGTACGCAACTGCTACTTGTATTGCATTGGTTTGGCGCTACAAATCCGTATGCAATCATTACTTGTCTTGCATAGGATTGACGTTACACTCCGTACGCAATCCTACCTGTCTTGCCTGAATCACATAGTGCCTGTGTGACCACGAACTATTTCTTAAACTGTATAAGTATATCACTTTAAGTATATCTATCACGTCGCTTGTGAACTGTGTGTGAATTCACGCATCATAACTCACGTATTTTTCATACAACAGTTTTCTTGCATTAACTATATATTTCCGCACTTGCACACGATCACCCCATCCACTGAGATTTTTGTGTCATCCCCTCCTATTTTCTAACGGGTAGATGGGGACTAAGTTGAAGATGCCGACCCTGCCACAGACTAATTACCCATGCTCCGCATGTCGAACTTGCACCTTTTTACTGTTGATTGTACTTATTTCATGTACTTCAGCTAATGTTGGACTCCCATTTATTCTGCTCCTCTTCTCTCTCTTTGACTGTAACTTAAGGGCGTAGGACCCTTTGACACTTAAGCTTGGGATGTTGTGTACTTTATTTTAATTTTGGGACTGTAAGTTTAATTCGGATGATTCTGATGGGTTGTATTTAGATATTTGCTAGACTTTAAGTTGTATTTCGTACTTGTATTTTATTTTCACTGCTACTTGACTCTGTTTCACTTGGGGTTATTGTATCATTGTCTGGATTGTTGGGTTTAATTCTGTTTAAGTTATTGATTGTCGTCGCGTCTTGTCTGGGGCGTGACATATATATTATTATATTTGCATATATATATATATATATATATATATACTACATTGTAACAAATACTAGTATGAATACATTTGATATAGTGTAACATATAAATAAATAAAATTTATTTTACACTGCAGCTTATGTATACAAGTTTATTCTAATATATGAAATAATAAAATTAATAAATAAAATAGAGTAAATTAAACAAGTAATATAGTCAACACATAGTGAAAAATTATTCACAACTCTCACAACATGGTTAAATTAAACTATCATATGTGTCATTTATAAAATATTTAATTATTTATCAGAATGAATTGTTTTCAATAGTTCTTAATATTTTAATATTTAAACAATTAGTTTTTATATTTTCTTCAAGAATATAACTTTTTATGGTTAGTTAGAATATTTCTAATCATGTTTTTTATTAATATAATTTATGGTTATCTATTAGAAAGAATTAATTGCAATTGTATTGAAAAAATTTCAATTTTTTAACTTTAAAACAATAAGTGTTTATTATTTAGAATTAATGTAAAAACTATGATTTCATTATTATTTATATAATATTTGGTTATTTATTACAATGATTTGTTTGCATTTTTTTTTCTTTAGTATAATTGTGACTTGGAGATAGATTAATTGTGGCCATCGCAGTCTCCATGAGGTACGGCGCTACATTTAGTGGTATCAGAGCACAGGATTTTTAAAATCGGTTCTGTAGACTTTGAAATGATTTAATTTATGACAAGTTTAAAGTCAACTAGTCATGGGTTCTGAGTCGCGCTTCGAGCATCTCCCTCCGCAATATGGTAAGCTTCATATTCAATATGATTATGCCCGTACAATTCTGTATTTATGCTATTGCTTTATACTACAAATGTGAAAGTTTTTGAAATAATATTGATATTTGATACACTCATAATATGTATCGAGCTTTGTTACTGATTTAATTGTGCCTTTAATGCTTTTGCTCCATCGAATACGAGACTTCTTTTCATGCCTTCATATTTTATTTTTTTTCATTCATTTATATTTGACAAGTTTCGAGGACGAAACTTTTATTAGGTGGGGAGAATGTAACGAACCGGATTTTTATGTCTTAATAAGAATTTTATTAATCATGCTATTTGTTTATTTTATGGAATAATAATGGAGAATTAGAAATTTATTAATGATTTTACGAGATAGTTAATTTGTTATATTACGGATAATAAAAGTGTCTTTTTATTGGACTGTGGATTTATTTAATTTGGGCCTTGTAATGAATAATTGGACCTTTAATTAGTTTATAGTATTAAATTAGGCCCATATTGTTAGTAATTAACTTAATTATAAGCCCACGTACTCTAAACCTAGCCCGATTACGAGTAGGTTAAAATACAGATATAAAACACGTAAAACACACACATTCAGAACACACAAAACACACTTCATAACAGACGCAGAGACTGAGAAAGTTAATGCCCCCAGCGTTCAGAGCAGAACGCAGAGAGAAAAGAGAAAAATAAAAGAAAGAAAAGTGATTTCCCCAATGCGGTTGATTTGATAGAGGCCTGAGAAGAATTTTAGTATCCATAAGTTGAACAGGCAAGTAATCTCTTTAGTTTTCATGTAGATTTATGTAGATTTAGGTTTGAGAGTGGTCTCCTTATTATGCTAATTTTGAGAGTGGTCTCCTTATTCTAATAGATTACAATGTTATGTGATAAGAAATTATGTGTTGATCTGATAAATAGTCCTATTGCCTTATGTCATAAGAATTTATGTGTTGATGTGATAAATTGACTTGCCACCAACTATTCTGGATTGTGTGAGTGAATGGTTTTTCTCTTACCAATTAAATGTAGTGTTTACCATAAATAGTTTTGAATCATTAAATGTAGGGCTTTCCCTTAATTATTTGAATGTAGGGTTTTTCCCTAAAGAGGTTTGAGTAATATAGGGTTTTCCCTTAATTAAATGAATGTAGGGTATTCCCCTAACTAAGTGAATGTATGATTTTTCCCCAAGTATATTTGAATCTAGACTCTAGAGTTCACTAATTAATGGAACGTAAGGTTTCCCTGATTAGTTGAACATAGAGTTTAACCCTAATTAATTGAAAGTAAGATATTCAATAATTAGTTGGGACATAGGGTTTATCCATAATTAATTGAATGTAGGATTATTACTAATTGATTGAACGTATGATATTCCCTAATCAGTTGAATGCATGGTTTGTTCTCAATTTGTCTCAGCTAATGTGATTTAATTATTATGATATGCGATTATGTTTATTCTCTTATTTAATGATATGTTGCATCACTTAGGTTCATGTATCATTGTTAATGTATGTTCAAAGCATTTCACGAGCATCCAAACGTTAAGTAAAGTCAAGTATTAAGTATAGAATTAATAATATTTTTCAAAAGAAATGGTTGCACATTGTTCTATGATGCTGGAGTGAGTGGGAAACGGGCGCGGGGGACCGGCGTTCCAAAAATATGCCGCTTGCGGCTAATGTTAATGTTCAAAGAAAAGGGCCTTTGGGCAAAACGAATGGAAATGGGTCTTCGGGCAAAATGAATGGAAATGGGTCTTCGGGCAAAATGTTCACGGGTTCCAAATAACAAGCCCCACTGCGACCCTGATTAGAACAATGTGTTACCAAGTGAGCTCGCGTCCTAAGAACATTTTACAAAAAGAAAGACAATGTTTTAAGTATGAATGTGAAAGGTTTTTAAGTAAATTAAATGTAAAGTCTTTCAAGGTATAAATGTTAAGATAATGTATTAGGCATGCATTCATGCATGAGATTACTTGTTGAGCTCCTTTAGCTCATTCCACGAATGTAAACTTTTTCAGATAAGAATGCAGAAGAGGAAGGAGATGGCCAGCGCAGTGACTCGGGGAACCCATGTCAATAGAATTCTTTTATTTTCAAAGTTTGACTTTTTAGTTCATTAAACGTTGAATGTCATTGTGGTTTTAGTACGAATGTTTTGACTAGTAATTATTAGTATTTATTTCGCTGCAAACCTTTTGAACGAAGTAAAAGTTTTTTTTTCTATTTCATATTTTTAGACATTCTTTAAATTGTTTCTATTTATTTATTATTTTTCGCATTAAAATTCTAGTAAGCTAGATACGGTGCTACATTATTGAATATTACTTTAAGGAAATTTTATGAAATGAACTTGTTCCTCATACAAGAATGATTATGAATTATGAAGAACTTTAGAGGAACTTTACAAGAACTTTATGAGAACTAGTACGACAAATCTTGAAAACTAGTGATGTTTTTAACATCTTGAATAAAAGAACTTTCAACTTAGATTATTTGATACTTCATGAACTTAGACTTTTGAACTTAGTCCTCAAACAAGACTGACAATTAGTTGGCTTTTAGATAAATTGACAAAACTTTTTGTTAGGAAATTTATTGTTTAGATTTTGATGAATGCCATGTAAAACTTAGAATAGGAAGTTGGCACCCCAATTCTTGTTGTAAAATGCATTGGAATAAATAGAGTGCTGCCGAGTTAAGTCGGCTACGCCTAACATGCAAGAAGACAAATCAAGACTAGAAGGAAGACTCATTGCGAGACAATGAGTATGGCAAAGAAGAGTAGACGGAACTCTATCAAGAAGCGGTGAGATGCGGTGAGTGGAGTATCGGTCAGTCAACTCGAGAAAAGCCAAGTCTCAAGTTGAAGTGACAAGAGTCATCCATGATTGGAAGTCGACTCTAAGTCACCTGGGAAAGCAAAAATGCGATCAAGTCGAGATAATCGAAAAGATCCGTTGCACGTAAAATCAAGAGAATTACTTAAACAAGTAATATCTCCATATCACCTTTCTCGAGTGCTCGATCCCCGAAGCGTGCAAAAGGAATGAACCAATGGGAAGCACTACACCGTGTCGAACTCGAAAAGGTGAAAGAACAATTCATACGAGGAAATGGCAATTCCAAGGATCGCAACAAGACAAGCCAACGATCGCAAGTGACTTTCAAAAACAAGCCTATCTCTTCAACGGGCAAATTTTTTGAAAGATCACTATAAAAGGCTGAGGAGTTCATTTGAGAATAAGTGACACGAGTTGGACCAAGTGATTAAGAGACAAGAACCAAAAACGTCCAAGCATTTATTAGAAAATCTGAAATATTCTTAATCCTCAAGCCTACACTACGAAGAACATCAATCCAACACTCACCGTGAAGGAAAGATAACTTCAATCAGTTGAAGAGGAAAATACTTGAAAAATCAAGGGGTCTACATTCCACGAAGGATTGTAGGAAGGTTCGTGGTCGAACCAAGTCTTGAGCTTTTGGAGGGCTTCGTGATAAAATCCAAAGAGCTTGAGCAAGTGAGTCATAGTAGCAAGGCAAATGCCTGTGAAGAAGCTTCCGAGTCGCACGAGAAGCCACCGAGTGATCAAGGCGTCTCCGCATCGAGTCCCAAAGGATCAAGTCAAATTGTGTGATCAAGACTTGTATCCGACTGCTACCACTTTGTATAATGATCAATACCTAGTGGATTCCTCCAGGAGTTGGAGAAGAGAGGAGTAGAAGAATTACCCCATCTTCGAACCTCTATAAAAATTTTATTGTGTCATTTACATTTCAAAGACTTTAATTCCTCGCATCTTAATTGCTTATTTCTCACGACATATTTGCTATCCACTTGATAATCTATAAGTACTAAATCAAGCACTAAATCCTTGCTTAATCAAACTTAAGGGTGTTAAGCCTTCCGAAAAACAAAACCACAAATGAGTTAATTTAAAGCCAACAATTGAGTTATTCCATCAACAGCTCGTTGAGTCTGTTGAGAGACTAACTCTCTTGATTGACTAAATTGATGTCCATCAAGGACACAAACACAGTAGTATCAACTCTGTATATTTAAAAGGACTAAATCGAAAATTTGGTAAGGTTTATTCAACCCCCTTCTAAACCTTACACTTACACCCCTTGGGACCTACAAGTGGTATCGGGGCGGTTGGTTCATTGAGCCTTCCGCACCGTTCTTGAACTAGATCTCCAAACTTTTCAAAGTTTGCTTTAGTACTTGAACTTTCAAAACTCTTTTTATCATTAAAAGTTATTATCATGGAAGCAAATTTGACACGCATCCCTATGTTCACTATTGAAGAATTTGATGATTGGAAAATTCGTATGCGAGCTCATCTATCAAAGATTACATGATGAGATGTGGATAGTGATAGAGGATGGGCCACCGCAAATCTTAAAGGTGAACACAGCTGTAAGAAGAGCTGCAGCTGAATGGACAAATGATGATAGAAAAAGATACAACCTTGACAATGTAGCCAAGGACATCCTTTACAAAACCTTGGACAAAGGCATGTTCAATAAAGTCAAATCATGCAAAACGCCAAAGAAATCTGGGACAAGCTCACATTGATTTGTGAAGGCTCGTGAGCAAATCAAAGAAAACAAATTATCGGTGGTCGTGACGAAATTTGAGAACTTCAAAATGATCTCGGGAGAAAACCTGGATCAACTGGATGCTCGATTCACGAAATCACCAACGCGTTATTCCGCACTTGGAAAGGAATATACACAGAAGAAATGTGTATGAAGATCCTAAAAGTCTTCCAACTGAATGGGAAATGAAGGTCATGGCACGAGACATTCCATGGACCTATCAAAGACATCCAACCATGAATTATTCTCGGACCTCAAAGCCTACGAGTTTGAGCCGAGAAGAAAAGACCAGGAAGAGACAAACAGTATCCAAAACAAATTTCTAATTGTTAAAGATGGGAAGAGAGCCGAGGTTAAAGAAGTCATTGATCCGGAAGAAATAGCCCTGATGGTCAAAAGATTCAACAAGTTCTTCAATAAGAACTACATGAGAGAAAGGCGAATCTTCCGGAAGACACTCGACTCCTCCCAAATCGAGGGAAGATAGGCCAACCAAGAGAGAATGATCATCGAAAAGTCAATATCAAAGGGCCGACAATCCAAGAATGGAAAGAGGTGATCAAAAAGTTGAATATCTATGCTTTTGAACTCAGACAACCAGGTCACTATGCCATTGATCGCCCATATCCTGTAGTTAACAAATACAGAATGAAGAAGAAAGAAAGGTCTTGAGAGAAAGAAGACAAGAAAAGAAAAAGGCAATGATGGTCTGCAGAGATCATTAAAAACAAACAAGTCAAGAGAGACAATGATTCGTGAGCAAGCAGTGAAGTCGACTACTCAAGTGACTCGAAGAAGAAGCCCGATCCGCTTGATGGCCAAAGAACAAGATCAACCTGACCAAGAAGATGAGGTACACTCTAACTCATCAAACTCGGACTCTAGTGATAGTGATCGTGACACACACACTTCATCACCCACTCGATCTTTATGATTCATTAGGCAAAATGATGAAAGATTTTGAACACATTAAATCCTCACACACACTACTAAATGAGGAGAACAACCTTACTCAAAAGTCAAAACTCAAAGTCGACTAAGGAGCCGAGTACTCTAAGTCAAATAGCCGATGAGAATGAAAGTTTAAAGGCCGAGAATGCTAAATTAATAGCGAGAAAATTGCTGCTATAGAAAGAGGAGAATGACCTCAAAAATGTTATTACCTCATTCACTAAGGCATCTAAATCATTGGATGATCTTATTATGAGTCAAAGAGAATGTGGAGACAAGACAGCTTAGGATTTAATTCCTCTCGTGCTATGTCAAACCTCAAAAGTAATTTTGGAAAAAGGATCTTCAAGCCATGAAGAGTCCGAAAAATCCAAAACTCTAAATGTTGCACACACATTCACTCCAAAGCACTATAACAAGCAAACCGGCCTTGGTTATAAAAGAAAAAAGAAAACAAACCTTGAGTGCGGCCGAAAGGACAAATGAGAAGAGATTCAAATGAGTTCCTCAAAGAAACTCCAAACGTAAAATACTCGCAAAGAAGAAGCGAGCTACCAAAAACCCTTAAAATCCATAAAAGAAATACATATGATGGGAATGGTAGAAAATATCCAAGCCAAGCTGATTGGAATAATGTAAACTATCGATAGACTTATGGAATATAAGCCCAAATGGCAAAGGCCTGAACTCAAAGAAAGGCCATTCCAAAAGTATAAGAGCTTTCATCAAAGACACATATGCACCTAGACACTACACTCAAAGACACCACAATTACCCAAAGAAGCGATTGCTAAAAATTATACACAGGCATACGAGACAAAAGAGACAACAAGTATGAACCTAGAATCCCAAGCAATTTGCCAGGATTAATTATGATTATGGCATCGATAGATGGCAACCCCTTAGAGTCAAATCAATTGGCTATAAGTTGGTTGGATCATCTTACAATTCTAACCCCTCGGGACCCGCAGACAAGTATGGGTACCTAAAACTTAATTTCCTTGATTGCGGTTCAAGGAACAAATGAGTGCCAGGAACCTGGTACATGGATAGTGGTTGTTCCGGACACTTGACAGAAACAAGAAAAATCTGTCAAAATTCAAGGAAGTAAAAGGAGCAAAAGTCATATTTGGAGGAAATGAAGCTCTGGTGAAATAAGAGGCATTGGATCCATCAAGAGGAATGGATTAGAAATCACAGACGTTGCATATGTTGAAGGACTCAACTTCAACTCGCTAAGCATCGATCAACTATGTGACAAGGGTTATAACGTTGGATTTAACATGGGTATATGCCAAATCAAGGATATTGAATCAAATGAAGTTGTCTTTGCAAGGATGTAGACGAAGAATATGTATGTCGTGGATTGGTCAACCGCAACACCCAACACCTGTCTACTTAGCAAAAAGCACAAATTTGAATCAAGTTGGTTGTGGCACAAAAAGCCGAGTCACCTAAATTTCAAAACGATTAACAAGCTTGCAAGAAGTAATCTTGTGGAAGGACTTCCGGACTCGATACAAAAAGGAGAGTATATGTGACGCATGTCGAAGGGAAAACAAATCAAGTCATCATTCAAAGAAAAGACATGCCCATCTTCAACAAGAATATTTCATCTCGCTACATATGGATCTATTTGGCCCAAAGAGAACCAAACAAAGTGGAAAGAAATACACCTTGGTGGTAGTAGATGACTACTCAAGATATACATGGACAATATTCATGTGTAAGAAGAAAGAAACTCTCGAAACTACCACGATTGATGAAGAGGATTCAAAATGAGAAGAGTCAAACCATTATCAAAATAAGATCGAGACAGAGGAACCGAGTTTGTCAATGGAATAATAACTCCGATATTGTATTGAAAATGGTATTAGTCATGAACTATCGCCAGCAGGACTCCACAAGTGAGAATGGAGTTGCGAGAAGAAAATAACTCTCAAAGAAGAAGCGGCAGGGACCATGTTAGGGGAAGGGGTTACCAAAAAGATTTTGGGTCAAGCAATCAACACGACTTGCTACACTCAAAACAGGATGTATGATAAACAGATACGGTGACAAAGACTCCCTATGAGATTTGGTGGAAGAAAACCAAATGTTGCATATTTCGAATATTTGGATGTAAATGCTTCATCCACAACAATGGCAAAGACAATCTAAAGGCTTTTGATGCTAAAGCCGATGAAGGTATCTTCTTAGGATACTCAAATGAAGCAAAGCCTACTGAGTACTCAACAAAAGGACTATGGTTGCGAAGAAACCATTCATGTGGTATTCGATGAGCCAAATGTAAATGGAGAAGACATTGAAGAGTCACCGATAAGTCAATCATCCAACCATACTGAAGAGTCCCTATCTTTGGAAAGTTCAAGCCGGAATTATCAATTCGAGAAGAAGATGAGATAGTCAATCTCAAAAAAAAATGGAAAATTTGCGGCTAAGTGATCACGAGAGAGCGACCCAAGAATACAAAGCAAGACAATCAATCCAAATAACTTACTCCAACTCGATGTAAGATGGCCGAGAGACCATCCACGAACTTGTCATTGGAGACATAAGAGAAGGTGTAAAAACAAGATCCGAACCCAACAAGAAGCTATGTTCACATGCTTCATCTCGCAAATAGAGCCCAAAGATGTGTTACAAGCATTGGACGACGCACATTGATTCAAGCTATGCAAGAAGAGTCAATCGGTTTGAAAGAAATAAAGTATGGGAATTAGTGCAAAGACCCATACATCAAAATGTTATCGGCACCAAATGGGTGTTCGTAAATAAGATGAACGAGGAAGGTTACTGTGGTAAGAAACAAAGCAAGATTAGTAGCCAAAGGATATTGCCAAGAAGAAGGAATAGATTTTGATGAAACATTTGCTCCTGTGTAGCAAGACCGGAAGCTATAAGAATGTTTCTTGCCTATGCAGCTCACAAGAATTTCATTTGTATATCGATGGATGTAAAAAGTGCATTTCTAAATGGTTTATTGGAAGAAGAAATGTATGTTGAACAACCTCCAGGATTTGAAAAGAAGACTCTTGGAGATAAGGTATACAAACTCAAGAAAGCCTTGTATGGATTGAAACAGGCACCCGAGCATGGTATGATACCTTGTCACAATTCCTAATCGAAAATGGATTCACAAAAGGAAAAGTAGATAGAACACTTTTGAGAATTCAAGACAAAAAGAGTATCTTTGCTTGTTCAAATATATGTGGATGACATCATTTTTGGATCTACAAACAAAGAGTCGTGTGAAAAATTTTCAAACCTCATGCAAAGTAAATTTGAAATGAGCATGATGGGAGAGTCGGCATTCTTCCTTGGACTCCAAGTGAAACAAATGAAGGATGGAACCTTCATAAGTCAAACAAAATACACCGGAGATTTAATGAAGAAGTTTGGTATGGAGGAGAAGTCTTCGTGAAAATACCAATGAATACATCACAAAATGGACATGGATGCGGATGGCAAGCCCGTAGATCAAACAAGATACTGAGCACTTATTGGATCATTGCTCTATCTCACAAAGAAGCGGGCCGGACATCACCTTTCTTTGTAGGTGTATGTGCAAGATTTCAATCTGCTCCAAAAGATAGCCATATGACAAAGAATAAGAGAATATTGAGATACTTGAAAGGAAGCCAAGAAGTTGGCTTATGGTATCCAAATGAAGGTGGATTCAAGCTAATCGGCTATTCGGACTGACTATCTTTGGATGCGAGTTAATGAAAAAAGCACTTCAGCACATGTCAAATGCTAGGAAACAGGTGATTTCTGGTTTAGCAAGAAGCAAAATTCAATAGCCACCTCTATAGTACCGAATACATACATAGTCAGCGGCATTTTTGTGCCCAAGTCCTATGGATGAGACAAAGAATGAGAGACTATGAAGTTGAGGAAAAAGAAATTCCAATCATGTGTGATAACACAAGTGCAATTGCCATTACTCAAAATCCTGTGGCCGCACTCAAGAACAAAGCATATCGATGTCGGATATCACTTCATAAGAGATCATGTTGAAAAGAAGGACATCATCTTGGAATATATCTCAACCGATAAACAATTGGTGACATCTTCACAAAACCATTATGTGAGTCAAGATTTGAAGAACTCAAACATGAGTTGGGGTTAATTGAGCTAAGTGACACTCGGAAGAATCAAAGAAAAGAAATGGAACACAAAAAGGAAAAGAGCTTAACTCACAAATCAGAAATCGGCTAAGTAAATTAGTCAGATCGGAAAGACAACTATACCAAGTCACCATTAGCCGAGTCACTAAGAGAACTGTGAGAAGAAGAGTTAAATCGGCTAAAGGATAAGTCGAGTCACTTATGAGCAAAGTGACAAAAACGCAAGTCGTTTTGACTAAGCGGGAATGTTTTTAAGGAATACGTCGGATAATGATGATGTGTACGGACATAAAGTCCGCACACCAAGCTTATGATTGGATATAAATGCTGCCGCATTAAATACGAGACATTAAATGCTAAATAGGCGTGCAAAATCTAAGCCGTTGATTTTGATCACATTTCAAAAACCGTCCGCACGTCCTTTCATAAACCATACTTAAACCATTTTCGCCCGTTTCTCTCACACACTACCAAAATTGTTCATCTCTTCTCTCTCAAAAGCAAAGGCAAAAATTCTCTCGAAACCCTATCTATCTCGCAAATCAATCTCTAAGTTTTTCTTTGATAAAATCCTGAAAAATGGCACCAACCTATGATTTTACCAAGTTAGGGAAGCAAATCCACACCGGTCTCATCTGTGGATTTCGACGGCATGGTGAAACAGGGGTCCGACGACACCCTAGTGAAGAAAATTGCTTTGAGAAATTAGAAACGACCCAGGTGAAACCGTTTACGACGTTAGAATATCCGATGACCTATGTGGAGGAGGTTGCACAATTCTACGTGAATGCCGAGATTCACGATGAAGGAATAAAGGCATCTGTTCACGGAAAGCGGTGACTATCTCTCGCGAGGATTTGGCCGAACATCGCTCACTACCAATCAAGGAGCCTCGAAATTAACGAAGCGATGTAAACTTGGCCGATGCTTGGAAAGAAATAGCCAAGCCCGACTTTGCCGATAAAATAGTGTACACAAGAAACAAGAGATCACTGAAAGAGGATTATCACAAGTCGTTGGACATAGTTGCCAAATGTATTGACATCAAATTTGGCGACTTTGACCAATCATCAAAAGCAAAGTGATTGTAATGGCCGCAATTATCGCAGAAAAGAAAATAAATGGGCCGAGTTTGTCTCACAGCAGACTCGCGAACGTAGGAACAAATCCTTCAAGGAAGATGGCACATTTGGAGGATCCTAGGATATGGCCTAGTGATTGGCCTACCCGATGGAGGTGAAAGGAGTCCTCTTAGACATGGTAAGGCATTCCATGTTAACAAGAGGATGTTCATAGTAAACCTCTGCAGCGCACGAAGAGAGCCTACGCTGAGAGATCGACATGAGTGAGGGGGAATCACCGTGACCACGAAGATACGATTGTTTCCTCTCCACCCAAGAAGAAAGTCGCTCTCCGCAGCCGCAAAGAAGACAGTGCCCTGCAAAGAAAAGAAAGTCAAACTTGCTCCTGCCCCTGCAGCGAGTCACCGCCCGCTGCTCGTGTGTCTCCCGCCCAGGCCCGGTCGAGAAAGGACACTCAAATACCTTCTCCGATCGTCAAAAAGAGGAGAATTGACAAGCCAAGACGGCGGCTCCTCGAAAAAAGACACCAAGCCCCCCGCCGCCAAGACTCGAGAAACCGTCTCGAACCGAAAATCCCTCCGGTACAAACTAGGAGACGAAGAAGAATCATCAAGCACTCCGAGCTTGAGAAACCGGCCGAGTCGGCCACTCACCGAACAGACATCGGAGACTCCGGAGAAGTAGAGTCTCCGGATGTAATTGATGAAACACCAAATCTGCTGAAGGCGATCAGCCAGAGGCAACCTCAAGACACAACAGTAGCCCACACAAATGAAACACAAGAAGAAGGCTGGTAGAGCTGATAGTGATGTGATGATCCTATCCCCACCTTACCCGACATCCAAAATCGCGAGAATGGAGGAAATGGAAATTGAGTCGATCCAGGGAACAGTTCCAACGGCCTGAGTTTATAGAAGAAGAGGAACCGTGTGAGCTTCCTTGACTGACCACTTTGTACTCCCCAACACTGGATGAAGACAATCGCACGGATATCCTGCAGATCTTCAAGGATAAGGAAAAGGAGAAACAGCGCGGAGGAAGGCGAGGCACGTGAGAAGGCCAAAGATATGCCCTATCTCCGGCACCACGTAACACACACATCCTCTCCTTGATGTCTTCTCGTGTGATGAGGATCCTGAGAATGTTCTTTGCCACGAAGAGTTGCAAATGCAAAAGAAGCATTGCACGAATCAAGAATCCTTCACGAGCAAAGATTGATGGAGGGACTAGGAGAGTCCTCGAACACACCGAAATTGATCCAATGGGAGTGGTTCAAAGAAATCGCCACTTGTTGTTGCTTTGCCACCACCTCCCGGCTCACTCGGAAGAAGGCAATAAGGGACATGGCGATGAAACCGGGATAGTGGGGACCCGGTCGAGCCAACCCCTATTGAAGGTGTCTTACCACCCGCCCCAACGGCTGAACATTCAATAGCAACGGCCCGGGAGTTTGGAGACGAGTGACCCCATTCAAGTCACTCACCGGGTGGTGCGCCCCGAGGGGAAACTCCTCCACTGCAAAGCAAGGTCGGAAAATGCCGCAGATGACTCCACAATGAATCAAGGAGGCGAAGTGGAGAAAGTACAACCACCAAACGAACAACAAGTTGCCATCAACGAAGCTCGGAGGCAGTTGAGATTGTCTCACCGAGGTGTCAACCGCTCTCTCAAGAAGCTAATGACGCCGCGATGCGGTCGAGGCACGAGGAAGGAACAACCCTGGAGTTAACACTGGGGCGATGAAAGTGCAATCCATGGGGTTGAGACTCCAATGGATGCCACCACGAAAGACCCTAAGACAGTGACACATTGTCGAAAGGGAGGTCGAGCCTCGGCCGAGTTGAGAGGCTGGAGGTAATGAAGGCCACGGGAGGTTGAGACTTCCGGGGTAAAGAAGTCAAGTAGAGAACATCCTCCCCGCTATCATCGACCCATCCGAAAAGGAGATAAGCGCGCTTCATGATTCCCGAGGATAATCCTGATGTAACCTTTCAGGATCGGAAGGCGAAGAAGAAGCTGAGTCATCCCGATGTGATGATCCAAAAGACTCGATTCGCGGATGTTCCAAGCACGAGCAAGTCGATCCCAAGACTACTCGTCAAACCATTAATTTTGATGATGAGCCACCAATGGAAATCTCATCATCGTCCGATGACGCTCGATAAGGCCGAGGACCATCTACTTAATTGGAGAAATCACCGAGACCAACGAAGGCTTGTTGAGACAGGAGGCTCAGCAAGCTAGGTCCACTTCACAACAAACCCCACGAACCGAGTCCATCACTGCGCTCCTCCTCAAGGCTGCAGGCGGTCGATTCCAAAGAACTTCACCGCTCATCATCGAACAAATCCCGATTGGCGGTGATGAATCCTTTATAGAATCTTTTCCTTTTTCCCGGAGGTACCCGACCTCCATGAAGAGTCGAGAAAACGAACGCGCACGCTACCACAGACCAGCTCCGTTTTTCCATCGTGCACCATTGTTCCGGTGATTATGATTTTGACGCTGCAAGGCCATCACCGCAACGGAGGAATCACCAAGTCCGCGAAGTGTTCAAGGCATTATTCGAGATTGAACGGATGGAGAGGCATCGAGGCCTCTATGGACATGCGGCGACAACAGAGATGCCAATCTTACTGCGATTTAAGAGGCATAACGATCGGGATCGGGAATGGTGGCAACGAAGAAACAATGCGTGTGGAACAAGTTAGATACTTCCGGACATTGTTCAACAAGGCTGGCTGGTATGGAGAGTGAAAATCTTGATGCAAAAGCGAAGGCGAAAGAACATATTGAGCACATGCATGAAGCACACATTGCGAGAGATAAAGTCATTGCGTGAGCAAAACAAGAGTGATCTCTGACGTTTGGAAGAAACCATGAATACAAAATTCAAACCTTCTCATGGTGAGATGAAGCGATTTCAGCAGAGTCCAACGCTACTCGATCCGAATTTCGTGTTGCATACTCTGCAGCAGACTCGAGATCGAACTCTACCATCAAAGAGCTCGACTTCACCTTTACAAGATATGTTTCAGTGTCCTCTCTCTTTTGATGATGCCAAAAAGGGGAAGAGGAATACCTTAAAGCACGAAAAAGATCTGAAGCGAAAAAGAGGATCACTTTGTGAAGGGAAAACATTGAGGAAGCGGCAATAAACAAAAGAAAAGAAAATCTGCTGAGGGGGAAGGATCGAAAGATGTGACCTTAATGATTGCACAAACCCCCAACGAGGGTCTGTCACGGTGACATTATCGACAAACTCCTGTGACTCTGCCACTCCAACACTCTGCTATATCTATGGTGAAAAGAGAAAAACAATTGAAGCGGGGATGAAGGAAGTGGAAGGAAGAATGGATGCCCAGTTATGAACATCTTGAAACAAAGCATGGAGGCATTCGGTGAAGAGACAGACACTTATGCCATCTCGGATGTCGGGGCGAGCCACGATCGGTTGATGAGTTTAAAACGCTCGAATCGAAGGATACTTTGCAAATATGTCTATGGCTCAAGCTTGGGACTTGTCTTGGGAAAAGGGTCTCACGTTATGTGAAGAAGGCGACAGTAGCAGGCCACCGGCGCTCTCTGGGTCACTCCATTGGTCACTCACCGAAAGAAAGAAGACCCCGATCTGACACGCCCGAGTAGAGGAAGAAGCGATGGTGGAGGAAGAAGCTTCGACCTAGGCCTCTGCCCAAAAACATTGAATACGTAGATCCAGGCAAGAAAGGAGGGATCTACGGAGCGGTCTTGACCAAGTAGCAAATTTGCAAGTGGCTAAAAATAACGCCGAGTATGCAAAAAGAATAGAAGAAGAAAACAAGAGACAAACTCACTATGGGAGGAAAGACAGGAAAGATTAAGAAGAGATGAAGGCGCGAGAAAGGCATATGAAAAGAAAAAAAGAAAGCGGTGACGATGAGAAAAAGAGAAGAAGAGAAAGAAGATCTTTGAACAAGATGAAAGAAGGAGAGCGAAAGAAGATGAAGTGTTGATGTCCACCCCTTCGTGTATTTTATTATGTAAATACATACAATGTAAGTCTTCCAAATAAAGCTATAAATTCTTTATTTTCTGTGTAGACAAATATGTGCCTTGATACACCTTGTAAACAATGATTGTGTAAAAGAACAAGAATGTTATGATCAATAAAAGAATTGATTCTGCGCATACATTCTATGTCAATACACTATCTCGTATGTATCTTTGCTATTTGCATTTTTGAATGGTTTAAGTTTTGGCATCATCAAAAAGGGGGAAATTGTTAGGAAATTTATTGTTTAGATTTTGATGAATGCCATGTAAAACTTAGAATAGGAAGTTGGCACCCCAATTCTTGTTGTAAAATGCATTGGAATAAATAGAGTGGCCAAGCTGAGTTAAGTCGGCTACGCCTAACATGCAAGAAGACAAATCAAGACTAGAAGGAAGACTCACATTGCGAGACAATGAGTATGGCAAAGAAGATTAGACGGGAACTCTCAAGAAGCGGTGAGATGCGGTGAGTGGAGTATCGATCAAGTCAACTCGAGAAAAGCCAAGTCTCAAGTTGAAGTGATGAAGAGTCATCCAATGATTGGAAGGCGACTCTAAGTCACCTGGGAAAGCAAAAATGCATCAAGTCAAGATAATCGTAAAAGATCCGTTGCACGAAAATCAAGAGAATTACTTAAACAAGTAATATCTCCATATCACCTTTCTCGAGTGCTCGGTCCCGGAAGCGTGCAAAAGGAATGAACCAATGGGAAGCACTACACCGTGTCGAACTCGAAAAGGTGAAAGAACAATTCATACGAGGAAATGGCAATTCCAAGGATCGCAACAAGACAAGCCAACGATCAAAGTGACTTTCAAAAACAAGCTATCTCTTCAACGGGCAAATTTTTTGAAAGATCACTATAAAAGGCCGAGGAGTTCATTTGAGAATAAGTGACACGAGTTGGACCAAGTGATTAAGAGACAAGAACCAAAAACGCCCAAGCATTTATTAGAAAATCTGAAATATTCTCAATCCTCAAGCCTACACTACGAAGAACATCAATCCAACACTCACCTGTGAAGGAAAGATAACTTCAATCGGTTGAAGAGGAAAATCTTGAAAAAATCAAGGGTCTACATTCCACGAAGGATTGTAGGAAGGTTCAGGTCGAACCAAGTCTTGAGCTTTTGGAGGGCTTCGTGATAAAATCCAAAGAGCTTGAGCAAGTGAGTCAGTAGCAAAGCAAAATTTGCCTGTGAAGAAGGCGAGTCGTCGAGAAGCCAATGAGTGATCAAGGCGTCTCGGTGAGTCCCAAAGGATCAAGTCACCGTGTGATCAAGACTTGTATCTGGATCATTACCACTTTGTATATTGTTCAATACCTAGTGGATTCCTCCGGGAGTTGGAGAAGAGAGAGTAGAAGAATTACCCCATCTTGAACCTCTATAAAAATTTTATTGTGTCATTTACATTTCACTTTAATTCCTGCATCTTAATTGCTTATTTCTCACGACATATTTGCTATCCACTTGATAATCTATAAGTACTAAATCAAGCACTAAATCCTTGCTTAATCAAACTTAAGGGTGTTAAGTCTTCCAATGAAAACAAAACCACGATTGAGTTAATTTAAAGCCAACAACAGAGTTATTCCATCAACAGCTCGGTTGAGTCTGCATTGACAGACTAACTCTCTTGATTGACTAAATTGACTGTCCATCAAGGACACAAACAGGTAGTATCAACTCTGTATATTTAAAAGGACTAAATCGAAAATTTGGTAAGGTTTATTCAATCCCCCCTTCTAAACCTTACACTTACACCCCTTGGGACCTACACTTTTATATCTTTGGATGGAAAATAAAATTGGGTTTAGTTGTTAGAATTTTGCATTAGGGACATACTCTCCAGTGAGTCTACACTAGTTAACTATGATACTTTGATATTGTAGTTAATTATTGGAAATGGCACCACCAAGAAGACAGCGTGGCAAGCCTAGAGCAGAAAGAGAGCCCTCCATCTCAATTTTCTTTAAAAAACTTTATATATCAAAATAATGATTAGTGGTTAGACTCGGGAGCTAATATTCATGTTTGTTTTGATAAATCAAAATTTAAATCCTATCAGAACACGAGTGGAGGAAGTGTGACGCTAGGGAATAATATTGTCGCACAAATACATGGGATTGGAAGTGTTGATCTCAAGATGACTTCTGGGAAAATATTGACTCTTAATTCAGTGCGGCATGTGCCTGATATTAGAAGGAATTTAGTGAGTGGATCTTGTTCAGTGCAAAGTGGTTACAAGCTAGTCATGGAATCAAATAAGGTTGTAATTACTAAAAATAATGTTTTTATTGGAAAAGGATTTGTAAGTGATGGATTATTTAAATTGAATATTGTGGATGGTGTTAATGAGAGCCCTAATCTTATTTTTAATGTCCAATCTAGTATTTTATGGCATGGAAGGTTGGGACACATTAGTAGTAGAAAAGTTAAAAAACTTATGGATTTAAATTTGATTCCAAGATCTCAAGTAAAGGTTGATCATACGTATGAAATATGTGCACAAGCAAAGCAAACAAAAAGACCTTATCATTCAGTTCTAAGAAATTCAGATATTTTGCAACTTATTCATAGTGATGTATGTGATTCAAATAGATCTCCAACTAGAGGTGGAAATAAATATTTTGTGACATTTATTGATGATTTTTCTAAGTATTGTTACATTTATCTTATCAAATCTAAGGATGAAGTTTTTGAAAAATTTAAGGATTATAGAACTGAAGTTGAAAATCAAATAGAGAAAAGGATTAAGAAACTTAGGTATGATAGAGGGGGTGAATATTCTTCGGGTGAATTGATGAAATTTTGTGAAGATAATGGTATAATACATGAGTTCACACCTCCTTATTCACCCAAATCAAATGGTGTAGCTGAAATGAAAAATAGAACTTTGATGGATATGGTAAATACAATGTTGTTAAATTCTGGAGCACCTCAGAATTTGTGGGGAGAAGCTATTCTATCTTCTTGTTTTATATTAAATTGCGTGATTGTTGAAGATAATGATAGAACTCCTTATGAATTATGGAAAAAGAGAGCTCCAAGACTAAATTTTCTTAAAAGTGTGGGAGTGCTTAGGAAAAGTAGCCATACCTGAGTTTAAGAGAAAGAAAATAGGGCCTATGACTGTTGATGCTATTTTTATTGGATATGCTCAAAATAGTAGTGCAAATAGATTTTTAGTGGTAAATTCTGAAGTTAATGGAATTTCTAATAACACTATCACTGAAGCTAGAGATGCCACATACTTGAGGATATTTTCCTCTTAAAACTAGAATTCCATATGAACCTTATAAGTCAAACCTTTAACCTTCTAGAGGCGAATCATCTACTAATGCAATTTTAGAAAATAATAAAGAAACACTTATAGAAATAAGAAGGAGTAAAAAGAACTAAGGTTAATAAGAATTTTGGAGATAACTTTTTCACCTTTTTAGTTGAAGGAGATCCCCAAACTTATAATGATGCAATATCTTCAATAGATGCACCTTTTTGGAAAGAAGTAATCAATGATGAATATAATTCTATTATTCAAAATAATAGTTGGGTTTTATCTGATTTACCTCCTGGTAGTAAACCAATAGGGTGTAAATAGATTTTTAAGAAGAAATTAATGGTTATACAAGGTTATGAATTTAGGTCAAATGAACATGATAAATGCATATATTGTAAAGAAGAAAATAGTGGATGTGTGATATTGTGTTTATATGTGGATGACATATTAAGTTTTGGGTCAAACTTGGAGTTTATTGAAAAGGTGAAAGTTTATTTGTCTAATAACTTTGAGATGAAGGATTTAGGAGAAGCGCATATAATATTGGATATGAAAGTTAGGATGACAAAAGAAGGTATTTTATTAAACCAATCTGACTCTATTGAAAAATTCTTGAGAAAATTCAATTATTATGATTGTAAGTCAGTTTCTACTCCTTATGATCCAAATGTACATTTACACAAAAACTTGGGTGAACCTATATCTCAATTAAAGTATTCTCAAATTATTGGATCATTATTATATTTCACCAATAGGACTCGACTTGATATTTCTTATGCAGTTGGGAAACTTAGTAGATATACTCATAATCCTAGTAAGAGTCATTGGACTGCTTTAGAAAGAGTTCTTAAGTATATTAGAGGAACTTTAAGTTACTCCTTATTTTATAAAGGTTTTCCAAGTGTGCTTGAAGGATATAGTGATGCCAATTGGATTACTGATAACTCTGAGATTAAGTCAACTAGTGGATTTGTTTTTATGTTTGGTGGAGCTGCAATAACTTGGGGATCTAAGAAACAAACTGTTATATCTAGAAGTAAAATGGAAGCTGAATTAATAGCTCTAGATACAACTTGTACTACTGTTGAATGGTTGAGAGACTTATTACTTGATATTCCACTAATTCCTAAATTTTTACCTGCCATTTCTATACACTGTGATTTTAAAGTTGTAATTGATCTTGTGAAGCAGACACGTTCTAATAAGAAAATGAGTAGACACTTACAAGTAAGATATAAAAGTATAAAGTCATTATTAAAGAGAAATGTCATATCTCTTAATTTTGTGAAATCTGAGAAGAATTTGGCAGACGATTTAACCAAAGGTCTACCGAATTAAGGTGTGTTTGAATCATCGAGGGGGATGGGCATAAGCCCACAGGGGAGTCACATCCGGGAGTAACCCAACCTTTATGATTGGAGACCTCATGAAGAAGGTTCAATGGGTAAGAACAACCTGTAATACGTGACTGATTTAGCACTACTTTATAAGAAGTGTAACTTCTTCCCATCCCTATGGTGATAGTGTTATATATTGCGATGTTAAGATGGGCTTTGACCCTTAATAAGACCAAGGTGGGAATCCCGCAGGTTATAGGTCACACGTACCCTTGGAGGTTTCACCTAAATGAGGGTTACCATGAGGCCGTCGCTATGGGTTTGGGCAAATCCTAGAGACTCTCATGAGAATCAAGATTAGAGCGCATGGCCATTAATAGCGCTAACCTGCTTTGAACAAAGACCGATATCGATATTGTGTGTGTGATGTATTGAAATTTGGTCAAGGGACCTAATTTAAGGCGTAGTCCATTATAGTTCCCTCAAATGTAAATCATCAACACTAAGTGTAGGCTCAAGCCTGGAAGGCTACTGCACCCATTGCATAGTATCTAATTGCCCTGCTATATTTCTTTTATATATATGTTGAAGTTTTAAACCTTGTGGGGGATTGTTACATTTTAAAGTTTTAAAACTTCAACGACATTTTGAATTTGTTGAAATGGATTGAATTTTGTAACTCTCCAAATAAATTCTGTAACACCCCCATAATAGCCCATTATTTTAATTTAATTTTGATATAATCCTAACAATATATATAAGGTTCTTAGGGGTCTAGTAAGGCACCCACAAGCTTACATCTACAACTCTAAACTCTTCAAAATATTATTTTATATTTGGGCAACGTGATAAGGTCTTGTTCGTTAGTCTTCTTGTGATCGTGCTCATAATAGAAGACATAGGCGTAGCCTTCTTGGGTTTTATCTTAGGGTGGTGGTGAGCCGTCAGAACCTGCACGGAGGGAGGTCATCACGATCTTAGGACAGCGTCAAGTGGCGTGACTCCTACAGGCCAGCCTTTTTATTTTTCATGAATCTATATTAGCTTAATATATTTATAAAATATATTCTTTCTTGAAGTCATTTGATTATATATATATATATATATGCTTGAAACTATTTTATTTGCAACATTAAAAGGAAAATTATCAACACTAGTACATGTTAAAATCAAATTAAGAAAACTTATATATTGAAAAAAGAAAACAAAGACTTGTATTATATGTAATTCAAAACCAAAAACTAATTAAAAATTAAAGAGAGACTTATATAGGCGATAAAAATATCAACCCTAAAGTGACTAGAAATCCTTACCATAAAAGGACTAAAACTAAATAAGGAATCATAATACTAAAATACTATATTTTAACACTACCCTTCAAAATCACAATGCAACCACATGAGAGTTTGTCAAACCTGAAATGAAAACGTTAAGCGGAATGTGTCTTGGTAAACATACAATACAAGAAAATTCCAGTTTACCGACAGAAATGATTTTGTCACTAAATTTCACAGTTACCTACAAAATATCTACAGAATAAAAAATATTATTTTCTCCAAAATTATATCGACAGTTTTTCAAATTTGCCGATAGAAATACTATAGGTATTTACCAAAAGTTTTAGATTCTGTAGGTAAATATTTACCTACAATGGTATTACCTACAATGATTTTACCTATATTTTACAATTATCTTAATATTTACGTACAGATTTTTCTGTAGGTAAACTGTTTTTTTCTTATAGTGATATCAATAATTTGCACAGAAGAAGGAACAAAAGGCAACTTGAATACTCCTTTACCAAATAAAGGAAATAAAGAAAAATCAAGTCAACCCACAGATAAATCAAAACCAAACCAGACAAAGGAAAGATGATCCAAAACCAACCACACGATGATGAACCAAATTTTGCTCCACAAACCATATCAAATTCACCCAACTAAACCAACCACACGATGATCAACCAAATTTTGCTCCACAAACCATAAAAAATTCACCCAACTAAACCAACCATACGATGGTCAACCAAATTTTTCTCCACAAACCATATCAAAATTCACCCAACTAAATCAACCACAAGATGATCAACCAATTTTGCTACCAAATAAAAAAACCAAACCTAACATAATTACTCGTATTGATGAAAACGCAAAATTAACGTAGTTACTCCAATACAAATAATTTTTTTCATCTTCTTGCAAGATGATTGTCTGAAGAGAATCATCTTTACGAGCAACCATGATGAACGAAAAGAAAGAAACCAAATCTGAACAAAAAAACTAGCAAAAACGAACCAAATCTGAACCAAAAAGCTAGCGAAAACGAACCAAATCTGACTTTTTGCAAAAACGAACCAAATCTAAACCAAGAAACTAACGAAATGAACTAAATCTGAATTAAAAATCTAGCGAAAATGAATCAAATCTGAACCAAAAATTAAGCGAAATGAACCTAGTTTGCACCAATAATCTTGCCAAAACGAACCAAGAAATAATTACTAATAATACTTCCTTAAAACCATTTCTCTCTTAAACCCCGCCTTCTCCGACACCCGCTGAGACCTTGTATTGTCTTAGCAAATTTTCCACGTCGACCACCATCTCCAGCCGCTCCAAATCCCCTCCACTCTAAAGGGAAACATACATAATTGCTCCCAAAAAACATATTCTCTTTCTTTATGCAAATTTGGAAACCTGCACTCTTGAAAAATTATTATTTCACTTGATGTATATTTTTAGTATATATATATAGGAACACTAATGACCAAATTTATTCTCCCCTTCCTTCTTCAATTCTCCACCGCAATAGTTTGATCCGAGAAAGCTATGGCTAAGATTAAAAATTTTGGCTCTTGATATCAGGTTGAAATCAAAGAATTCATATATATTGAAAAAAGAAAACAAAAACTTATATTAAGTAATGCAAAAACAAAAACTAATTACAAAATAGAGAAAGAAAGAAACTTAATTGAATGATCACCTCGTCTAAAAGATGAAACCTAGCACGTGAAAAATTTTTATTGGTGGTAGTGAGGTTTGAACTCAGTGTTAGATAAATGTTTTTATCAAGATTTTGATGATTTTGTTTAAATGAGTTTTTACACCAAAACAATGTTTTTAAATGTTGTCCAAATATTCCCAAATGATTTAAAATATTTTTACTAATTTTTGGAGTATTTTTTCAAGTTTATTTTTGACAAAAACTGGACAACACTTTTGTTTTGAGGCCAACCGGTCGCCCTATAGGGCATCCCGTACCTAAAAATGTTTTTTTGAAATAGAGTTTGAAAAAGTCCAGGAGGTCGACTGGTCAAGCAAATGGTCGACTGGTACCTAAAAGTATGAGAAATGAAAACAGAGAAGGTTGGACGTGAAAAATGAGGGAGGGAGACCGGTCCCCATGAGGGCCCACCGGTCGACTCCTAGGGCGACCGGTCGCACCCCCCTCGGCCCAGTAGGCCCTCCCTCCATCCTGTGTCTGGATTGCACTATTTTCTTTCTAACGTTCAAAATTCATACATAGCGACCGTCATTCGCTTATATATTTTTGACAAAGCAGATTCAAATCAAGTTGCAAATCCATTATCGCAAAGATTTACTTTATCAATTTTGTACATTATTTCTACATCTTGTGATCTTCTTTTGTTAGACAAAAGTGAAGAAGGAGGAGCCTATGTTTGTGAAGACTCTCCTATAAATAGAGGATGATTTGAAGACACAAGATACAACACACAAGAATACAATACAACAAGAAATCTGCAAAATTTCCAAAGCTTTCATTTTTACATTCTTGTTGTAATAGCCTAAGTTCTTGCACTTGCACAATCTTGAGGTCTAGGCTTTTTATTCTTGATTACACTTGCACTCAAAGTTTGTATATTTGATTTATTGAGTTGTAATCTTGAATTTTTCTATCATCCAAAACAAGATATCCTTGTTAGTGTTATTGTGGTAAGAACACACTTGGTGATCTTAGGTGTTGAAGAGTGTGGTAGTCTTCATAGGTGTTGAAGGAAGATTGTGGTAATCTCCTTGAAGGTGTTGTAAGAAGATTGTGGTAATCTTCAAAGGTGGTGTTGTAACAATTGTGGTAATTGTTAATAAAAAAAATTCTTTTTGAAATCCACTTCGGATATACCGGGGTGGTAGTAGATTAGGCCCTAGGTAGGTTGAACTACTATAAATCATCGAGTGTTGTTTATTTTCCGCATTTACATTCTTGTCATTTATTTGTTCATTTTAAAAAGAGGGCAATTTGCGAAAAATCGGCATAATCTATTCACCTCCCCCTCTCTAGATTATCGTAGCCACTTGGACTAACAAGTGGTATCAGAGCCAAACTCTTTGGCAAGCTCGTTCCACACCCGAGTAAAGAGGAAAGATCCATGGCTACGAACGAAAGCTACCTCACCATCGGTGCCTCCACCAACAAGCCACCACTATTCGACGCTAACAACTACGCATTTTGGAAAGACCATATGGAGTGCTTTCTACAAGGGTGCGGATTTGATATTTGGAATATGGTCATTGAAGGGGTTGATCAACCAACCAAGAAATTGGAGAACGGCACCTCAGCTCCCAAAACTTTCAAGGAGTTCAAAGAGAATGACAAGAAGGTTTTCTCTCTAAACGGTAAGGCCTTAAATATTTTACATTTCTCTCTTACCGCCATCGAGTATAATCGCATAAGAGGCATAAGGTCGGCACATGAAGTATGGGAAAAATTAGAAACCATCTATGAGGGCACAGAAAGTGAAGCAAGCAAGAAAAACAATGCTTGTGAAAGACTTTGAAATTTTCAATATGCATGATGGTGAAAGCATATCAAAAATGGTGGAAAGGCTTGACAACATTGTCAATCCTCTTGTGGCTCTTGGGAAGGTCATCTTCGAAGAAGACAAGGTGACCAAGGTATTGAACGCTCTTCCCAGCTCATGGTCCAAAAAAGTGACGGCTATCACGGAAGCACAAAATCTCGAAACACTCAAGTTCGATGAGCTCATCGGGAATCTCCTCATTTACGAAGTCTATCTCAAGGAGAGGAAAAATTCCAAATCATCCAACACTCAATCGGGTACGCATAATATTCCTAAAGGTCTAGCATCTTCTTCTAATAATTCATATTATGATAATGATGAGGATGATGAAGAGACGGCCGCACTTGTCTGGAAATTTGCAAAATTTGTCAATAAAAATAAGGCAAGAAAACCGAGAGACAACTCGTGTTTTAAATGCGGAAAATCCGGGCATTTCATAGTCGATTGTCCAAAACTCGAGGAGGAGGAACAAAAGAAGAAAAAGTCTTTTCCCAAAACAAAGGATTTAAATGCGGATGTCAAGACTTGGGATGAACTTCTTGCCACAACCAATGAAGAAGGAGAATTCGAACATGGTCTTATGGCCATAGACGACGAAAACAACGAGGTATGCTCTAATGCTTAATCTTATTCCTTAGTTGATGAATTACAATGTGATTTTGATGAATTACAAAATGAGTTTCAAAATTTGATTGTTGAATACAAGACTTTAAAAAAAGAGCATAAAGAGCTTAAATTAGAAAAGGATAAATTGTTTACTTCTTATGAATCTCTTGATAAAGCTCATGCTATTACTCTTACTAAAGTCCGTACTCTTGAAACCGAAAAACAAACGCTCACAAATGATCTTGAATGTTTGGAAAAGGATGTGCATCAGTTTAACTTAAGTACGGATAAGGTTACAAAAATTTTAGATGCACAAAGAGGTGAGCATTCTAAATTAGGACTTGGCTATAAACCTTTTCAACCATTTTCAAAGAAAAATGACCAAGGTCCGACGTTTGTACGTGCTAGTAGTGCCCACAATCTTATTTGTTTTTATTGTGGTAAAGTTGGTCATTATGTTAGTCATTGTAAATTGAAGAACAATTTTAACTATGTTTGGAGACCTAAAGGTCTCAAGGCTAACCCCCATGGACCCCAAAACTATAGGGTCCTTAAAAATAATTCTTTTGTAGGTTATAGGGGCTATAACACCCATGGAGGATTCAAAATGGCTCGTGGACAGCGGATGTTCACGCCATATGACCGAAAAAAAAGAACTTTTTACCAACATCAAGCTCCAAGAAGAGGGTATGGTCATGTTCGGCAATGGCAAAGGAAGAATTCTTGGAAATGAAGAAATTGGTAACTCTTCTTTCTCTCTTAGTAATGTTCTTTTAGTAGAAGGGCTTAAGTTTAATTTGATAAGTGTTAGCCAACTTTGTGATTAAAATTATAATGTTGTTTTCAATAAAGAAAAATGCATTATTTCCAAAAATGATAAAATTATTTGTGAAGCAAATAGAAAAGGCAATCTTTACAAAATTTGTACAAGTGATTTGGTTAGTCAAAATGTTTCTTGTCTTGTCGCCAATAATGATTTAACTAGTTTATGGCATAGGCGACTTGGACATGTTGGATACAAAAATTTGCAAAATATTTACAAAAACCAACATGTAAAAGGACTACCCAAATTAAATTTTGAAAATCTTGGCTTATGTGACACTTGTCAAAAAAACAAATTAGTTAAGAGTAGTTTTAAGCCCAAAAATGAAATTTCCACAACCAAGCCTCTACAACTTCTTCATTTAGATTTGTATGGGGATATTGGTACGGCAAGTCTAAGTGGAAAACATTACACTTTTGTTATAGTTGATGTTTTTTCTAGATATACTTGAGCTCTTTTTCTTACAAATAAAAGCGATGCCGTTAATGAGTTTGTTAAGGTGTGTAGACTTATTGAGAATGAAAAAGAAGATACCATAAAGTTTATTCAAAGTGATCGAGGTGGAGAATTTGATGGAGAATTTAAAGTCTTTTGTGAAACCAAGGGATATGGTCATAATTTTTCGGCTCCAAGGACACCTCAACAAAATGGAGTAGCTGAAAGGAAGAATCGGACACTTCAAGAAATGAGTCGGTCCATGCTCAATGAATTTTCACTTCCAAAATATTTTTGGGCCGAAGCCGTAAGTACCGCTTGCTATGTCATTAATCGAGTTTATATTCGTCCTAAAATGAATAAAACTCCATATGAGCTTTGGAAAGGAAGAACTCCAAATATTAGTTATTTCAAAATATTTGGATGTAAGTGTTTTATTTTGAATACTAAGGATCAATTAGACAAACTTGATCCTAAGGCCGATGAAGGAATATTTATGGGGTATTCAACCAAGAGCAAAGCATATCGAGTTTACAATAAGACTAGCATGGTTGTTGAAGAATCCATTCATGTAAAAATTCAATGAAGCCTCGGGTGTTGAAAGGATACCTAATGATGATAGTGATGAAGAGAATGTTATTGAACCAATCGTTCAAGATGATGCTCAAAATGATCAACCTTCAAGCTCAAATGTTCCTCAAGAAGACAAAGGTGATACTTCGGATCTTCCCGTAGCATTGAAATTTAAGGGAGATCACCCAAAAGATCTTATTATTGGTGATCCCCTTTATAAAGTAATGACTCGAGGAAAATTTGCCGAGAAAGCTCTTATATCTCAAAAGGAGCCTAAAAATGCTAAGGAAGCTATTGAAGATGAGGATTGGTTTTTAGAAATGCAAGAGGAGTTGAATCAATTTGAAAGAAATGATATTTGGGATTGGTACCTTGTCCTCCATCTCAAATAATTATTGGTACAAAATGGGTATTTCAAAACAAGCTCGATGAACAAGACAATATTGTTCGAAACAAAGCAAGGTTAGTAGCTCAAGAGTATTGTCAAGAAGAAGGTATTGATTATGATGAAACTTTTGCACTTGTAGCACGTTTAGAAGCAATTCGTATTTTACTTGCCTATTCTTGTTTAAAAAATTTCAAGCTTTACCAAATGGATGTTAAATCCGCATTTTTAAATGGTTTTATTCAAGAAGAAATCTATGTAAAACAACCTCCGGGGTTTGAAAATATTTCTAGGCCAAATGATGTTTATAAACTTAAGAAGGCCTTTAAAACAAGCACCCCATGCATGATATGATAGACTTAGCTCTTTTCTTTTGCAAAATGGATTTACAAGAGGTAAAGTTGATACTACTCTCTTTGTGTTTGAAAAAGGGCAAGATTGTTTACTTGTGCAAATTTATGTTGATGATATTATTTTTGGTGCAACTAATGAATCCTTGTGCAAGAAATTTTCTAAGTTAATGCAAGGTGAATTTGAAATGAGCATGATGGATGAGCTAAATTTCTTCCTTGGACTTCAAATTAAGCAATGCCAAGAAGGTATTTATATTTCACAATCAAAGTATACAAAAGAGCTTCTAAAGAAGTTTGGCATTGAAGAAGGAAGAACCGTCTCTACCCCAATGGCAACAAACGTCAAGATTGACAAAGATGAAAAAGGCAAGTCAGTTGATGAATCCAAATATCGAGGTATGATTGGTAGTTTACTTTATTTAACCGCAAGTAGACCGGATATTCTTCATGTCGTATGCCTATGTGCTCGTTTTCAAAGCAATCCCAAAGAATCTCATATGAGTGCCGTTAAAAGGATTTTTCGATATTTGAAAGGCACTATTCAATATGGTTTATTTTATCCAAAGAATGAAAATTTTTCTCTTAAAGGTTATAGTAATTCGGATTATGCGGGAAATATTGATGATCATAAAAGTACTTCCGGATCATGTCAATTTTTAGGCGATTGCCTAGTTTCTTGGTTTTCAAAGAAATAAAATTGTGTTTCACTTTCAACGGCCGAAGCCGAATATATTTTCGCGGCCTTTTTGTTGTACTCAATTGCTTTGGATGAAACAAACTTTAGCGGATTATAAATGTTCTTTTGAAAATGTTCCTATCTTTTGTGATAACATATCCGCTATAAATATTGCTCAAAACCCGGTTCATCACAACCGTACTAAGCATATTAAGATTCGACATCATTTTCTAAGGGATTGTGTTTCAAAACGAAAAATTGAGATATCTTTTGTTCCATCTCAAGATCAAGTAGCGGATATTTTTACAAAACCGCTATCTTCTAAGACTTTTGCCTCAATACGAGCTCGGTTAGGCATAATGCATATTGAATAAGGTCTATGTTTGCAATTTGCATGTTTTTAAAACTTAGGGGTGAAAAATCAGATTTGTTGTGCAAAATTTGGACAGAAACAGAACTGGTGTTTAGTCACCGGTCGACGGAGAGGTCGACCAGGTACAGGGACCGGTCGCCCTACTCGTCGACCGGTCGCCCTAAAGGTTTTCAGCATTAAAAACGTTTATGTCCTTCAAACTGTCATTTTGGTTATTTTCTTCCAAAATCGAACCCCTTCGCATTTTTCACACACAATTCACTCAAAATAATTTTCTTCTTATAAAATCTATATTTTTTAGTTTATGTAACTTCTATTTCATCTATATCATCCTACTTCTCCGATTAATTGGTAAGAATTTCTCCTTTTAATCTCAATTGGGTTGAACCCTTGAGAATGTGCTTATATCTTGCTATTTTGATGATATTTGTGTATTAGTGTGTTGTATATGATGATTGTTGATGGATGAATGTTGTATTATTGCATTTGGTGATGAAAATTTTTGGCTTACATGAAATACAAAGGCGTTATATATCTCTTGTTTTATTCGACGCACGCCAAGTGTTCGACAAAATGTTTCTATGAAAAATTCATCACCTACATGATTCTCTTGATTTGAAAAGTCTTATAAGTTTATAGAGATCATGTTTCATCAATCAAATGAGCTTTTGCAAATCAAATGATCAACGTTTCCCTTTTATTTGGAATTTAAGCTTCAATGTTCAAAATGCTCGATAAACCGATTAAATTGTGCACTTTGATATGATTGTATGATGTTTTTATCATGCTAACATTATTTTTGATGATTCCAAAGGGGGAAAAACAGGAAAAACGCTCATATGCTCAAAGAAGCGAAAATAAGCTTGCAAGAAAAGCTATAAGATAGGGCTCTTAAAAGCCAAAAGCTGTGAATGATACTTAGTCCATTTGATGTATTATGGACTTTTATGCTTAACTAATGTTGTCTTTGTGACAGGGGGAGCTTCTAAGCTTATGAAATTCAAGCTTTTAGCTTGTAGTTGTTTGCTTCTACTTATTTTTGTTATGCATGTTGATAGGGGGAGCTTGTGCAAAATGTTTTTAGAAAATCTTTGCTCCTATCCTTGTGTGTTTTACTTATGATAAATGTTGCTTGTAATGGATTGATATTTTAGACCGGAAAAATGTGTTTTGTTTTAAAATCGATCTCCTAAAATTGTTTTGGTTTGTAATCATCAAAAAGGGGGAGTTTGTTAGATAAATATTTTTATCAAGATTTTGATGATTTTGTTTAAATGAGTTTTTACACCAAAACAATGTTTTTAAATGTTGTCCAAATATTCCCAAATAATTTAAAATGTTTTTACTAATTTTTGGAGTATTTGTTGAAGTTTATTTTTGACAAAAAATTGGACAACACTTTTGTTTTGAGGCCAACCGGTTGCCCTATAGGGCATCCCGTACCTGGAAATGTTTTTTTGAAACAAAAACGAGAAGTTTGAAAAAGTCCAGGAGGTTGACCGGTACCTGAAAGTATGAGAAATGAAAACAGAGAAGACTGGACGTGAAAAATGAGAGAGGGAGACCGGTCCCCATGAGGGGCGACCGGTCGACCCCTAGGGCGACCGGTCGCACCCCCCTCGGACCGGTCGGCCCCTTCTCTATCCTATGTCTGGATCGCACTATTTTCTTTCTAACGTTGAAATTATATACATAACGGCCGCGCTTATATATTTTGACAAAGATTCAAACCGTTGCAAATCCATTATCAGCAAGATTTACTTTATCAATTTTGTACACTATTTCTACATCTTGTGATCTTCTTTTTGTAGACAAAAGTGAAGAAGGAGGAGCTTATGTTTGTGAAGACTCTCCTATAAATAGAGGATGATTATGTAGACACAAGATACAACACACAAGCATACAATATAACAAGAAATCTGCAAAATTCCCAAAGCTTTCATTTTTACATTCTTGTTGTAATAGCCTAAGTTCTTGCACTTGCACAGTCATGAGGTCTAGGCTTTTTATTCTTGATTACACTTGCACTCAAAGTTTGTATACTTGATTTATTGAGTTGTAATCTTGAATTTTTCTATCATCCAAAATAAGATATCCCTGTTAGTGTTCTTGTGGTAAGAACATACTTGGGTGATCTTAGGTGTTGAAGAGTGTGGTACTCTTCATAGGTGTTGAAGGAAGATTGTGGTAATCTCCTTGAAGGTGTTGTAAGAAAATTGTGGTAATCTTCAAAGGTGGTGTTGTAACAATTGTGGTAATTGTTAATAAAAAAAAAATTCTTTTTGAAATCCACTTTGGATATACCGGGGTAATAGTAGATTAGGCCCTAGGTGGGTTGAACTACTGTAAATCATCGAGTGTTGTTCATTTTTTGCATTTACATTCTTGTCATTTATTTGTTCATTCGAAAAAAAGGGCGATTTGCGAAAAATCGGCATAATATATTCACCCCCCCCTCTCTAGATTATCGTAGCCACTTGGACTAACACTCAGGACCTTTCGTTTGGCCTAACTCTGATACCATATATATTGAATGACCACCTCATCTAAAAGTTTAAGCTGTTAGAGAGGTGAGTCATTTAATTTTTAATCACTCTAACAGACTTATATAGGTGACTAGAAAACATAACCCTAAAATGACTAGAAATCCTAGCCATAAAAGAACTAAAACTAAATAAGGAATCATAATACTAGTATATTATATCTTAACAGTACGCTATAAACTCTAGAGTGAATCCCTATGTGATTTGTAAAAATCACTACAAACTCTTACGTATATAGTATTATGTGTTTCAGCTACTCTTAGTAGCATATTGATAATCACTACAAACTTGTACGTATAAAGTATTACAAGTCTTAGTGAGTGGGCTAATGGTGTAGCCAACCCACAAAAGTGGGGTGGGTCGGTACATGAAAATGAGGTGGACCGAATAAACTCAAATGATATTATATAAACAATAACTTAATTTTTAATTTGTTAATAAAATTAAATAAAAATACAATAATGGGGAGGGGGCAGGGCCAAATTTTCTCTCTGTCTACGCCCTTGTGTGGGGTGTCGGGTCGAGACAAACCTAACTCATCCACATCCCTATAATTAAGAGCAAGTCTCTCAGACCGTCTAGCGGATCTAGATCCGTTAGACGGGTCTAAAAATCCTACCCATCTCGCATATCTGACCTGGATCCATGAAAAAATAAAAAAAAATAACAAAAAAAACACCAGCGGTTCCATTCCCATTCGGACATCCTCGTGATTGGAGCCCTAATTTCCCAACTCCTTCCTCCTTCAAACACAACCACCGCACCGAGAACCACAACTCCCATAAAATACAACAACAACAGCGGTGAAAAATAACATCAAAGGGGGCGTAAGAAACACCACATCACGGGCCACCCACCAGTGCGCACCTACACTGCGTGGTATTCCCCCATTCCGCCATCTCTGCAAATTCGCACCACCACCTCCTTCGATCATCAACTCCGTCGCACAACCATCAATCTATGTGTTCGCATCGAGCCTAATAGGTATTAGCTTCTGTCTATATTCGAGCTACTTAGTAGTTAAATCTGCATTGGACAAAAGCTTAAGAAGGTGCAACAATAAAGGCTGGAGACAACTTGAAGAATGACAGAGGTAACAAAAGTGAATGCCGTGTATTTTCCATTTAGTTCATTATTAAAAAGTATTACACATCGCATTCAAATGTATTATATATATTTAAAAAATGTATTAGACTTTGTAGCTCCGTAGAAAGTCTCTGTTTTATATTTTAAAGGAACAACTTTGAAGAAATGTATTATACATTGCATTCTAATGTATTAGATGTATTAGAAAAATGTATTATACTTTACAGTTTTGTGTAAGTCTCTGTTTTATTATTAAATGGCATAAATTTGTGAAAATGTATTACACATTGCATTCCAATGTATTAGATGTATGAAATAAATGTATCAGACTTTTAGGTGCATCATATTATGCATTTTATTTCTTAGTTGTTCCTAACTTGTATTACTTTTAGGTGTAATAACACTAACAGATTCCAGTGATGAGAATGAAGAAGGCAATAATGACACAGAGCAGGGGGACAACATCATTCGAATAGAAGCTGAAGGTAAAAATTATTTTTTGTTGCTCAGAAAAGTATAACAAATACATGCAAAAAGTATTGTGTTTTATTCTGAAAAGTGTCATAATTTCATACATTCCTTCCTATTGATTATTTTCTTCCTCACAAATATAATGAAGACTTGACTTTAGTTGTCTTATTGGTATGAAGAGGAATAGTGTTGAAGAAATATATACACTGTATCGCAATCATGCTCGGCAGCTTAGATTTAGTATTCGTAAAATAACTACGAGATGCAATGATGTTGGTGTTGTGATGGAAAAATAGTTTGTATGTTCCTACGAGGGATCTACAAGATCCAGAAACATCATTGAGAAAAAAAAAAGAAAAAAAATTATAATACACGAACAGGATGTAGGGCATCATTGAGGGCAAAATTGAACAATGATGGTGTTTATGAAATTGATGACCATGGTATGTTGCACAACCACGAACTCACCAAAAAGCATAGTTGTTGGCGTCGAATAGTGGTGGCTTATTGGTGGAGGCTCCGGTGGTGAGATAAGATTCATTCGTAGCCATGGATCTTTCCTCTTTACTCGGAACGAGCTAGCCAAAGAGTTTGGCGCTGATACCACTTGTTAGTCCAAGTGGCTACGATAATCTAGACGGGGGGTGAATAGATTATGCCGATTTTTCATAATTAGCTTTATTTTTCGAATGATCGATCAAAGACAAGAATAAAGGTGCGGAAATTAAACAACACTCGATGATTTATAGTAGTTCAACCCACCTAGGGCCTAATCTACTACCACCCCGGTATATCCGAAGTGGATTTCAAAAAGAAAAAAAGATTTTATTAATTACCACAATTAATACAACATCACCTTACAACACCTCTTTGGAGATTACCTCAATCTCCCTTGAAGATTACCACAATCTTCTACGGCACCTTGTGAAGATTACCACAATCTTCAACCTTGAACAATACCAAATTCTTCAACACCTCAAAGAGCACCAAACTCTTTAATAAGAAGATTACCACAATCTTCTTGCACCTAACACCTAGATCACCCAAGTGTGTTCTTACCACAAGAACACTCACAAGGATATCTTGTGTTGAATGATGAACCCAAAAATTCAAGATTACAACTCGATAATGAATAATACAATTTTGAGTGCAAGTGTAATCAAGAATCAAGCCTAGACCTCAAGATGTGAAAGTGAAATACTTAGGCTATAAATACAACAAGAGTGTTGAATATGAAAGCTTAGAAATTTGCAGATTTCTTGTTGTGTGTTTGCTTGTGTTGTTCTTATCTTGTGTCTTCAAAATCATCTTCTATTTATAGGAGAGTCTTCACAAACATAGGCTCCTTCTTCTTCAATTTTGTCTACAAAATGAAGATCACAAGATGTAGAAATATTGTACAAAATTGATAAATTAAATCTTGCTGATAATGGATTTCCAACAGTTTGAATCTGCTGTCAAAAATATATAGCGCGACCGGTCGCTATGTATGAAATTCGAACATTGAAATGAAGATAGTGTGATTCAGACACGGGATAGAGGGGGGGCCGACCGGTCCGAGGGGGTACGACCGGTCGCCCTAGGGGTCGACCGGTCGGCCCATGCTTGGACCGGTCCCCCTCCTCATATTTTCAAGTCTGAAGTTGTCTGTTTTCATTTTAACTCATTTTAGGTATCGGTCGACCGTTTGCTTGACCGGTCGACCTCCTGGATCTTTTTGAACTTCTCGTTTCTGTTTCAAAATCATTCCCAGGTACGGGATGCCCTATAGGGCGACCGGTTGGCCTCAAAACAGAAGTGTTGTCCAATTTTTTGTCAAATAAAAACTTCAAAAAATACTCCAAAAATTAGTAAAAACATTTTAAATCATTTGGGAATATTTGGACAACATTTAAAAACATTGTTTTGGTGTAAAAACATATTTAAACACAATCATCAAAGTCTTGATAAAAACAGTTATCTAACAAACTCCCCATTTTTTATGATTACAAACCAAAGCAATTTTAGGAGATCGATTTTAAAACAAAACACATTTTTCCGGTCTAAAATATCAATCCATTACAAGCAACATTTATCATAAGTGAAACACACAAGGATAGGAGCAAAGATTTTCTAAAAACATTTTGCATAAGCTCCCCCTATCAACATGCATAACAAAGATAATCAGAAACAAGCAACTACAAGCTAAAAGCTTGAATTTCATGAGCTTAGAAGCTCCCCCTGTCACAAAGACATCATTAGAAAACCATAAAAGTCCATCATACATCAATTGGACTAAGAATCATTCACAGCTTTTAGCTTTTAAGATCCCTAGCTTATAGCTTTTCTTGCGAGCATTCACAGCTTTTTACTTTTAAGAGCCCTAGCTTATAGCTTTTCTTGCGAGCTTATTTTCGCTTTGTTCGCCTTATTTTTAGCTTCATCGCAAGTGTACAGTGTAGTTTATAGAATAGGGTAAGCAAGGTCGTATCCACGGAGACTAATAAATTAGTGCGCCAAGTATTGAACCAAAATAGTCTTATTTTTATTTAGACGATCGAAATTGGATGATTGTTGTGGAAGTAAAGACAAGAATAACCATAAAAACACAAGATGAAAATAAATATGGAATTATCAAGGGAATGAAATGGATTCCCGGGTTATGGTTTCAATTAATATTCCTATAGTTTTATGATTTAATCAAAACCAAAGTTATTATCAACACACCTATAAGACGATCACAAATGGTATTTTATCCTCCTCTCGAGATGTATATAAAGTGTAGATTGAAATATCTATGTTAGCATCTCTACTCAACATAAGATACACAACTCCCAAATGCACAAAAGATCAAATATCCTCACAAATATTCACAAACCTCTCGATTATGCAAATATTCATGTCAAGTACTCAAGATCTAATATTGAAACTCATCTCTCGAATTATGAATCAATATATCAAACATGCTAAATCATTGGCCAAATGAGAAAACAAGAATAAGAACAAAGTACTCAAATAGACTTCAAGACAATAACTTCAATTAAGATTAAAACAATCAACAAGAGTTCAATTAATCTACTTCCAAAACCCGAAAATCACAAGATGTTTAGCTACTCATTACAAATAAACAACTCATAGACAAATTGTTCATATTCATGACAAGCTAAAATGAAAGATTAAAGCACAAAGAATGAGAAAACTTAGGGAAATGGATAATCTCTCGATTAATCTTCAATCCTCAAGCTCCGATTCGACCCGATTCTTCCCTTGATTCTTCCTTGATGAAATTGATGTGTTTCTTGTGTTCTTGGGTCTTTTCCAGACCTCCCCTCCATACCCTAGATCAAGGCTCCCATCTTCCCTTTTATAACCCCTCAAAAGTTCAAGAAAAAGGTGGCGGAACATAGAAAATTCCGCCTATGGGCGCTGCGGCGCCCAACCATGTCATACGCACAAAAACCCGCCAGCGCCCAACTTTAATTTTGGGGGTGAAAAGCCCTATCTGCAAGGCGCTGCATTGCATAGGTGACGAGGCGCTTCTGGCTCCCGCCCGGTTTTAGTGCCCAACACAGTCCGAATTTGATTTTGAGCCCTTCATCAAAGTTGTAGCTCTATCTCCTAGCTTTTCATAGCCACTTGAATCATATCAATATCAATTAGGTAGAGAGAGTTATGGTCAAAATACAAAACGCTGCCAGTGATGGAAATTTCAGACGTGTTTGGACGTTTCTTCAAATCAATCTCTCGTTGTTTGCTCGTTTGTACTTCTTTTGATACACAATTCATTACTATGACTATAAACTCAATATAATTGGCTCTCAACATGTCTTGGCTACTCAAATGACTCAAAATACTCAAAAACAACACAAAACTCAAGTCTAGGAAGCCCAAATCAATGGTATAAAACCAAGTGAACAAATACCCCCAAACTTAAATTGTTGGTCGTCCCGGTCAACGCTTTTAAAAACAAGATAAAACATGACTGGGAGTAATGAAAAGTATAATGCACAATAACTCCATGAAATTCGTATTGTTCATCATAGGTGTCAAGCAACGAATCAACCAAGCCTCAAACATCTAACATAGAGCATACATCAAGGAAACCATGGTAAATGCTAAGAATCACGTCTCTCAAAGATCAAGTGTATACTCTCATCTCGAATGAATATAGGACGTGTTTACGCTCAAATCAATTCAATGTCGCAAAATTACCATAGGCTTGCAATTCGTCTCATATCTCCGCCACTAGAATGTATGCAATTTGTGAATCAAAAAGGACTTTTTCCTTTGGTTGTAATGAAGGTTCTTTGGTTAGGGTAGGAAAATATGGATAGAGTGACTCAAACTCGAGCGTATAGACCGGTGAGCATATAAATCATCTACATTAAAGCTCAATATGCTACTCAAATCATCTCTCATTTTCATCAACTCCTCTTATCCCCATCTCCTTTCTTTCTTTTGAGAATCACCTCAAATTACAATCCTTAGCCCCCAAGTTCATTTAAATGAAACTCATTTACAAAGCCGATTTTTTTTCCGACATTTATATGAGTTTTCAACACTTTATTTCTCCTCCTTTTCTTCCTCTTTGTTCCCATCAACCAACTCTAACACCATCTTCTAATTATTTTGATTTCACCCATTCACCCTTATTCAATCCCTTTACTCAATTCTATACGCTCAAGTTTTGGGTAAAAGATTTATCAAGTTAAGGCTTGAATTGTGGCTATCAAAAATTAGGCAATAGGCTCAAGTTGGCTAACTAGGGATTTCAATATCATCATTAAGTAAGCAAAAGGCTTGAAGGGCTAACAAAAATGGCCTTTGATCATTTTCACATTTCGCATACAACATGTGACCTTGACAGAGATACCAGAGCAAGTTCTAAAATTCTAACAACATGAATGAAACACTCAAATCATCAACAAGACTGCATAATGTGGAAGCAGTAAAGGCTCAAAAGCTCACAGGCTTGCAAATACGTAATTCAAAAGCATCAAACCATGTTTTCAATATCCACATGCTCAATATCATCTATTCATGGCTCAATCAACTCATACTCAACACCCAATCAAAACAACACAAATTTTTCAAAAATATAAGCGTCAAGTCTCATCGCACACGGTCAACTCACTCCTTAAAATCTATGAAAACAATAAACATGCTAAAACTGTAAATGTACTTCTAATGCAAATGCAACCTAAAATGCTTTACATGCAACTATATGAAAACACACAAAATGCACAATTGTTTTTTTAATATATCCACACATTTCATATCAAATAACTCTCTCTCCCCCCAAACTTAAATGAAATTATATCGCACGTAAGAGAAGATAGAATTTCAATATAAACCTGTGTGGATTGGACCTGATTTATTGTGGGGGTTGCGGCGATTCGTGGCCCACGCCCTCCTTGGGCGTCTCCTCCGTACGGGCCATGCGCCAAATGCACGGGTTGCTCGTGTGTGGGGCCGTAGCAACATCTCCAATTCCTCAATCACGCACGCCCTGCCCGTGCGTGGCTGCGAAGTAAAATCAGGTTATTTTCTTTTCTTTTTTTTTTTAAGAAAACAAACAAAAACAAAAATCACACCACAAATCATTGGGTTGCCTCCCAACAAGTGCTATGTTTAACGTCTTTAGCTCGACGCCTGTTAATTTCATTTCGTACCACCTTTGAATGCATATATTAGCTGCTTTAGGTCGTGGTCAAGAACCGTTTTTGTATTGTTTGCATCTAGTAATGCATAATTAGGATTTCCAAGAAAGTAGTGGAGTCCTGGTGTTGGAACACTTTGATTTGAATTACGCGCATATTGTTCGTGTGCATACGCATAGTTCGTGCTCGTCTCATTCTGGAATAGTTTTCTTATGATATCTTGCACGCACTGCACGGGCGTACACACATGGTTCGTGTGTTCCTTGTCCTGTTTTTCCTCCTTTTTGGTACCACACACGAGCTGAAAGTGCATAGACACATAATCCGTGTTTGGTTCCGAACTTTCTTGCTTTTCCAGGATTTTCGGCTCCTCGTATTCGGTACCACTCCTTTGATGAATGGCACTACATTGTTCATTCGAGTTGACTTCGGTGGTGCTCAAAAACTGGCTCTTTTGTTGTTGTTCACCAAACATAGCAGCTAATTGGCCAATTTGAGTCTCAAGATTTTTCATCGTACTGGCCAACTGTGTAAGTTGTAACTCTAACTTGTCCTTATTTGCTTCATCACGTGTATAGCGGTCCCTCTTCTCGCTTATGAACAAACTTGTTTGACTCATTAACGAGGTGAGGGCTTCTTCTAAAGATGGTTTACCTTCCGCATTAGTAAATCCATTCGTTAAATTGAAGCTTGATGGCAGTTGAATCACATTCTCCGTGTTAGCATATAAAAAATCTTCGTGATTTCCCCAATCTGGATAGTAGCACGTAGGAGTAGGATTATTCCAATAACTGTAAGAATTCCAGTTATTGAAGTAATTGACTTTCTCCATTCGAGCGAGTGTTCGTGTACTACCTGCACCAACTCAAAGAAACAAATCAAACATTGTAGAGGTAGAATTTACAAAAGAAAAATGAAATAAAACAAAAAATGTCTAAATTAAAAATAATTATATCTATCGCAATATTAGCACCAAAAATTGTATTAGTCCCCAGCAACGGCGCCAAAAACTGGTTCGCCTTATTTTTAGCTTCATCGCAAGTGTACGGTGTAGTTTATAGAATAGGGTAAGCAAGGTCGTATCCACGGAGACTAATACATTAGTGCGCCAAGTATTGAACCAAAATAGTCTTATTTTTATTTAGACGATCGAAACTGGATGATTGTTGTGGAAGTAAAGACAAGAATAACCATAAAAACACAAGATGAAAATAAATATGGAATTATCAAGGGAATGAAATGGATTCCCAGGTTATGGTTTCAATTAATATTCCTCTAGTTTTATGATTTAATCAAAACCAAAGTTATTATCAACACACCTATAAGACGATCACATCGGTATTTTATCCTCCTCTCGAGATGTATATAAAGTGTAGATTGAAATATCTATGTTAGCATCTCTACTCAACATAAGATACACAACTCCCAAATGCACAAAAGATCAAATATCCTCACAAATATTCACAAACCTCTCGATTATGCAAATATTCATGTCAAGTACTCAAGATCTAATATTGAAACTCATCTCTCGAATTATGAATCAATATATCAAACATGCTAAATCATTGGCCAAATGAGAAAACAAGAATAAGAACAAAGTACTCAAATAGACTTCAAGACAATAACTTCAATTAAGATTAAAACAATCAACAAGAGTTCAATTAATCTACTTCCAAAACCCTAAATCACAAGATGTTTAGCTACTCATTACAAATAAACAACTCATAGACAAATTGTTCATATTCATGACAAGCTAAAATGAAAGATTAAAGCACAAAGAATGAGAAAACTTAGGGAAATGGATAATCTCTCGATAATCTTCAATCCTCAAGCTCCGATTCGACCCGATTCTTCCCTTGATTCTTCCTTGATGAAATTGATGTGTTTCTTGTGTTCTTGGGTCTTTTCCAGACCTCCCCTCCATACCCTAGATCAAGGCTCCCATCTTCCCTTTTATAGCCCCTCAAAAGTTCAAGAAAAAGGTGGAGGAACATAGGAAATTCCGCCCATGGGCGCTGCGGCGCCCAACCATGTCATACGCACAAAAACCCGCCCGGGCGCTGCAGCGCCGGGCGCTTTAATTTTGTGGGTGAAAAGCCCTGTACCGGGCGCTGCAGCGCTAGGTGACGGGCACTTCAGCGCCCGCCCGGTTTTAGCGCCCAACACAGTCCGAATTTGATTTTGAGCCCTTCATCAAAGTTGTAGCTCTATCTCCTAGCTTTCCATAGCCACTTGAATAATATCAATATCAATTTTGTAGAGAGAGTTATGGCCAAAATACAAAATGCTGCCAGTGATGGAAATTTCAGATGCGTTTGGACGTTTCTTCAAATCAATCTCTCGTTGTTTGCTCGTTTGTACTTCTTTTGATACACAATTCATTACTATGACTATAAACTCAATATAATTGGCTCTCAACATGGCTTGGCTACTCAAATGACTCAAAATACTCAAAAATAACACAAAACTCAAGTCTAGGAAGCCCAAATCAATGGTATAAAACCAAGTGAACACGCTTCTTTGAGCACGATAAAAATATCATACAATCATATCAAAGTGCCAAATTTAATCAATTTATCAAGCATTTTGAACATTGAAGCTTAAATTCCAAATAAAAGGGAAAAGTTGATCATTTTGATTTGCAAAGCTCATTTGATTGATAAAACATGATCTCTATAAACTTATAAGACTTTTCAAATCAAGAGAATCATGTAGGTGATAATTTTTCATAGAAACATTTTGTCGAACACTTGGCGTGCGTCGAATAAAACAAGAGATATATAACGCCTTTGTATTTCATTTAAGCCAAAAAAAAATTCATCACCAAATGCAATAATACAACATTCATCCATCAACAATCATCATTTATATCACACTAAAACACAAATTTCATCAAAATATCAAGATATGAGCACATTCTCAAGGGTTCAACCCAATTGAGATTAAAATGAGAAATTATTACCAATTAATCGGAGAAATCGGATAATAATGATGAAATAGAAGTTACATAAACTAAAAAATATAGATTTTATAAGAAGAAAATCATTTTGAGTGAATTGTGTGTGAAAAATGCAAAGGGGTTCGAGTTTGGAAGAAAATAGACAAAAATACCGAAATGAAGGACAAAACCATTTTTATTCCTGAAATGGACTAGGGCGACCGATCGACGTGTAGGGCGACCGGTGCCTGCAACATGTCGACCGGTCTACATCTTCGTCGATCGGTGCCTGAACACCAGTTCTGTTTCTGTCCGAATTTTGCACCAAAAATCTGATTTTTCACCCCTAAGTTTTAAAAACGTACAAAATGCAAACATAGACCTCATTCAATATACATTATGCCTAAACAAGCTCGAATTGAGGTAAAAGTCTCAGCGGTTAATAGTTTAAAAATCCGCAAGTTAATCTTGAGACGGAATTAAATATATCTCAAATTTTCATTAAGAAACGCAATCCCAAGAAAAATATCGAATCTCAATATGTTTGGTTCGGTTATGAAGAACCGTATTATGAGAAATATTTTATATCGGACTTGTTATCCTAAAGAAATAGGAACGATTTAAAACAATGGATAAGACAAGCCATAAGCGGTAGTGCCTTTCAAATATTGAAAATTTCTTGTAATGGCACTTATATGAGATTATTTGGGATTGTTTTGAATTCGACCATATAGGCATAAGGCATGAAGAATTTCGAGTCTATAAGAATAATGAAAGTTGATAAACATACTCGAATTTATTTCTCAACCAATATGCCTTTTTCAATTTTGACACCTTATGACGTAGATGGCCATGAATAAATCTACGATCATTTGTTCCATAATATAAAAATATTTCCTGCAAAAACTTGACAAAATATCTTGCACAAGAGCATAGTAATATCGAATAATATACACAATATTGATATAAACTATCATAGAATTTGGATAAGTAGCACATACTATGCTTTTTGTAGGAATTAACAAAAGTTTGATAAAACATGCACTTATTGAAATTCCATTTAAGGTCTCTTTTGAAATTTAAAAATCCGAGAGTATAAAATTGATACCTCATTTTAAGAAACAATTTTATAAAGAATTTTATCAAACAATACAAAATTAAAGACATGAAAATGTGCAATAATTATAAAAGACAATATAAAATGCATACTTCAAGAAGAGGATAAGAGTTACCAATTTCTCCATTGCCAAGGGTTGTATCCTTCCCATTGTTGATTATACCTTCTTCTTGAAAAGTGATTTTGTTGATAATGTCTTCTCCTTTGATTAAATGGCACGAACATTTGTTGTCTATTTGACAATTTGAATTTCCTTTGATTTTTATTGCGCCGAGTACCTAGCATAAAATTTTCTTGTAGTACCTCAAGTGTTTGGGTCCTTTGGGATTAACATTGAGACTTTTATGTCTCCAATAATAATTAGAACTATTTTTAGCCCGACAAGTATTTGTCGTGTGACCAATTTTACCACAATAGAAACATGTAATAGTTCTAGAACCAACATGCATATAGACTTGGTTCTTTTTCTTAACATTAATAACATTAGGCTTATAACCAAGTCCTTGTTTCAAATGATCACAATGTTGAACATCAAGAATTTTGGTCATTTTATCGGTACTCAAATTAAATTTCATCATATCCTTTTTCATGCAATCAATATGTTTAACATGAGTACTATTTTCTTCTTCAAGAATTCTAACCTTATCAAGTGTAATATTATGAGCACTAGTGAGAGATTCATAAGAAGCATGTAAACTATCCTTTTTATTTTTTATGATGTTGAATTCCTTTTTCAAATTTTTGTATTTAAAGAGCAAACTTTGAAATTTATTTTGAAGCTCATCAAAATCATTTTGCAATTCATCATAATCATCATGCAATTCATTACTAAAAGAAGAAGAAGGGTTAGAGCGTACCTCATTGTCTTCTTCGATTCCCATTAGACATTGCTCGGCTTCTTCATCATCGGAAGTTGCAAGAAACTCATCCCAAGTTGTTATAATATCCGGTTGAGAAGTGGATGCTTTTGAATTACTCCTTTTTATTTGCATATGCTTCATAAATGATAAGATTTCCAATAAGCTCATCAAAATTTAGAGTTTCTAAATTTTGAGCTTCCATGATAGCCGTCACCTTTTTGGACCAAAAACCGGGAAGAGCATTTAAAACTTTGGTAACTTTGTCTTCTTCCGAAATGATTTTTCCGAGTGCCCACAAAGAATTAACGGTGTTGTCTAGCCTTTCTACCATTTTTGAAATCCCTTCACCTTCGAGCATTGTGAAATTTTTGAAATCTTTAACAAGTATTGTTTTTCTAGCTTCTTTAACTATCTTGGTGCCTTCATAGATAGTTTCTAATTTTTCCCAAACTTCATGAGCGGATCGTATACCTCTAATACGATTATATTCCGTAGCGGTAAGAAAACAATGAAGAATATTAAGAGCTTTACCGTTTAATGAGAATATTTTCATCTTCATCATCATACTCCTTGAGGGCTTTGGGAATTTGAGTGTCGTCTTCCTTTTTCTTCATTGGGATGGATGCTCCATTTATAACCGTGTTCCAAATATCGAACCCGCAACCTTGTAAGAAGCACTCCATTCTATCTTTCCAAAAAGCATAGTTGTTGGCGTCGAATAGTGGTGGCTTGTTGGTGGAGGCTCCGGTGGTGAGATAAGCTTCATTTGTAGCCATGGATCTTTCCTCTTTACTCGGAACGAGCTAGCCAAAGAGTTTGGCTTGGATACCACTTGTTAGTCCAAGTGGTTACGATAATCTAGAGGGGGGTGAATAGATTATGCCGATTTTTTGTAATTAGCCTGTTTTTCGAATGATCAATCAAAGATAAGAATAAAGGTGTGGAAATTAAACAACACTCGATGATTTATAGTTGTTCAACCCACCTAGGGCCTAATTTACTACCATCCTGGTATATCCGAAGTAGATTTCAAAAAGAAAAAAAGATTTTATTAATTACCACAATTAATACAACATCACCTTACAACACCTCTTTGGAGTTACCTCAATCTCCCTTGAAGATTACCACAATCTTCTACGGCACCTTGTGAAGATTACAATAATCTTCAACCTTGAAGAATACCAAATTCTTCAACACCTCAAAGAGCACCAAACTCTTTAATAAGAAGATTACCACAATCTTCTTGCACCTAACACCTAGATCACCCAAGTGTGTTCTTACCACAAGAACACTCACAAGGATATCTTGAACCCAAAAATTCAAGATTACAACTCGATAATGAATAATACAATTTTGAGTGCAAATGTAATCAAGAATCAAGCCTAGACCTCAAGATGTGAAAGTGAAATACTTAGGCTATAAATACAACAAGAGTGTTGAATATGAAAGCTTAGAAATTTGCAGATGTCTTGTTGTGTGTTTGCTTGTGTTGTTCTTATCTTGTGTCTTCAAAATCATCTTCTATTTATAGGAGAGTCTTCACAAACATAGGCTCCTCCTTCTTCAATTTTGTCTACAAAAAGAAGATAACAAGATGTAGAAATATTGTACAAAATTGATAAAGTAAATATTGCGATAATGGATTTCCAACGGTTTGAATCTGGCTTGTCAAAATATATAGCGACGGCCGCTATGTATAAAATTCGAACGTTGAAATGAAGATAGTGCGATTCAGACACGGGATGGAGGGGGGCCGACCGGTCCGAGGGGGGTGCGACCGGTCGGCCCATGCTTGGACCGGTCCCCCTCCTCATATTTTCAAGTCTGAAGTTGTCTGTTTTCATTTTAACTCGTTTCAGGTACCAGTCGACCATTTGCTCGACTGGTTGACCTCCTGGATCTTTTCAAACTTCTCGTTTCTATTTTAAAATCATTCCCAGGTACGGGATGCTCTATAGGGCGACCGGTTGGCCTCAAAATAGAAGTGTTGTCAACTTTTTTGTCAAATAAAAACTTCAAAAAATACTCCAAAAATTAGTTAAAACATTTTAAATCATTTGGGAATATTTGGACAACATTTAAAAACATTGTTTGGTGTAAAAACATATTTAAATACAATCAGCAAAATCTTGATAAAAACATTTATCTAACACATTGGTCATACAATAAAGGACCACTTGAATTTTGTGAATCTTTTCAAAATAAATGCAATAGAGGCAGGTGATGCACAAACGCTGATTGACGTATTGTACCAACAAAATGCTGAATATCAAGACTTCTTTTTTAGAGTTAAATTAGATAATATTGGAAGATTGTGTAATCTGTTTTCGAGGAATTTGATGATGAAGGAGGATTATAAGATATACGGTGATGTTGTTGTATTTGATACAACATATCGAACAAATCGGTGTAATTTAATTTGTGCCCTCTTTTAATTTGTTGGGATTAATAATCATTGGAAGAACGTGATGTTTGGTTGTGCCTTCATAGCGGATGAGAAAACTGAATCATTTGATTGGCTTTTTGAAGTTTTTAAGAAATCAATGGAGGGTCAATGCCCTATATTAATCTTCACAGATCAAGATCTAGCAATTGGAAATTCAATTGAAAAGGTAAAATATTACTGTACAATTTGCGCTTCAGTTAATGTGTAATACTTTTCTTTGTTAATGGTAATAAATTACAATGTAGTGGGTAATACTTTTCAGTGTTAAATGTAATGCCTATTGAATTGTGCTCTGTCTTACAAACTGCACTTCAGTTTATATTCAAAAATATACTTTTCTGTTTATATGTAATACTTTTCTTTCTTAATACTGATACATCCAATTGTTATATATAATCATTTTAATCTGTTTTGTTTTTTTTTTTTTGTAGGTTTTCCCAGGAACACGGCATAGGTTATGTGATGTGTGTAAAATATACGTGCATTTTGGGGCTTAAAATGATATATATTTGATACATTTGCACACATATTTAGTATGTTTTTACTTGGTTTTCTTAAAAGGGCATGATATTGCGTAGTCTTGTAATATTTACAGGAAATGGAGCTTAAAATGAAGAAATATCAGTTGGAATGCTCGGCTAAGAATGACAAATGCGAAGGGAAGATCAAAAGGACAAAGAAAATGGACAAATGCACTTCACACGGTCGGACCGTGTGGTGTCACACGGTCGTGTGGAAATGTCGGTGTGAAACTACACAACTGTGTGAAGTTGGAAACACAGGGGACGGAACCAAGGCCACACGGCCGGACCGTGTGATCCCACACGGTCATGTGGGAAAGGGTAGAGAACTGCACCACCTGCCCGTGTAGGATCACACAACCATGTGGGAAAGGCTTTGCACAAGACCATATGGCCGTGTGGGACTCTTCCCGTTCCAACTCTACAAGTGATCTCTCCATGCATCTATAAAAAGGATCCAAGGCTTGCACGAAAAATATCACTTCATATAGAGAAAACACATCAAATAACATAGGAACGCAAGAATCAAAGATCATCTGAGAGAAGAAGGTCAGGCCGCGAAGAACACCACAAGGATTTCGCATCTACGGGAGCACAAGAGCTTAGAAGGCGTAGGAGGAGAATCCATCCTAACAAGAAGGGGTTTTCTTTCTATGTCTAAGACCTCTTGTCTGTGCTTAAACGATGTCATAATGTTGATTTGAATTTGTCTATGAGTTTGTAATCAGTGTTTGGCATATCTTTCGGATCTTAGGGGCATAATCAAAACTGTGGATTCATGTTAAATATTATTATTTATTTTCTTAATTAATTCATGCTTTCTATTTTATGAATTCGAGTGCTTATTCTTAATTGCTTTTTATCTGATCAATAATTTGTTAGTCCAAGTGGCTACGATAATCTAGAGGGGGGGTGAATAGATTATGCCAATTTTTTGCAAATCACCCTCTTTTTCGAATCAACAAGTAAATGACAAGAATGTAAATGCGGAAATTAAACAACACTCGTTGATTTAAAGAGGTTCAACCCACCTAGGGCCTAATCCTCTACCACCCCAAAGATTCCTGGGGATGGATTTCAAAAAGAAAAAAAGATTTTATTAATTACCACAATTAATAAAACACCTTGAGGATCACCACAATCCTCTTACAACACCTTCAATGAGATTACCACAATCTTCCTTCACCACCTTTGAAGAGTACCACACTCTTCAAACACATATCACCTAGATCACCCAAGTGTATTCTTACCACAAGAATACTCACAAGGATGTCTTGTGTTGAATGATGGACAAAATTCAAGATTACAACTCTACGAAACCAATACAAAGATTGAGTGCAAGTGTAATCAAGAATCAAAAAGCCTAGACCTCAAAGATGTGCAAGTGAAAATACTTAGGCTTTTATAACAAGAATGTGAAAATGAAAACTTGAACAATTTGCAGATTTCTTATTGTGTGTTTTGCTTGTATGTGTTGTATCTTGTGTCTTCAATTCATCCTCTATTTATAGGGAAGTCTTCACCAACATAGGCTCCCAACATAGGCTCCTCTATCTTCACTTTTGTCTATAAAAAGAAGATCACAGGATGTAGAAATATTGTACAAAAATCAAAAGTAAATCTTGTTGTCAAAAATTTCAAACAGCATGACTTTGCAGTCACAAAATAGCATAGGGCGACCGGTTGCCCTGTTGAAGATTTCGACCATTTGAAAAAATTAGTGCGATCCAGTGCAGTCGTCGGGGGTCGACCGGTCGACGGGGTGCGACCGTCGACGCTTCTAGGGGTGCAACCGGTCGGCCCCTTGACCGGTCCCCCTCTTCGTTTTTAGAGTTCAGAACGTTCTATTTCAATTCTCTTTGCTTCAGGTACCGGTCGACGCTTTGGGCGACCGGTCGACCTTCAAATTGAAATGTTGTTCGATTTTTATCAAAAATAAACTTCAAGAAATACTCCAAAAAAATAGTAAAAACATTTTAAATCACTTGGGAGTATTTTGACAACATTTACATACATAGTTTTGGTGTAAAAACCAATTTAAACAAAACCATCAAAAGTGTTGTCCATTTTTATCGAAAAATAAATTCTAAGAAATACTCCAAAAATTAGCAAAAACATTTTAAATCATTTAGGAGTATTTGGACAACATTTATTAACATTGTTTTGGTATAAAAACTTATTTAAACATAATCATCAAAATCTTGATAAAAACATTTATCTAACATAATTAGCATGTCATATTTGTTAGTGTGAAATTCGGAATAGGAGTTCTAACAAAGACGGAAATCGAATTCAGACATAAATGGGTGTACGAGTCGGGAGACCTACAACTATTTGTGGGTAGTCATTCAATTCATAGATCTTTTGGGAGTTAATAACAGTTGTATCGAGTCATGAGACCTACAATTGTTATTAATCTACTGTTTATGCGCCGCCCGGGAGGGGGAATAGACTAACTTAGGAATTGAACCCATAGAATTGCATAAATTGGTTTCTAAAACTTTATTTGCATTTAATATTGAAGAAACATGTTGAGATTATGTGATTAAGATTGCTCCTGTAGTTGGTGAAAATACTTGTGGGCTTCACACATTAATTTATTTATTTTTAATTTTCGATTTTATTATTAAACTCAATATTCGGTCGCTTCAATAAAATTGGAATACGATGTTATTATAGCCTAAGTGTTTCGAATATCAATCCTTAAGGAATACGACCTTGCTTGACATTATTCTATAAACTACACTGTACACTTGCAGTTGTATGATCCAAATATTTTTGGCGAACATTATGCTTATGGCACCTCTACCAAAATATTGTAAGCCGGTTCGGAAAGTTGAAAGGCGACAAATGCTTCAACGACGCATTTACCAAGTGTTTATCGGGGTGCACAACTGAAGCAGAATTCCAGGACTGTTGGGATAAAATGATTAGAAAAAATGGATTAGAAGACCATCCATGATTTAAGAGGTTATTCGATTTAAGAGATAAGTGGTGTACACATTTAACTTAGACTTTTCTCTGTTGTAATATTATCGTCACAGCGAAGTGAAAGTACAAACTATGCCATTAGATTTAATGTGAAGAAACCAACCAGTTTAACTGACTTTTATGGGATTTTCAAGGGAACAATTAAACGTTGGAGGAGCAATGAAGCAAAGGATGAATTTCAGTGTTCAAGGGCAGCTCCTACATTTGTATTGCCATTGACTGGACTATTGAAGCATGCTTCTGAGGTATACACATTGACACTTTTTAAAGATTTTGAAGATGAATTTTTGAAGTCAATTTCCACTTCTTGTACAATGTTACATTTTGAGAGCGACATTATGTTTTATATTGTTTCGAATGATGATGGAGTTGGTTCACATACGGTGACATTTTATACTGCAACTAAATTGATAATTTGCTCTTGCAAGAGATTTGAGGAATGTGGTTTACTGTTTCGTCATTCGTTACGGGTCCTTCATGTGAATTCGGTGACTGAAATACAAAATTGTTTTATCAAAAGAAGGTGGAAAAAGTTTGTAAAAAAGAACTTATGGGATAGATTAGATAGAGGAATTGGACAGAGTAGCAGGCCTAAGGATTGCATTCCTTGGCGTCATGAAATGGCGCGCAAGTATTATAATCTGGTATGGAAATGCCAAGAAAATGAGGAAGCAAGAAGAATCCTTGAAGATGGTTATAACCGGGATTCTATGGCAATTGATGAATTGATGGCTGCTACAATGAATCCTGCAGCTGAAACTGAGATTTCTAGTCTTCTACTAATATCCTAGATCCTCTTCGTTCAGTTACAAAGGGCAGAAAACAAAGAGCGAAAGGGCATTTTGAAAAAAACAAGAAGAAGAGTGCTGACACATCAAACACAAATATATCAAGGGAGTTCGGGTCGAAAACTCCTAATCCTAGACTGTTTTAGAATGGTTGATTATTTATACTTTATTCTAGTTATTGTTTATGTGAAGCCCCGATTTTTCCGAGCTATTAATTGATCCTTATTGTCGTTTATACTTTTGATCGACTATTTTACCGCGTCATTTTGACGGGTAATTATTAATAATATATACATTTTGTATTTTATTTCATTTTATTTAATTACTTGTGATCATGATCTTTATTAATTCTATTCCTCATTTATGATCACTTGATTGATCATTATTACTATTTTTGTATTTATTAGTCACCTTAGAATTTTAAGAGACTATTTATTTTAGAGACTTTTACCTTATAGAATTAAGAATTTGATTTAGATTAAGTGTTCATGAGACTTACAAGTGATCAAGGAAATCACTAATTATTTTGGAGATTGATATATTTCATCTATTATCATCAAATTTGGGACAAAAACAAAATATATGGAATTACCATAATACCCTTGAAGTGGACGGCCAACATGGATATTTTGGAGTAAAAATATCATCCAACTCTTATACACCTACACCATATATTAGTCATCTTGTGTATAATTATACCATTAATTCAAACAAGATATACACATCATCCTCACATCACTTCTTTAATATTTTTTTTTGCCAACATGTTGGAAGTCTTCCAACATTCCATTCAAACCAAGTCTTGTCCATACCTTTGACCTTCAAATTGTCTCCCATGCATGAGGCAAAATGCAAGACACAATTTGAAAAAATTCCTCTCCCCTCTCTCACTACTAGGTGGACGGCCATGAGGGCCATTTTGTGCCAAAATTCCATTTCATTTTTATCACTAACACATTCATCTCCTACACAAATCCTCCTCCTCTCTAAAAACTCCCAACTTCTCTCTACTCTTCTTCTTATTTTCTTCTTCTATACTTAGAAAAAATTTCAACATTTTCCTCCTTATACTCCATAAAAATCGAACCAAACTATACCAAGGTAAGAAATTTTATCTTCAATCCATTTTTGATATCACATTGTTCATCTCTTCCACCTTCTTAACTTAAGTTTGAATTTGGTTTGGAGGTACATTTAGAAGACTTTGAAGATTAGAGCTTGACAACATTTTTTAAGAAGGACCTCAAGCTTGAAGAGAAACTAGTAGAGGAATTTAGACTACAAGGTAAGAATTGAGCACTAGACCCCTTCTTTCCTACTCTTTCTATTTTTTTTCAAATTTTAACACCCCTTTTTCATTTTTGAGAAATAGGGGCTGACCTTAGGTGATTTTGGAGTTGAGCCAAAATTTCCAATTTTCAAGCTTCAACTAGTCTCCAAACACCTACTACACAAGGTAAAGTGTAGTCCTTCTCCTTTCCTTATTTCCTTCTTTTTATCCTTAATTTTTCTCTTATTTTTCTAACTTCAAATTTTGATATTTCTTGACTTAGGGGCTGACCTAAGAAGCCTCATCCAAAATTTGTGAAATTATCCTTTTATTTCACAATTTCCAATTTTAAGGTGGGTGGAAAAATATTTTCAAACTTTTAGGTGTTTTGATTAAATGCATGTAGAAAATTTGATCATGAGCCTTGAGATATATATAATCTATGTATTGCATGTCAATTTTATGTATCAAGTCATGAAAATTCTCAAGAGTTGCTCAAAATTACTATTTATTGAATTTTAGGTGCATGCATGTACACTTTAATGATCTATTTGATGAATTCTTGTATGTATTGGACATGCATGTGTATGATCTTTAAAATCTATGTTTTTGATGCCTTATAACCTGGAAAAGTCGAGCATAATTGATTAAATTTCAATTTTGGACTTAAAAATGTAAAAATGGAAAGTTGGTGGACTAAATTGCAAGAAAATAAAAGTTAAAGGACCCTTCTGCAAATTTCAAAATTTGGGACTGTACTCAGGTTCAAAAATGACTTTTGGACATTTTAATAAAGTTTTAAGAGTTTTAAGATAAATAAAATCAACCTTTAAAAGCCCAAGGACTAGATTGTAAAATTTTGTAAGTTTAAGGGCTACTTTGCAATTTTTAAAACTGTACCAGACCTAAACTTTAAATTTTGAAATTTTTACTCTTAAGGTACTGGGAATGACATATTTTAAAGGTGTTCCAAAATCCCAAGTGGTTAGGGCTTGGAAAACAATTTTTCTAAAATTGAGGGACTAATGTGTAAAATACTAAACTTGAGGACCCAAATAAAATTTCCAGGACTTATGCAGCGCATGCACCTGGAAATACTAACTTAACTATAACTTAATTATATTTTGGACCCAAGGTTAAAATTTCATAATAATTGGACCCCTAAAAGCCTTAAAGGCAATTATTTCGTAATGGGACAAAAATGATATTTTCAAAAGTTAAAGGACCTACACATATTTCTTTTATAAACCGCTTTTGTCCCAATATCCTACTAACCTTAGCGACATTTTCCAACTGGAATCACATTAAAATCCCTTCCGGTTTATGAGTTCTGAATTTTTAAAACTTAAGGTCCGAATTGGCAATTTTTACAAATTTGGGGCCAATGTGAGAATTTTACAAAATCTCGACCTCAAAATTTTAAAAACCTGAATCTCTGAACAATTTGGAGAATTTAGGAACTGACCTCTTAATTGTTCAAGGTCGGGATATTTATTTATTCAATTTTTAACCCCAAAAGTGTTAGTTTTTACAAAACGGGGCTAAATTACAATTTTTCTTTTATAAAGGACCTAACTCAAATTATTTTCTATTTTACTAAAATAGCCCTGGACCCTCTGACTTGGAGATTTAATTAAATTATTTTACTTTCCCAAAAAAAAAACCCTTGACTTATCGGATCAATTTGACCGATTAATAACGATCGCGGAGCGACTTCCTCGCCTTGCGATTTTGAATCTATAACGGGACTCATGTTCCACCTAATCGTTCAAGATATCGAAGATTTCTTATCTTTCCGATGATCATCTTCATCCAAATACTCCACCAACGCCATAATTGCCACTCGCGTTTTTCAAAAATTTTCCTAAAACTGCTTCCCTGAATCAATAATACTCGACTGTCCGGTTGACTGCTTGTACTTGTAATTACTTTCCTGCCTGAGTCAACTTGGTGTGTCGAGCTCACAGTCGGAATGGATACGTCGGGGATGAAACCGGGCAGCTCGGCTGCTATTCCACTCTTCCGGCCCCATCGTCCTAATCCGACTGAGGGACGGAGTTTGTCCAAGGGAAGCGGGTCGTAGTACTTGAGGTATAATCATGATTATGACAGATCCGAGTCTTGCAAGCTCCACTGTGGATTTTGTCTTTGCCTACGGAGCGATAAGGTGCCGGTCTTGGACCATACTGACTGGGGAGTTACAAGGAAGAACGAAGGAATCGCTGTCTGATCCACACGATTCCGGAGTTATCGGACCCGTCTTGGTTGGCGTTACATTTTCGTACGCAACCGCTACCTGTTTTGCATTAGTTGGCGCTACAAATCCGTACACAACCATTATTTGCCTTGCATTGGGATTGGCGTTACACTTCCGCATTTAATCCTACTGTTTGAATGAATCACATAGTGCTGTGTGACCACCAATCGTTTTCCTAAATCGTATAAGTATATTATTTAAATATTTTATCACGACGCTTGCGAACTGTGTGTGAATCCATGCATCATACTCACGCGTTTTCATATAACTGTTTTCTCACATTAACTATATTGCGCCACACTTGCACACGATCACCCCATCCACTGAGATTTCTGTCTCATCCCCACCTATTTTCTAACCTTAGATGAGGATTTCGTTGAAGATCTTTGCCGAACCGCTCGATTGAGACCTTGTACTCCGCTTGCTGGATTTACTATTTCTTGTTGTTGATTGGACTCTTTTCTTATGTTGTTGTCGGACTTTTGTATTTCGTTCCATTCCAGTTTGTAACTGAAGGGCGTAGGACCCTTTGACTTTAAGTTGCTATATTTTGTTGATTTCCGGGTTGTAAAATGGATTATGGATTGTAGACTGTAAGTTGTATTCGTACTTGTTATTTATTTCCGCTGCTATTTAGACTCTGTCTCATTGGGTTCTCGTTGATATTTGTCTGGACTGTTTGGTTATTGTATTTAAGTTGTGGATCGTTCGTCGCGTCCCGTTTGGGGCGTGACAGTTAGAGTGGTATCAGAGCTCGGCTAGTAAGATGGAAACTTACACCGAGCTGACCCAGGATAGGACCCTCGGTCTGTGTTTTGAGTAGTACCGCGACTTGACCAATTAAGTGTAAATTCGATTTCAAATTGGCATAGAACCGTCTTATTGATATTTGAACTAAGTTAGAACGCATATTTTGAGATTTCATAGTCATACTTGTCTTGACTTAGTTGATTCTTGACTGATTTCCTTATTCATTATTTCCTTATTCTCTCCTTATCTTTCCTCTACCTTTGAGTGATCCGCCTTAGTTTTGTTTGATCAGGATGGAGCCGACGCCGCCTACATGGTGGGATGTATTCCATGCCCATGCTGAGCGGGAATATTATCGGGCACTGATGATCCATTGGCACCGGGAAAGTGAACGCGCGACCACAGAATTAGCCCAGGAGCGCCAACGCAATAGGGACCTGACTCAGCGCTTGGAGATGAGCCAAGATGAGAAGAACGAGCTGACTACTGTCATCAATGACCGCGATAACACCATAAGAGCGCGGGAGGACCAAATACAGAGTATCCAGGAGCGCTTGGATAACATGTGGGAGAAGATGAAGAGGACAAGTGACAGCCGCCAGAAATGGGAGATTGACGCCCGCCTATCCCGTGGCACCGTTGAGCGCTGGAGGAGACCCTCATCAAGCAAATGACACATAGAGGACCTTACACAGGCCCTAGCTCGTAGAGACGCCGCACTGCCAGAGGCGCTGAGCGCCTAATGCTCGGCCCATTGCCACCGCCCGAGGCGAGCCTCGTGGACGCCGAGGAGGATCCCGAGGAGGATCTAGTCGACATTGGAGAGCGGGGCACTCGAGGCTGCTCCACTCGATGAGGCTCGGGATTCGAGCAAAGGTTGGACTTCGTGGATTGGCCCGAGGTTGAGGCGCCACCTCAGCCCGACCCAGCCCCAATTATAGACATAGATGCGAGTGACGATGATGGCGATCTCACTAATTAGTTAGCAAATTGTCAGTTTGTACTTTTGTTGTTGTAGCCGTGTATTCCAGTGTTGTACCTTACTTTCTTTTGTACTAGATTCGGATGTATTTTTGGTTCCGATGTATCTGACTTAGTAATTCTGCTGTTGTACTTTGGGTGTAATCAAATTTTACATTAATGGATATGCCTCTTGCTATTTATTCAGTGTCTTGTGTTTGATGTTACTTTCCCTGCGATATTCCTTGCTTTACGCGAATAATTATTGTATTCATTTACTCGTGAATTGCAACTAACGCTTCAAGATACAGAATGGCAGAACATCGAGGACGTGGGAGACCTCATCGCGTTCCACGAGGAGACGATAATGTACCCAGGGATCGGGTACCCTCTCCTAATTACCACCACCTCTTCCACTGCTGCCGCAGAGACAATCGACCGCACAAGCCTTTACAAAGAAATCTTGGTTTTTATGAGGCAACAACAGCAGCCTCAACCCCGTGCTCGAACCCGCCTGAGAGGCGAACAATCGCACGTTGGAGCGATTCTCGCGGTTTGACCTACCAACCTTCTTGGAAGAGACGGACAATGTGAAAGCGAGAAGAATGGATAGAGAAGTGGAGAATATCTTCAATGCTCTTCAATACTCCGACAAGAGAGTCACACTCATTTGTATTTCGTCCTGAATCGGCCGCTAGAGACCGTGGAGAGGGCGCTTGAAAGGAGATGGGAACAGACCGAGTAGTAAAAACATGGGAAATTTCTTGGGCCGAGTTCAATGAACAAGATATTCCACAGGGTTGTGAAAGAAGCACGCCGAGATGAATTTCACAGTTGAGGCGGACTCGATTGTAGCTCGATGCGACTCAGGTTTCACCGATTGTCCAAGTATGCTCCTGGGACAATCGATCAAGAGGATAAGCTTTACAAGTTCACTCGAGGATTGAAACTGGAACTTCGAAAGAGTCGCTGATCGTTGAACTCGCAACCTACTCACTCGTGGTAAAGGCAACTCTCCGCATTGAGTCGGGATCAACCGTATTGGGATGATTCAGCAGAATAGGCCATCGAACAGTCTTAAGAGGACACCGGGGACAGCCATCTAAACCGCCGCTAAGTTTGAAGGGACCATTAATAAAACAGACAAGGAAAGAGACTCTGAGGAAAGCCGGGTCAAGAGTGTGCACATTGCCGTAAATCGACATATCTGCCAACAATCGTTGGCGTAAACAAGGAAGGTGTTTGCGCTGTGGTAGTAATCAGCACCGCAAGATTGCCCGGCAATACGATGACCGAACTAAATGGACGCAACCGCGTGCCGGGAAATGGCCAGGGTAATCGGGCAAGATGCCCGCCGAGCATTTGCACTAGCCGGACAGAGGCTCCGGAGGCAACAGATGTGGTGGAAGGTACGCTTAGTATCCAACCACTACGCTAAAATATTGTTCGACCTCGGATCAACGCATTCATTTGTTGCACCGCATTTTGTACACAAATTGCATGCATGCATGGAACATATGCCTATATGTTTAGAAGTGTCAACTCCTATGGGTGCAAGTCGATAATGATATTATCTATAATGCATGGGTTAAGATTGTTGAGATAAACTTTCCCGCCGATTTGATCTTATTACCTATATCCGAATACGACGTGATATTGGGAATGAATCGTTATCTGCACACCATGCACAAAATGGACTGCCATAACAAGTCCATTAAGCTATGTGAACCCTAAAACCCGAAGTGGAGATTTCGGGAAGGGCACGAGTTAAGATTGCCCCAATCATTTCAAAGAATGAAAGCGAGAAGGGCAATCACTAGAGGGGCTCAGAGGTACTTGGCGTTTGTAATTAACAAACCCAAGGTTGAGACACAAATAAACCAAGTACCTGTAGTATCAGAATACACGGATGTATTTCCACAAGAACTCACCACTGTCCCTCCGGATAGGGAAGTCGAGTTCACCATCAAGGTGTTGCCAGGGACTGCCTCGATTGCCAGAACATCGTATAGAATGGCTCCTCTTGAGTTACAAGAGTTGAAAACGCAATTACAAAAAGTGATGGATGTGGGATTTATCCGACCGAGTACGTCTCCGTGGGGAGCACCTGTGCTGTTCTTCAAAAAGAAGGATGGCACATTAAGACTATGTATAGATTATCGTGGACTTAATAGTGTGACCATCAAGAACAAATATCCCCTCCCGAGGATAGACGAACTATTTGATCAACTTCAAGGAGCAACGGTGTACTCGAAGTTTGACTTACAGCAAGGATATTATCAACTGAAGATCCGCGAAGAAGACATTTCAAAACGCATTTCAAACCCGATATGGACACTATGAGTTTGTAGTGATGCCTTTCGGTCCGATTTAATGCACCAGAAAGCATTTATGGACCCGATGCATCGAGTCTTCCAACCTTATTTGGATCAATTCGTAGTGATATTCATTGATGACATACTCGTATACTCTAAGTCTAGAGAAGAGCACGAACGCTATCCTCGAAAATTGTTTTAGAGACACTACGAGAGCATAAGATGTATGTCAAATTCAAAGCAAGTGCGAATTTTGGCTTAGTGAAGTCGCGTTCTTGGGACACATAGTATCCGACACCGGGATTGCAAAGTGATCCTTCGAAGGTGCAGTGCACAAAGGTGGTTGAATGGAAACAACCTAGTCTCAGAATTAAATCAGAGTTTCTAGACTAGCCGGGATATTATCAAAGATTTATCCAGGATTTTTCCAAGATAGTCGGACCACTCACTCGACTAACCCGCAAGTCAAGTTTGAGTGGAATGACAAGTGCGAGGCGAGTTTCAAGAGTCAAGAAATGACTTACTACAGCTCCAATCTTAGCCTTCCAAAGGAACAGAAAACTTTGTCGTCTACAAAGTGATGCATCAAAAGAAGGACTAGGAGCGGTGCTCATGCAAGAAGGAAAAGTTATCGCTTATGCATCACGAAAGCTCAAGCCGTATGAGGCCAATTATCCAACGCATGACTTGGAATTGGCAGAATAGTGTTCGCGTTGAAGAAATGGAGACATTATCTCTACGAGCAACATTCACGGTTTTCACGGACCATAAGAGCTTGAAGTACCTATTCTCTCGTAAAGACCTCAATTTGAGGCAACGGAGATGGATGGAGTTGATTGAGGACTATCACTTTGATATTCAATACCATCCCGAAAGCTAACGTCATAGCGACGCTCTAGCAGAAAGGCGAGCTTAGCCGACTTATGATTCGAGAGTGGGAATCATTAAGAGCCGAGCAATTGGAATCGACAAGAACCAATACTCGATTTCATGTGCTAACATTTCGTTAAACCCGATCTCATTTGAATGAAATCAAGGAAGCACAAGAGAAAGATGCACATCTTCGAAACTCGAAAAAGAAGATACTTAAAGGAGAAAGATCGGAATTCTCGGTACACGAAGATGGGGTTATCGATTCCTAATTGAGTGTGTGTACTAATGACGAAGCGATTAGGAATAAAATCCTAACAGAGGCACACCGTTCAAAATACACTATACATCCTGAGGAAACAAGATGTATAAGGATTTGAAAAGGAGTTATTGGTGGGTAAACATGAAAAACTAGGTAGCGTAGTTCGCTTTGTAGATGTTTAACTTGTCAACGAGTAAAAAGCGAACACCAACGACCATCCGGTTTACTACAACAACCGTTGAGAATTCCCATGTGGAAATGGGAACACATAACGATGGACTTCGTGACGGATCTACCAAGGACCAGAGGAGGCCATGATGCTATTTGGGTAGTTGTAGACCGACTCACGAAATCGCACACTTTTTACCCATCAAGAAAACCGATAGCTTAAAACTTGCACAAACTTATATCCGAGAAATCATTCGACCGCATGGAGTACCACCACGACATAGTATCCGACAGAGACCTGAGGTTTGTCTCCAGTTTTGGAAGTGCCTCGCACGAGGAATTGGGTACTCGCTAAGTTTCAAAGACAAAGAAGACATCCACAAACCGATGGACAATACCGAGCGAACAATTCAAACCCTTGAAGATATGTTGCGAGCCTGCACATTGGATTTTCAAGGAAGTTGGGATTCGCACTTACCATTAGCCGAGTTCGCCTACAATAATAGTTATCAAGCCACGATTGGGATGGCACCCTACGAGGCATTATATGGGCGAAAATGTAGATCCCCACTACATTGGGAGATTGACGACCAATGGACTCCGAAAGAGAAACGAAAGTCATCTTCAATTCCAAAGGCCGACTTAGTTCAGGAGGCCATGGAGAAGGTCAAGCTGATCAAGGAGCGGATTCGCACAGCTCAGAGCCGCCAAAAGAGTTACGCGGACAAGAGAAGAAAGGATTTGGAATTTGAAGTCGGTGATGAAGTATTTCTCATACTCTCACCACGGAAAGGATTGATCAATCCGAAGAAAGGAGGCAAGTTGAGTCCGAGATATGTTGGACCTTACAAGATTTTACAAATGATCGGGAAATTAGCCTACCGACTCGAGTTACCAGACCATATGCGGAATGCACGATGTATTCCACGACGAGATTGAAGAAGTATCAACCGGATCCCGAGCATATCATCACCGAGATACTCCTCCTCTAATGGAAAATCTATCCTACACCGAGAGGCCGATCCGATCATTGATCGCCAGAGATACGGCTACTTGCATAAGAGAGAAATTCGATGGTTAAAGTGGTGTGGCGTAACCACAACCGAGACGAAGACGCAACGTGGGAGAAGGAAGACATGAGGAATCAATATCCGTAACTATTTCAAGAGAATTTGGGGACCAAATTCTTTTAAGGAGGGGAGGATGTGAAGCCCCAATTTTTTCGAGGTATTAATTGATCCTTATTGTCGTTTATACTTTTGATCGACTATTTTACCGCGTCATTTTGACGGGTAATTATTAATAATATATACATTTTGTATTTTATTTCATTTTTATTTAATTACTTGTGATCATGATCTTTATTAATTCTATTCCTCACTTATGATCACTTGATTGATCATTATTATTATTGGTGTATTTATTAGTCACCTTAGAATTTTAAGAGACTATTTATTTTAGGGATTTATAATTTATAGAATTAAGAATTCGATTTAGATTAAGGGATCATAATACTTATAAGTGATCAAGGAAATCAATAATTATTTTGGAGATTGATATATTTCATCTATTATCATCAAATTTGGGACAAAAAAAAATATATGGAATTACCATAATACCCTTGAAGTGGACGGCCAACATGGATATTTTGGAGTAAAAATATCATCCAACTCTTGTACACCTACACCATATATTAGTCATCTTGTGTATAATTATACCATTAATTCAAACATTATACACATCATCCCTCTCATCACTTCTTTAATATTTTTTTTGCCAACATATTGGAAGTCTTCCAACATTCCATTCAAACCAAGTCTTGCCCATACCTTTCACCTTCAAATTGTCTCCCATGCATGAGACAAAATGCAAGACACAATTTGAAAAAAATTCCTTTCCCCCTCTCTCACTAGGTGGACGGCCATGAGGGCCATTTTGTGCCAAAATTCCATTTCATTTTTATCACTAACACATTCATCTCCTACACAAATCCTCCTCCTTCTCTCTAAAAACTCCCAACTTCTCTCTACTCTTCTTCTTATTTTCTTCTTCTATACTTAGAAAAAATTTCAACATTATCCTCCTTATACTCCATAAAAATCGAACCAAACTACACCAAGGTAAGAAATTTTATCTTCAATCCATTTTTGATATCACATTGTTCATCTCTTCCACCTTCTTAACTTAAGTTTGAATTTGGTTTGGAGGTACATTTAGAAGACTTTGAAGATTAGAGCTTGACAACATTTTTTAAGAAGGACCTCAAGCTTGAAGAGAAACTAGTAGAGAATTTAGACTACAAGGTAAATTGAGTACTGACCCCTTCTTTCCTACTCTTTCTATTTTTTTTCAAATTTTAACACCCCTTTTTCATTTTTGAGAAATAGGGGCTGACCTTAGGTGATTTTGGAGTTGAGCCAAAATTTCCAATTTTCAAGCTTCAACTAGTCTCCAAACACCTACTACACAAGGTAAAGTGTAGTCCTTCTCCTTTCCTTATTTCCTTCTTTTTATCCTTAATTTTTCTCTCATTTTTCTAACTTCAAATTTTGATATTTCTTGACTTAGGGGCTGACCTAAGAAGCCTCATCCAAAATTTGTGAAATTATCCTTTTATTTCACAATTTCCAATTTTAAGATGGGTGGAAAAATATTTTCCAACTTTTAGGTTTTTTGATTAAATGCATGTAGAAAATTTGATCATGAGCCTTGAGATATATATAATCTATGTATTGCATGTCAATTTTATGTATCAAGTCATGAAAATTCTCAAGAGTTGCTCAAAATTACTATTTATTGAATTTTAGGTGCATGCATGTACACTTTAATGATCTATTTGATTAATTCTTGTATGTATTGGACATGCATGTGTATGATCTTTAAAATCTATGTTTTGGATGCCTTATAACCTGGAAAAGTCGAGCATAATTGATTAAATTTCAATTTTGGACTTAAAAATGTAAAAATGGAAAGTTGGTGGACTAAATTGCAAGAAAATAAAAGTTAAAGGACCCCTCTGCAAATTTCGAAATTTGGGACTGTACTCAGGTTCAAAAATGACTTTTGGACATTTTAATAAAGTTTTAAGAGTTTTAAGATAAATAAAATCAACCTTTAAAAGCCCAAGGACTAGATTGTAAAATTTTGTAAGTTTAAGGGCTACTTTGCAATTTTTAAAACTGTACCAGACCTAAACTTTAAAATTTGAAATTTTTACTCTTAAGGTACTGGAAATGACATATTTTAAAGGTGTTCCAAAATCCCAAGTGGTTAGGGCTTGGAAAACAATTTTTCTAAAATTGAGGGACTAATGTGTAAAATACTAAACTTGAGGACACAAATGAAATTTCTAGGACTTATGCAGCCCATGCACCTGGAAATACTAACTTAACTATAACTTAATTATATTTTGGACCCAAGGTTCAAATTTCATAATAATTGGACCCCTAAAAGCCTTAAAGGCAATTATTTCAAAATGGGACAAAAATGATATTTTCAAAAGTTAAAGGACCTACACATATTTCTTTTAAAAACTGCTTTTGTCCCAATATCCTACTAACCTTAGACATTTTCCAACTGGAATCACATTAAAATCCCTTCCGGTTTGTGAGTTCCAAATTTTTAAAACTTGAGGTCCGAATTGGCAATTTTTACAAATTTGGGGCCAATGTGAGAATTTTACAAAATCTCGACCTCAAAATTTTAAAACCTGAATCTCTGGACAATTTGGAGAATTTAGGAACTGACCTCTTAATTTTTCAAGGTCGGGATATTTATTTATTCAATTTTTAACCCCAAAAGTGTTAGTTTTTACAAAACGGGGCTAAATTATAATTTTTCTTTTATAAAGGACCTAACTCAAATTATTTTCTCTTTTACTAAAATAGCCCTGGACCCTCTGACTTGGAGATTTAATTAAATTATTTTACTTTCCCAAAAAAAAAACCTTGACTTATCGGATCAATTTGACCGATTAATAACGATCATGAGCGACTTCCTCGCCTTGCGATTTTGAATCTATAACGGGACTCATGTTCCACCTAATCTTTCAAGATATCGAAGATTTCTTATCCTTCCGATGATCATCTTCATCCAAATACTCCACCAACGCCATAATTGTCACTCGCGTTTTCAAAATTTTCCTAAAATCGCTTCCCTCGCATCAATAATACTCGATCGCCTTGGTTGATCGCTTGTACTTGTAATTACTTTCCGCCTCGAGTCAACTTGGTGTGTCGAGCTCACAATCGAATGGATACGCCGGGGATGGAACCGGCAGCTCACCGCTATTCCACTCTTCCTACTTATCGCCCTAATCCCGCAACCGAGGGACGGAGTTTGTCCAAGGAAGCGGGTCGTAGTACTTGAGGTATAATCATGATTATGATAGATCCGAGTCTTGCAAGCTCCACTGTGGATTTTGTCTTTGCCTACGGAGCGATAAGGTGCCGGTCTTGGACCATACTTGACCGAGGAGTTACAAGGAAGAACGAAGGAATCGCTGTCGATCCACACGATTCCGGAGTTATCGGATCTGGACCCGTCTTGGTTGGCGTTACATTTCCGCAGACGCAACCGCTACCTGCTTTTGCATTGGTTGGCGCTACAAATCCACGCAACCATTATTTGCCTTACATTGGGATTGCGTTACACTTCCGCATGACGCAATCCTACCGTCTTGAATGAATCACATAGTGCTGTGTGACCATGAACTATTTTCCCGAATCGTATAAGTATATTATTTAAATATTTTATCACGACGCTATGAATCGTGTGTGAATCCATGCATCATACTCACGCTTTTCATATAATCAAGTTTTCTCACATTAACTATATTCCGCCACACTTGCACACGATCACCCCATCCACCGAGATTTCTGCCTCATCCCCACCTATTTTCTAACCTTAGATGAGGATTTCGTTGAAGATGCCGAACCGCTCGATTGAGACCTTGTACTCCGCTTGCCGGATTTACTATTTCTTGTTGTTGATTGACTATTTTCTTATGTTGTTGTCGGACTTTTGTATTTCGTTCCATTCCAGTTTGTAACTGAAGGGCGTAGGACCCTTTGACTTTAAGTTGCTATATTTTGTTGATTTCCGGGTTGTAAAATGGATTATGGATTGTAGACTGTAAGTTGTATTCGTACTTGTTATTTATTTCCGCTGTTATTTAGACTCTGTCTCATTGGGTTCTCGTTGATATTTGTCTGGACTGTTTGGTTATTGTATTTAAGTAGTGGATCATTCGTCGCGTCCCGTTTGGGGCGTGACAGTTTATAATTCACTTCTCTGGTAATACATTGTAACTTATCTGCTAATACTTGCCAATGTATCTACTGATACATTCTTATTTTTGAGTGGGAATTTGTAACTTGTATATTGTTACTGGTTCTGATTATTTCGATGTCTTTTCATATCTCATGTTCTATAAATACATTGTTGGTTGTGCCACTTTTCTCGCACAGGGGGCTAATACATTGAACGTATCTTTTAATACTTGACATTGTATCTACTGATACATTTCTTATTTGTGTGTGATACATTTTAACGTATCTCATGTTTTATTGTTTAGGATTATTTATTATTTAAACTTAATGCATTCTAAAAACATTCCTAAACCCTATAATACTTGTTCTAGGATTATTTATTCTTTGAACTTAATGCATTGTAAAAACATACATGAACCTATAATACTTGCAACTTCTTGTAAAAAGCCCTTAGCAAGTAGTCTGCATAAAAACATTACTCGTTTATGTTAATACTTTTATGTTTCACATCTAATACTTTTATGTTCAACAACTAATACATTTATTGAACAATTTTTTTTTCAAGACAAACACATGAAAAAACATACATATAATTTTCAAGTTTCAATAATAATAATTTCAAGTTTCAATACTAATACGTTAGTTGTACTTCTAATAATCTCATGTACCAACTGTCTACGGCTAACAAAAAATAGTGCTAATACTTTTTACATTCCATCATAATACATTTACACGTAACTAGTAATATTTGCCTAAAATATTCAAATTATTTTTTCATAACATTCAAAAAATCCAGCCAGGAAACGATCCCCCTATACCAACCATCCTCTAAAACACAAACAACCAACAATCTTCAGAACTTGTACATCATAAACACATTATGTTAACAAAATGTATCACTGTGAAACTAATAAAATTGACTCTATGTTCAATAAAATCTTACTTGATAATAATTTTTCAAGCTACTTCAGGGCACTCGCAAATTCAAGAACATCTTTCTCAAGTTGAACTCGTTTCTCATTCAACGGGTTCAATAGAATTCTGGAATAGAATGATGCCCTTAAAGCACGCCTTATATTGCGCTACAAAAAAAACACAAAAAAGAAAGGCATGAAAAAAAATCATACAGGAAAGGATCAATATGAGCAATATTTGTTTCGGCAAAAATCATACCAATTTCAAATCTAGCTTTGAGTAGACTTGCCCAAAAAAATTTTCCATGTGGTGCATTAAAAATACACCACAATCGACATTGTTCGCGCTGCCTTGCCAGCTGAAGGGAATATTTTCCCAAGGAAAACCCTCAACCTCCTAGGCTCGTGGATGACTTAATTCTTTTGCCAAAACAGAAAAATTATTTTGCTGCATCAAGTGAAAGAAATCATAAGAATATTAACTAATTATTTTGCTGCATCAAGTGAAAGAAATCATAAGAATATTAACTAATTATTTTGCTGGATCAAGTGAAAAAAAACCATAAGAAAAATTAGTTTACCACAACAGTCCCGAGCTTGTTGTACTTTTCCACAGCAGCCTCATGGTGGACCAAATTGTCCAGATATTGCACCTTGCCAGCATCAAATTTATGACAACGGCTACAAAATGCCCTTTGAAGCAAATTGGGAAACAAAATCTACAGTTTCAACAAAAAAAGAACATTGGCTAATACATTGCAGTGTAACAACTAATAACTTCCAGTATAACAACTAATACATTACAATATAATAGCTAATACATTAGAAATTATATTGATTTCTTACCAAGTCAAACCCACTCAAGTCCATCACACTTACTGCTCCTATCCAGTGAATCCAACAATCTCTCAATTTTTTCCCCAATCTCTGCCAGTGACTTATTCAACAATGTTTCCTATGTATAACTGTTGAAAATAAAACACAATATTAAACATACCATTACTTAATGTAGAGCATGACAATACATCAAAAAAACAACATTGTTTGCTTACAGAATGCTGAGCATAGAAATAAAAGCATTCCTTCATCTTTACATCCACAGTTCTTCTATTGAGGAGCAATGCCCATGCATCAATTATACTGATGTGGATCAAACTTTCATCGTTCAACGTGTGCATATTAGCCAGCGACACGTAAAAAACACCAGCATATGCAAAAATTGGTTCATCTCGACTGAAAAAAATGACTTACAAAAGTTAATAATGAAAAAAATATAATTCAAATAACATAATCAAAATCGCGTTCAAACATTATTACTCAAGTTTCTTTCGTTTGTGATTGAAGAAATAGTAGTCAGCCACATCCTTTTGCTTCCTTGACAACACAACACCAGTAAAATTCTTGTTGTGTTTTTTTCATAAATTAACACCTCAAAAGTTTCTTCTCACGGATGGGCCACCGTTCAACTGTTTCCACAAAACAATGGTCAACTATTAGTATCAACTAACTAATACCATCCAATATCACGACTACTACTTTACTATGCAACAGCTAATACATTACAGTGCAACAACTAATACCTAATAGTATAACAACTAATACATTATAGTGTAAAAACTAATACATTACAGTGCAACAACTAATACCTGATTCAGCAACTGCTACTAACTCCTTTTCACTCTTCTCCTCTTCATCATCCTTCTCAAGGGATGCAACACAATCATCAATGGCTTCTTGATTCACAGGAATTTCTTCCTTTTCATCTTTCATTTCTTCCTTGTCATCCTCCATATCTTCCTTATCGTCCTCATCATCATCCACCTCTTTCTTATCATCCTCTACCCCTTCCTTTTCCTCAGGTATTACCCCAGGTATTACATCATTATGCGCAGCAGGTGCATCTTTATTCACCCCAGGTATTACATCCTCATGTATTAAATCCTCTTACGGGGTCAGAATATCAAAGTGGGGGCATGGAAGGGTCAATGAATCTCTTCATTCTTTCAAATTTGCTCACAATCTCATCAACATATTCATGAAGCTTGCACTTGAAAAATCTGCTGAGTCTCGCATAACCCGCACCGGAGACAATGAAGTTTCTTTTTTCAAAGAATTGTGTCTCTGCAGCCTTCCTCGACCCTCCATGTGCGCATGAAATATAACATTCATGCCCCTCCTCAACAACATGAATAACTCAAATCATTTCCAAAGAAAAAAAAACAAGAAAAATCATTAGAAAACTACTAATACTTTTGCAGTAAATAATAATACATATAACAATATTTATCTTACATCCTTGGCCAATTTGTGGATCTCCTCATTCACCATCTCTCCCTTTGCCAGCTTGTAATTGATCAATTCGAACAACTCACAGTCCTTATTGTCATCATCCTTCTCATGTTTCTTTCTCTCCTCCGTCTCACCTTTCTTCCCGTCTTCCCCATCTTTCACTCGCTCTTCTTCCTCACCAATATTTTCCTCGCCACGATTTTACTTCACATTCTACCTTTTCCTACAAGACACATGATATGTGTCTGTTAGAAACTCTCCCTGTCCAAATTCCCCGGCTCAAATTTCTTCCACAACCCTGTTCTTGATTCTCTCGGTATTCTAATGTTGTATCAATGGTAGGGTTGTGGGTTCTGCACGACCTTGCCACTTCAACCGATGAAAATACAAGATCTGCAGAACCAAAACGCAAACGTTAACATTCTTAACATTCCCCATTTTATACTTGTTCACAGCAACACACTGCCTATTCAGAACATGTGTGCACCAATCCAACTGGTTTATTTTTTCAACCTCAACAATTGACCGTAAAACACCAAAGTTCATGTTCTTGTTGGCATTTGGTGTTAAGAAGGAAGACAATGAAAATAACAAAAAAAAAAACTTTTAAAATCATCACCGTCGTCGACCATCTTCTCCATCACAGACCTAAAGACTTCAGACTAACTTCTCCCTTAAACTTGTACTTATCATTCCAATCAGTCATTAGACCTAAACTCTCGTTATTTCTTAACACATTACAACCTTCATTCCTTGGCAAAAGGAAACAGTCACAAATATCATCCGCCGTCACCACAAAACTCCTATTTTGATATATCCTAAGAAGTTGGCTTGTACCATTAAAGTTGCTAATTAACCACCTCAGCATTTTTGTGGGGATTGCATTCACCCCATCCATCTTTAATAGCCCTCTGAAACCAATGGCTTCAACATCTCTCTTTTGTGCAACAGTCAGCTTGGATACCACTTAACACAGACCACGTGGTCTACATTGTGTGACAAAATCACTGCAAAAAAAATGTAAAAAACAAGTCAGCGCTTATACTTCACATTGCAGACATTAATACTATTAAAAGAGTATAGTACATTTTAGCTCTTTCTCTTTTCACAGCAATATTTTTCTCTTGCTGCTACTTCTTTGGTGGAATATATTCCTCACTTGAGGATCGATCCCCGTATGGAACCAAAGCCAATGGGGGGATATTATCATGTTCATCATTTTTTGACCTCTTCGTCGGGTTCTTAGTACGCACCATTTTGTTACTGCACACACCAACAACATAAAAAACACAGAAATCATTAACTAATAATTTACAGGTAAAAACTAGCACTATTCAGACTAATATTTTTCAGTGTAACAACTAATACTATTGAGAGTAAGTAGTAACACAAAATGCCAAACACCACCAACATAAAAATAGAGAAATCATAACTAACACTTTACATAATATACACTAATACTATTCAAACTAACTACTGATACATTTAAAAGAAACAACAGAAATAAACAGCAGCACAAAACATCAACAAGATCCGGAACCTATGGTTTTGGACTAATACTTTTCAGTATAAAACTAATACAATTGAGAGTAATAAGAAATACAAAATACAAAAAACCACCAACATAAAAAACAGGGCTAAAAACTTAACATCAAACGAAAACAGAGACATCATTGCTAATACTTTATATGATAACAATTAATACTATTTGAACTAACTACTAATACATTTAAAAAAAGATTAGAAAACAAAGAAAATATTTGGATAACTTAAATGTTCAGTAACAATACCATTGAAGTAAACAAAAAACACATAAACAACATAAATAATAAAAAACCTACCAAAAAATCAGAAACTAGGGTTTCGAATTCGAAAATATCAAACAAATCACCACAAACTTTAAACCCTAGATATTAAAACTTGACGATACTACTATTTTCAAAGTTCATAAATCTTAAAAACCCTAGCATGAAGCAAACATTACCTTATTGACTGAACACGAACGATCTATATTGTTTTGAAACCAACACAAACACGCGAACCGAACTGTGGTCTTCAAAAAAAACTCGAACGAACACGCACAAACTTCCGCTTCGAAAAAGTATGAAAGATTTCTGTGGAATGAAAGAGTTCTATGCAATGAAAAGTGATAATTGAGAAGAGAGAAGTCACATGCAAGGAAGAAATGGAAGTGACGGTTCAGTTTGAAGTAGGGAATAGTTGATGTATCAAATGCCCGCTGAAAATTGAAAAGTCGCGTTAAAAATTACAAAACTGCCACTGGCAGTGGAAATTACAAAATTGCCACTGGATCGCGGGTCAGATCCGTCTAATGGGTCAGACTCGTTAGACAGTCTGACAGGAGTTTTTGTGTATAATTAAAGAGTCAACCTGAATTTGGATTTAAATTACACATAACATAGATGGGTTTGGGTAGACCTCAAACTAACCTTCTAAATCCTCAATAGTGGACTGACCAGTAATAAGAAAATTCAAAGAGCAAAAATTGATATAAATTGAGGGGGAAAATAGGTATAAGTATGGATTGAGCAAGTAAAAGTAGATAAAATGAGAGCACTAATTATCTTTATTATGTTGCACTCTAGTGCTTTTAAGATAAACTTGTGTGGATTCCATGTATTGACTGCTTAACATGTGCCAAGGCTTTGGACAATCGAAGATCACATCATGACAGAACTAGCAAGAGGATCTAGTCATCCACGTCAAAATTGAGTTGCATTTAAAGTCATGGGCGGATCCAAGGGGGGCCTGTCCGGCCCCAGGCGCACCCAAAAAAAATTTTATTCCATTTTTTCTATGAATGGTTTTTTTTAATGGAAAAAATTAATTGGGCTAGGGAGGAAAATCGGGCTAGCCAAAAAAAGTAACAAAATCATTTCTTAAGGGAAAAAAATAGGATGATGGGTCGCTCACTTGCTCGTTGGCCGATGTGTTTCCCACTTTCCGTCAATCTTCACTTCATCCAAACTCCAAAGTATTAATGGGTTTCTGATTGGCCCAGTATGTACCACAAAATTTACGACACGAATGTCTTTGGCCCAATTACTGACCCATAATTATGTGCTGGGCTTTAATTAGTTTCTATTGTCGGTGTTGGCCCAGTCGTCCGTGTAGGAACTTTGACAATTGAATCTCTTGAGAGTTTTTTTTTTAGGGAAATCTCGAGAGTTGATAGCATGTGACCCGTGAGATTTGCAAGCCTGGTTTTATCCCAGGCCGAAGATATTTTTCAGCTGTATTACATTTTAATATTTCGCTATAGTACAAAGTAACCGGTGCCAAGTGATTCACTGTAGAAATGCAAGCTGTCGGATCACAAATAATCAGATATGGAGCATCCGATCTGACTCGTTGCAATACAATATATACGTCCTGAATGACGCATATACAATTATGATATCACTTTATACACAATACATGTGACATTCATCAAATACAATGAAATATGAAAAGAAAATCTCAATCACATAGGGATACGAATTTTGCAATTCACTCAAAAAAAAATTTGGTCCAACTCGTGATTTTATTTGTGAAAAATTTCAATAAACACATTGTTCACTCATTCTCTGTTTTTCAATCATTAATCACATTCAATTATATTTTTACTAAAAAGAATCACATCAACAGTCATCATTACACAATTATATCACAAATACACCATTCACTTTGTGTTATTTTCCGATCATCAATCACTATTTTACTATAATAACCATCGCCATGGGCGTAGCTAGCTTAGGACGAGTGCGATCGCCAGATCGCACTGGATCTTAAAATGACCCTGTTAAATTTGAGTTGGACCGCACTGGAAATTCAGCTGAAGGTCTTGTTCATATAAAAAAAATTGAGTTAAAATTTTAAAAGTCAATAAAACCTTACTGTCTTGGCCCAAAATATTAAGAATTACCTGGTCCAATTAAGGTATATGAGTGGATAAATAATTGTTTTGTTCGTTATGTACAGAGATATATGTTCCAAACTTGGTAATTAACAGTTTTTTGGAAGTATTTTTCGAATGAATTTGTGCATCTAAAAGTCTATTTCATAGTAACAATAGTTCTTTGGTGGTTAATTTAGATATTTTTGGACAAGTCACTTATCCAAAAAGTTCATTCTAGAGAAACCATAATTGGAGATTATGAAAACCCACAATGAATTGTTGCAAGGTACAACCTTCATATTTGCCTCTTTTTCTATTATTTTTTCAAATGTCGGTCCGATTTTCGTTCTGCCAAAACGAAAGAATTTCTGACCGCACTGGCCGGAAATCCTGGCTACGCCCATAACCACCACGTCAACTATCATTATCAAATTTTTATTTTATATCCAACCACACGCTCAAATTTCATTGTCATTTTTCTAAATAATTTTTCACATTATTCTCTTCATAAATAGAAAAGAGCGGAACGAAAAGTCAATCAATCACACCCTATGTATTCTTCTTCTTCCATACTTCTTTTTCTTTTTCTTTTTTTTTTGGTAAATTGAAGGTATCCATCTATTCACTTTAATATTTACCAATATTAATTACTTCTGGTAGTATATATAAAGAAAAAAAAAGTTTGAATTTCATCAAAACTTGCAATATTAATCGCCAAATTTTCATCGACCGAAAAAGATAACTACGACTAACCCATATATGGATAGATCATATTCATATCACATGAACATTACACAGTACCAATTCATACAAGTAATAAAAAAGCAGTTAAGAAGTATCTGTCACCATATTAATTAATAACATCACATTATTGTACCCAAAAAAAAAAAAACATCACACCTATTAAAAAATCTGTCCAAAGAAAATGACAAATCAATATTCATCAACAATATTATCAACAACACATGTGGTTCTCGTCATCCCTGTTAGCTTCTCTCATGTCATATTCCAAACTCGGCCTACAAAAACCAACACAATAGTCCACGCATTTTCCATATATTCCCCCAAACACATCACAAATTAATTTCCACAAAACAAAAAACAAAAATCATGGGAATAGCCGAAGAAGCTCACAACGTTCGGGTTGTCGGGTCCGGGTTACAGCCATAGTCCTAGCACATGGGTTCGGTACGGACCAGTCCGTTTGGAAACACCTTGTGCCACATCTGGTTGATGAATATCGGGTCGTGTTGTATGATAATATGGGTGCGGGTACCACTAACCCGGATTATTTTGATTTCGAGAGATATACGACCCTGGAAGGGTATGCCTATGATGTAATAGCAATTTTAGAGGAGCTTCAGATCAATTCTTGTATATATGTTGGACATTCTGTTTCGGCTATGATTGGTGTTATAGCTTCGATTACACGGCCAGATCTTTTCACGAAAATTGTCACCATTTCTGCTTCTCCGAGGTTAGTATTTTGCACTGTCGAGTTTTACTGTAGGAATAATTACAAAAAGGGCCCTAAGGTTTGGGCTAATTACATAAAAATCAAGAGGTTTTTAGAAATTACAGAAAAACCCCTTGAAGTTTGATTGTAACTTAAATTTAAGGGGGTAAATATAATATTTTGATAAATGTAAAGGGAGTTTTTAAAATACTTTTAGGGGAAATATAAGAAGGGTCAAACTTAAAGGGTTATCTGTAATTTCCAAAAAAATTGGGTTTTTTTGTAATTAGCACGAACCTCAGGATTTATTTTGTAACTATCCCTTATCATATATGTATAATTTTTTTTTTCCTTTTTTTACTGTTCAATGAGTCTTTTTCATTAGAATTATGGTGAACTGTTTTTGGGACAAAGGCTTTCAATAATTCACGATTTGATTGAAGAATAAAGAATAACAATTGGAACTACTTGCGACTTTTTTTGTGTTCTTATTGTATTTGTATAATCATTAGATTCCCGGTTATGGTACGGAATTGAGTATTAAATTGCTGTTTTTTTTACACCTAACTCCTATTGGCAGTTAATTTTACTGTTTTTTTGCTCCCTTTTGTTGTTGTTGGAGGTGTTTGTGGCCTGCAATATTTTATATTCCAGTAAAAAGACTAAAAGCATAACGCCAAAATCATGTAGTTGTGTTGAAACTAATTGTGGCATAATTCAATATACAAGAACTTTAACATACTCAAATTTTTGATGGAACAATTTTTCTATTAATTATTTAATGAAATTTAAATCTTCAGCTTCTATTTTGAGTTATTTTTTGAGTTATTATGATGGATTTATAATTCATCTTATATTCTTTTTTAATATGTTGGGAGTACTGGTTGGAGGGGAGGGGATAAATCTCAAAGAAACTGAAAGATATCGGGTTCGAACCCCGGTCAATACCCTTAAAAGGGCTGAGCGATACCACTTAAGTTACAAGCTCATGGTTTATAATTCATCTTATATGAAATTATTTGAAATCATTTTCATAGACGCTCCTCTCAAATCTAAATCATTCCATCCAATTGCAGCTTAAAACTTTTGAATCGAATTTTTATGGATAATTACAAAAATTATCCCTGAAATTTAGTCAAATTACAAAAAACTGTTATTTTTAAAGTGCTACAAGCATGTCATTCATGTTCGCTTTTACCCAAGGGCGGAACCAGAAAAATTTTCGGGGTGGACCGATACGCGAAAGTGGGGTGGGCCGAATAAGAAAATCATATAAACTATACTTAAAATATATTTTTTTTTTCAAATTATATAGTGTAAATTTTATTTTTTTTAAAAATGGGGGGGCGTCGGGGCCCGGATTGGCCACCCTCCCTCCGCCATTGCTTTTACCTAACAAATAGGGGTAAGTTCAAGAATGGCCTCTTTTGATGTTTCAGTTACAACTATAGCCTTCCATATTAAAAGATTTCAAATATTCACTGAAGTTCCCATTATACCCTTTATATCAAATAAGGAAACATGATTAAATTCGTTCAGGATATCACGAATATAAACACTTTCGATTCTCACACTGTTTCATTCGTGGCATTGTTACACCTACTTAGATCCAGTCTCCATTCGGAGGTTTTAAAAAGATCATGTCGGGTTTCACCATAAACTTAACAGTTATAGAATTAAAAGATGTTCGATTCTCAGTTATCGGGCAAACTAAGTTTTACAGTGAAAATGGAAATAGTCCATTACGACCATATCGCCCAACATGCTTCCGTAAAATTAATAAATCCCTTAAAATTCATACCTCTTTTGGCCAAAACAAAGACCGGGTTAAGTGGTTATAACGCCACCATCGGAAAATTATCGCCCCGGATCGTTTGACAAACAACTCCTCACTGCTCAACCTCACCCTCGGGGAAGATGATCTCGCAAGTTATCCGACTCCTTCGTAAAACCGCCAAAGACAAATTTCTTTAGTTCATTTTCTACTCCAAGGCGTAAAAGTAATTCTTCAAAGGGATGAATCAATAGTACATTATGAACACATATTGAACAAACAACCTTTATTTTACTAAGAACTTAAAGAAAAATTTATTACATCGATAATCTCCTTTTGGGAGGAGAAAACCTGTTTAGCCTCTCATAAAGGCTATCACACTCTTGTACATAAAATTAAAAACTAAAACTCGAAAATCGAAACACTCAAATTCTAAACTTACAAATGTAATTTTACAAAGAAAGTTTATTGTTAGAAGACTAAGGGAAATGTTCGATGTCTTTAGCCTTCTCAAAAACTCTTGTTTATATAGAGGAATGAAATTTCCTTATATTTCTTGGATTCTTCATCCACTTGCCGAAAGTTAGTGGATGCTTTCCTATCTTCACATGGCTTGGGACCTACCTTTTCGATATCCAAGGCAAGTTGATAAGGCTCAAAGCCCACTGACTCTTCTTTTTTTCCGTCTTTTAGCTAGATGGAATCTTATGACGCGTCATTGCTTACGTCATTGACTTGAATTATCGATCTTGATGAGTTGGATGCCAATTACTAAATATGACCCACCTTTTGTCTCTTTGCTAAGTGGGTTATCCTCAATCACATGTCTCCTTTAACTTTGTCGAATCTACTTTTTGGTGGTCCCAAACTTTGATACTTCGCGACTTTTCTTCTCCGTCGTCGTCTTCTCCGATCGACTTTTGGCCGAAAATCCTTTGCCAAATTCCTCCTTCCTTCGTTTTGACATTTGGGGATGACCAAGTTCCCAATGGCCTATGTGAGCCATATTGCAATATTTCCTGAAGTTTCTTTACTCCCCTGACTTGTTTTTCCACGAGAAGATTTCTTTTCTTTTGAATAGGTCTTCTGCGAATCTTGTAGTTTTTCCCCGTCATAGTATTCAACAGAATGATCCGTTCACCGAATTTTGATAAAACTTGAACTAAACTTGACTTTGTCCATCTCGGTGAGACAGACCCACAATCCCCATGCCCTTCTTGTAGTAATCGATCTTCGGTGAAGGTCACGGCCAATGTACTTCTTCCGAACTAGCCTCCTTGATATTTTTTAAGGCTCTTTCATCCGTCGCCAAGCCTGATGTAATGGAAGGCTTCATGTCCACCTTTTTCTCGACGGCTCTGTTCTTGCACTTATGAAATACTGACTCAATGTATCCCCTCGTTTTAGGTCGTCATTGTTGGACCAAGATGCTCGTACAACGCTTCCCTGGATCTATTTTGGTAATTTTGTGATCTCCTAAGCCTGGTGAAGTAGTATAGATCGAGGCCAAAGCCCCAAACTCGTACCACCTCTTCACTTCTTCGTGTGGGTTTGGTAACATCCAAACCCTTGGATATTTTCCGAAATATCAATCTTTATTTTTTCCGAGATATCCCTTGCCTGTAATCGCTTTCTCCCATTCGCCTGGTATTCCCGCCAAGAAGAAGAAACTTTAATCTCGTTAATATCAACCTTAGAAGTGCCCATCATAGGCCTAAAGATTGATCTCTTCGCCCTTTACCCCTGACGTGTTGGGTTGTTGTGATAACTCGGGATTTGACTCAGTATCGCTTTTTCCTTGAGCCAACATTTCGCGCAACCAGGACTCTGTGCTGTAGAGGTACTTGAATCCTCTCGCTACGGGTTGGGGAGCCCTGCGCTCTAAACGTTCTGTTTGCTTATTAGCGGCCGGAGGAGTGGCCCTTGAATACCGTCCTCAATCGATCGAGTGAGACCGGACACATGCTCGTATACGATCGATTACTTTGTCCGATCATTCCTTTGTAATTTCCCGGCCAAAATCGGCATTGATGACCAGGGTGTCAAATTCTCGGAGTAGCATTTCCACCGGGTCTCCAAGATGTCTTGAGGCGATGAGGATAGAATCGGCTTCAATTCCCTCCATCTCTTGTTAGAAAATCTGCAAGAACATTTTCATGAGATTTTATAATGACAATATCATAATCATAATATTGACATTCGACTTTGCCATCTAAGTATCCTAGCTTTTTCGGTTTTGATTCAATTTTATTTTTCGTAAAAGCTTTGACACTTGAATTATCAATTTTTAAGATAAACTTTTTAGCCAAAGAGAAATAAAGGCCATTTTTGAAAGTCTTTAAAGTCGCAAAGAATTCTTTCTCGTTGATATGCCACCGAGTTGCTTCACTGTCTGTAAATTGACCGCTGCAATATCTGCATGGCACTTCTCCGTTTGGTGTAGCTTTTGTAAGAACTGCTGCCCACCAATAATCACTGGCATCTGTATAAAGAACCAGTTCATCTTCATCCTGTGGAATTGCAAGTTTCGGAAGCTTTTTGCAAACTTCTTTAAGTTGCTTGATTCCTTCTTGATGTTCATTCTCCCATTTGAATACTGCATCTTTTTTAAGCAATGGGCTAAACACCTTCCTGTAATGTGCTAGATTGTTTATAAACATTCCAGCAAAATTGACAACTCCCAGAAAACTCTGAAGTTGTTTCTTATCTTTCAATGTATCTGGAAATCCCTGTATCTTTTCTACAATATGACTTTGTAGGATGATTCCAGATTCGTCGATCTCAATTCCTAGGAATTCAATATGTCTTGTTGTAATCACCGCCTTCTTTTCTGAAAGCACTAATCCTTCCTTATGACAAACATCTGAAAATATTTCCAAATGTTTGAGATGCTCCTTCATGTTCTTTGATGCGATCAGAATGTCATCGATATACACGAACATGAAACTGAAATAATCTTTGAAGAGATTATCCATCTTCCTTTGATATATCTGGGGTGCGTTAGCCAATCCCATAGGCATCACGTTCCAAATATAGTGTCCTTGTGGTGTAGAGAAAGTTGTGAACTTCTTGCTTTCTTCATCCATCTTAATCTGGTAGAATTCAGATTTGCAATCGAACTTTGAGAATATCTTGGCACCTTTGATGCAGTTAACCAGATGTTCCCTACTTGGAATATAGTATCCATCGAACTCCAAAATGTTATTAATCCCTTTGTAATTAATAACCAGTCTTGGCTTTCCTCTTTTGATTTCTCCATGGTTTCTGACCAAGAACCCTGGACTGCTGTATGAAGAAACTCCTGGTGAAATCAACTTAAGGTCAAGATGTTCCTAAAGTATCTTCTGCATATCCTCACGATCCTCCTGGTTCATAAGGATTGGTTTGAATCTTACGAACTCGTACTCCTTTCCAGGTTTAACCTTTAAGGATGCTTTGAGCTCATTCCTGTCCCACCATGCCAAAGGATCTTCGTTATAATTCCTTTGGATCTTTTACTTGATATCCTCGAGTGATATTTGTTCCTCTATGGTAACGCCACTCTGTGGATTCTCCATTAGACTCATCCATAATTCTCGCAACGGCTTCGGGTGACTCGTTCTTCTCCTTGTACTACGAATGAATACAAGTTATTATCCCATATCTTGATCCTTCCGAATGGAACCAAATTGTCTATAGGATAATAAAGCTTCACCAAATTTCTTTCGATCCGCCATTTTTGGACTCGAAGTTTGGCTTCATCACCACGCTTTGCGAAAAGTAATAGGCATTTTTACTAAAATGCTTCCCGATCTTTGGACAATAATCTTATGATCACATAATGTTGTGAAAATAAGTCTTCTTGTCTCGTTCTCTGTGTAAATCGCTTGAATGTTTGTAGGAAGTTGTTTCCTAGCAAAACATCTCGCACTGTATCATGGAAATAGATTGGTGGCGTTTTCACCTTGTACCATGGTACCGCCCGCCTCCGATCATGATTTACGCTTGTTTAATTCCCCATTAAGGATAAGAATCCTTTTAGAGAAATCTCTTCCTGTAATAGTTTGGTAAATCCTCTCCAATTTCTTTAGGAAAAACATCCTGCGGTACATATTCCTAAGACTTTGAATCAATATAGGTAGCGAAATACTCGGCCTTGTATTCAATATAATATTCCGATAGAAATGTATATGGAGAATGGACTAGTGGTCATCTCGATCCTATATCTTTTATCGCCCACTGTGAACTCCATTCCGTTTTGTAATCTTTCCCAAGTTTATGATCCTCGAGAAATTCAATTCCCGGTATTAATTGTTAAGGGATTTTTCCTGCAACTCCCGTGATAGTAAGCTCAATTTCTCCTATCTTCAGGCTTCGATACCTTCCAACTATTGGTTGTTGGAGATAATATAGAACATCATAAGGAAAAATATTATCCTTTTGAGTGATATCGAATATTACTTCAACTTCTCGCCATCATACGGACATTTCACCTCTCCTGCCGTTTTGAAAACATCTCGGGATACGTTGAATCGTACTTGGTCTCCTTTCTTCCCAACGATGCTACTCGTCATTCTGTCTGTTGGAAAGACATCCTTCTCAGGCTCAACTCGAGACTTCGACTTTTGTTGAAGACTGGTTGATCTTGTATTTTCATATCGATCTCCTTGATGGTTGGAGACTCATAATTTCGGGTAAAACCACCCCGGCAAAGTCCTCGAAGATTCTTGGGACTTCATAAATTCCTTTCTCAAGAATACTTGAATGATGTGTATTCGAGAGAGCATATGATATCTTGTATGTGATCGAGTAGGTCTTTCCTTTTCATCAATTCGACTCTTTTGAAATCTTGATGAAGAGTTAGGACTCTATTAAAATCTCGATCTCCCAAATTGTATGCAATTCAAGGATAGACATTAAATGCTAATTTCCCAAAGATACAAATTTCTCACATTCTTTGCTCCAAGGCATGAATCCTTGAGATTTGAGATCCGCTTATCAAAGATAGCCAAATTGAGTGGCGAATCTATCCCTTCTTTGAATGTTGCTTTAATAATAACTCTTATGGCTCCGATATGAATCCATGAGAGTGTATTTGCAACTTCTCTTTTAACTCTTTTTGATCTCCGGATTTCTCTAATAGGGACCAACCGCATCTCGATCGGGTTCCCCTAAACTCCATCGGAATGGCAAATTCTCCGGTTGTTACCCCCGTGGATAATTTGGTGTTTTTTATTACGAAAACCAATCTTATCCAAAGCCTTTTCCATCGCTCCAATTGTAAATCCATCATAGATTTGAAGCTTTGGATCTTCCTTCATAATTCTCATAAGAGTCTTATGAGACATCAGTAGTGTGAGAGAGAATCTGACATATCCTCCCGACCGTTTGTTGAAAAATTTCTTCTTCACTCGATTACGAATTGGATTCACTTCCATCATCGAGAATAGATCTCTTCTTCATAGATGCTTTCATCCGAGGGAATATCCTCAAATTGATACACTTGTATTAAATCCACGATAATAGACGGCTTCTTCGATTTACGGTGTAGCCTCGAACTGTCGACTCCTTTTTGATTATGCGGGCAATCCGCTGAGATATGCCCTTTTTGCTCGCATGTCCAAAGCAATTACAGATCTTTGAAACTTTCATTAGCTCGGTGTGAGCACGCCTGAAAGTTCTTCTCCCTGGATTCTGCTGGTACTTGCTTGATTAGAACCTCGATGATGAGGCTCTCTATACAGCTTGGTCTTTGGTCTTTGCCCCGATTTATAACTTCAGGCTTTTTGTTTTGACGAGAACCTTCTAGGTCTCCATGAAGACCGCTTTTTTCTTTCTTCTTCCTCGATCGTATGGATGGCTTCGCTCCTTCTTCCTTTTGTGCCGCTTGGTTGACCTCCCACAATTGTTGGGATGTCATTATCCACGCAACATAGAGGAACTGCTTTGTTAATTCCTCTTAATCTCTTGTAATTCCTGTACAGAGCTGCTTGGTAGCACCATTCGATAACTTGGCCTTTAGGAAAGACATTTTTCTCGCCCACGTTTACCGCTTCCGCTCCATCCTTATATTCCCGATAAGCATTTCTCTCCAGGGGACTCGGAATCTTGGCAAAGAATAGGCATGCGGCTTCCTTTTCTTCAATCTTGGATTTCCACCTAGGTATTCGGTGAACAACTTGATATATTCGTCAATATGACATATATCATGTAACTGGTATAGAGGGTTTGTTTATATCTCTTTCTTTTTCATCCTCTAATCCTCGAAATAACTTTGTCTTGGATGAAGTGGATTTTGAATAATTTTGCCATACCATCGACAATTCCTTTAAGTGATTCTCCGATGTGACCGAACCTTTTGTACTAGCATCGGTCATATCCCGAGCAATCTTCACCGATCCTTCAAGACTCATTTCAAGGAGTAAAATGAATGAATCCTTTGTAAGATCGAGGGTTCTCTTTGAAATTCTCATAGTGAAGCCCATTCATCAATGAGAACTTCTCTATTTTTAAAATCTTAGATGTCCGTTTAACATCAACCCATATGGATGTATTGGGTCGAGGTGCGATCTTCCATAAGGCGTCGATAAACATTCGGCTTTCCAAAGGGTTGTCTAGTTCCCGCAAGAGGGTTTCGACCTCCTGTCCCTGAAAGTGGATCACTTCCGGTCGTGAAATCCCCAGCATGTGGCATCATCTCGTCCCGAGCTCCATGATTCGAACCCGTACTTTCTTCGATGTTGGGATTAACTGGTGGCGGTGGTGGTGGAATTGCTCTACCTTGTGGGTCATAGGTAACCAAAGCCGATCCATCACTGCGTTCATCTTTAAATCTACAATACCCAATCCCGCGAAGGATTCTCACAGTCATGTAGATCTTTAAGATTCATCTTTTCCATATCCATCTTTTTAATTTTTGATGGATTTTCCTTTGATTAGAGCAATGAGCTTCTCCTCATCTGTCATCTTTCGTATAACTTCGGTTGGTTTCCCTTTTTGGTGTAAATAGGGTATTGTTAAAAATCTATACGCTCTTTCCTCCGGAAGAACTTGGTTTGTCCTCCAGTTCCTCGACTGCTTAAATATCATGAAGGAGTTCAAGAGTTTCCTTCGATATTTCACCATCGTCTCCATCCAGTTCGGATCCGATGAACTTGTCTTTGGTAGATGAATATGGCGGTTGCCATAATTCTCGCACCGTCTTCGGACTTCTCTAAGATCTTCGAGAACTTAGATTTGTCACGGAAGTATCTCGTTCCACTCGGGTACTCCATCGGGAATCATTGTTCTCGATGAGAATTTTCATGAACCGTTTCTTGAAGGTTCATCAAATGAACATATAGTGTCTGGTTAAGCATCCAGCGCTTATAATATTCCGCTCGCGTTTTGCATTGCCTCAAGGTTTCCCGTCGGCTCTGCTGTTCTTTTTTTCTTCATGTTGGTATTCCCAATATGAAACCTGGTCGAGTGTTCTTGTGCATACATCGTCAATATTTGACGATATGTCTGTAAGGGTACATCTCGGACATCGGTCCGGGATCCATAATCTCGGAGTAATTTCTCCTCACCAATTGTTAATTACATAAATATAATAAATTTAACTAAAAGTTCTTAATAAACCTAGCTCACGATACCATATTTGCTGCCCCTAAAACCTTTGAAAACCATTAGTTTACCTTCAACCTTGTATAAGGGGTATTTTGGGGTTTTTTTCATAAAAGAAGACTATTTTTTAAACTTTTGAATAAGTGAGGCTAAAGTTGTATATGACATTTAAAATTAGGCCATTTTCAATCTTTTCCCTAACAAATACCCCTTCATGATAATGCAATTTGTAAATAGAAACCATTGTTAAGGGCCTTAAGGCTGTATTTCTAATTTTGAAAGATAACAGGGTTTTTTTGTAATTAAATTAAACTTCAGAGATATTTTTGTAATTAACATGTCTTGCTTGACTTCCGATTAAGGTACTTGAACGACCCAAATTACTACGGAGGATTCGAGCAAGACGACCTCGTACAACTATTCGACGCCATGAAATCCAACTACAAGGCCTGGTGTTCCGGATTTGCCCCACTAGCAGTGGGCGGCGACATGGAATCAGTGGCGGTCCAAGAATTCAGCCGAACACTTTTCAACATGAGGCCCGACATAGCACTGAGCGTGGCCCAAACCATATTTTACAGTGACATTAGACCTCTTTTGGGCCACGTGACTATCCCGTGCCACATAATCCAGAGCATGAAGGACCTGGCCGTGCCGGTGGTGGTTTCCGAGTATCTCCACCAGAACCTCGGCGGCGAGTCCATCGTCGAGGTCATGGCCACCGACGGCCACCTGCCGCAGCTGAGCTCGCCGGATGTTGTGGTCCCCGTACTTCTTAGGCACATTCGATATAATATTGCTGTTTGATTATTTAATTTGGTGGATGAATTTGGTTTATTTGTTTTTAAGTGGTTTGGGGGTTTTGTGAATGGGATTTGTCGTGTCTGATTTGATCTTACTCGAGTACTTGTTGCAATTCAAATAAGTGTAATTTTTCTTATGTATAGTGTTTTTTTTAAAATCATTTTTCACTTTTTTCGCATTTTTTAAAATTTGTAGAATATTGATTTGCAATATCATGGGTTATAATTCAAACAAACCTAAAAATTTTGGATTAAATTAAGGCCAACAAAAATAATTTTATTGGAATTAATTATAATTTTGATTAATTTGGATAAAAATACATGAGCTAAGCTAGTTAAGGCCTTACAGATAAAAAGCTCATTAATATTCACCTATTTGTCTATAAATACCCTCAATCTTCATTGACAGGAATACAATTTATCAACAATCTTTAGCATTCGAGCTATCTCATTTATTCTTACTTATTTTCGAACTGATTCGAGCGTTTGAGAATTTTAGTCGGGTTAACCCAACACCCTAACGACTTTTTGTGATGTAGCAGTGAACCACTATTCGCAAGAGTTATTCTATATTGTGATGGTTTTTCACTATACTACAAAGATTAAACATCTTCACATTTACATATATTTATTTTGTGAAGATTAATAAGTGGTATATTAGCATATTCGTTTTATTTATTTATCAATCAGATGTTACTTGTTAGCCAACAGGAGAAAATTTTCAATTTGTAGATTCCCATCTCCAGATTTTGAAAAGGGGATGATGAGGTGGTCCAATCGTGCAGATAAGAATAATAAATACATAGCCAACAGGTCACATTCACAAGCTACCAAAGGACAATCGTCCATTGGACTTGGAAGCTCTTTGTGAGAATATTTGTGCAAACTTCTTAATTTATTTAGGGCAACTCCAATGGTTGTGTTATTAGCAACTATTATTTATGGGGGCTTATATGCCACGTCACCAATGTAATAACACCCTTCTTTTATAACACATTTCCACAATGGTTGTGTTATTAACCTTTATTATTTGTGGGACCCAATTATTATATTAAATTAATCTTTATTCATATTTACAATGTGTTGCCGTAGCGCTCCCAAATATGCTCAATTAGGTCGGCACGAAGCTGGTGATGCATTTGATTGTCACGTAGCTGGGAATTTCTACGAAGATAATCTTGAAATTCAGAGGTTGAGTCCTGAATGGGTTGTGCGGGGTTATCTCCTTCATCATATAAAGTAAATACAATGAAGATTGAAGTTGACATCAAAAGATGGATTTTTCTATATTATTCATGGTCTAAAGTTACATATATATAGGAGATTAGTTTACATAAGGAGTATCAATCAATATAAAAATAAATCTGCATAAGATCAATTCTAATCCTAATCTAATCTTACAAATAAAGAGCCTAATCAATCATTATACAATCGATACACTTTGAATTAATTATTTATGATATTTTATGATATGTAATTACTAGCCTGATTATAACCTAATCAATTTAATATACAAAATTATTATTTATGATCATTGTGTGATATTATATTTATTAGTCTTATTATGGCCCCTCAAGATGGAGGACGGTAGAACTCCAATCTTGCTTCGAAGAGTATGTAGGCGTGGGCCACTCAAAGGTTTGGTTAGAGCATCTGCTAGTTGATCTGAAGAGGACACATGAGACACACGGAGAGCTCCTTCCTGAACCTTTTCCCGGACAAAGTGAAAATCAATTGCAATGTGTTTCATACGGGAATGAAAAACTGGGTTAGCACATAAATATGTAGCTCCAATATTGTCACAATAGATAACTGGTTTTTCCTGGAGTGAGACCCGTAGTTCATTAAGGAGAGAGGTTATCCACATAACTTCAGTTGCGGTGGAGCTAACGGCACGATATTCGGCCTCTGTGGAAGACCTTGCGACAGACTTTTGCTTTTTCGAGCTCCAAGATATGGGATTGTGACCTAAAAAGATAACATAAGCACTTGTTGAGGTACGATCATCTTGATTTCCTGCCCAGTCAGCGTCGGAAAAGGCATGTAATAGTAATGGAGACTCATGCCTCAAGAAAAGACCATAATCTATAGTTCCTCGAAGGTAACGTAATAGGCGTTTTACTGAAGTCCAATGTTTTGTAGTGGGGCGATGCATGAACTGTGATAGTTTGTTGACACAAAAGGCAATGTCGGGACGAGTAATGGATAAGTATTGTAGACCTCCAACTAAAGAACGATATTCAGTTGCATCATCCAGAGTAGTACCATCATTTAGAAGAGGAACCTGATTCGGCGACATTGGAGTCCCAACCTCATATAAAGTAAATACAATGAAGATTGAAGTTGACATCAAAAGATGGATTTTTCTATATTATTCATGGTCTAAAGTTACATATATATAGGAGATTAGTTTACATAAGGAGTATCAATCAATATAAAAATAAATCTGCATAAGATCAATTCTAATCCTAATCTAATCTTACAAATAAAGAGCCTAATCAATCTGTTATACAATCTGATACACTGAATTAATTATTTATGATATTTTATGATATGTAATTACTAGCTCGATTATAACCTAATCAATTTAATATACAAAATTATTATTTATGATCATTGTGTGATATTATATTTATTAGTCTTATTACATCATTAGACCAATTTGTAACTACATCCCCCTCATCTTCAACAATCATGTTGTGCAAAATAATACAAGTTAACATAATATACTTTAACGTGATGGAACACATGTGGCCCTACTTAATCCTTATAATGGCGTTACAACTTTGTAACGCAGATGATGTGCTGGCCATTATTTCATAGTGTCTCAACCATGATTAACGTTATTGGAACGTTATTGGAAGGCTAATAACGACCGTTGGAGTTGCTCTTATATAAACAGACAAGGCCGACCAGCCCACCCACGAAATTGGCTCTGCTCTTAATATGGAATTTATATGTTTATATAATTATAAATATATAGACATACACACACACACAAATCATATATGTATATATATTATTTTGTATTTTGCTTTATAATTCATAAGTAACTTTTTGAGTGATGCGGAAATGATAAGGTAACTGTAAATGAACTTTGGTTTCACGTGAGGGGACTCAACAAATAAGAAATGTGATTTTATTGCTCAATGTTGAATATTAGTTTGATTAATTTCCGTTATAACAATATGTGTTGTATTTTTTCCTATTCATACTACCCTGGAAATTCAAGTTCCTCCTCCAATTCATAATCTGATTTATTGTAACACTTTATCACATCCTTCAACTGTTTGCATTACTACCTCTAATACTTTTGAGCTGCTAGGCGATAACAATCAAGGTGAACCACATGATAAGCCAGATGGACAAATTTCCTCAGATTCATTAATTCGTAACAATGGTGCTCTTTCTTTTTCAATGGAAATGGTAGTAGCTCAATCAAAACCATACACTATTACTCGGGATGTTTCACTAAAGTTGTTGGTTCTGAATTAATGATTTGTAAAGATCCTCATACGATTCATTATGTGGATGATGAGGTTTTGGAGCCCACTCAGACGGTGCCATATTCTACAACTTCATCCAATGATGCCAAAATGGAGAGTCTTAGACAGAATAATCCTTTGGATGCCTCTACTCAACGAGCATTGGTCTTATATAAAGATTCAAACACTTATTCTTGTGCTCAACTCAATCAACTGGATGGGATTGTCGAACCTCTCACTCAAATTCTACCTATTACGATTCCATAAAGCAGCATCGAAGTTACTTTCCATGATCATTTGACAATAAGCTTCACAGACTTAGTGGTTTCGGATGTAGACACCCAAGTTAATTCCACTGATGCTGGTCTTACTTCAAAGTCAATTAAATCTCCAAAATCTTGGCCTGAATTTATTGATAATCCAGATGATGAGATGAGACGAAGCACCATTCGAAAATCTATAAAGAACAGACGATCATCCGTCAATTTTTGCTAGAAAATACTTGTTTGTCTAAACCATTAATATTAAATCTTTAATCACTATCCCACTGAGTAACCACAGTGTGAATTCTTTCCATTCAGGTATTTCTTTTTTCTGATATATTTGTATCTCTTTTTTTTTTATAATTGAGCTGTTTTTCGGCCTTGAGAACATTACCCTACTTCATTTTTTATATATTGAATCTAGTTAAAAATTAAAAGATATGTGTTGTATTTTCACATTTTGTTTGAAACCGTAAGAAAAAAATAACTTATATTTTTTAAAGAAAAGGAAAGAAAATAAAAATTATAATTTTTTTTTTAAAAAAAAGGGAAATTTTAAATTTTTAATGTTTTATGAAGATAATTAGCGACATAAATTTTAGACAGGTCGCAACTAACGTTGGATTATTCAAGTTTCGTTTCGTGGTAAAAAAACTGACTTGTAAAAGCCTCTTAAGAAGTAGGGTTAGCCCAAAACATTAATTGGGCTACCCATCTATTCATGCAATCAAATTTTCTGATTTTATTATAATTAATATTTTTATATAACTAAATAACACCAAAACGTACTCCTCTTCACAATATATAGAAGCTTGGATAAGTTGAGAAACAAATAATCTCACAAAGTTGCAAGTAATAGGGTTTGGCGCTTTGCCAGTGTTTTACTCCCTATCTCTTACAGCCAAATTGTGACATTCAAGTTAAAGAAATAGTCCGACAATAAGCTTATATTCTTGTTCTTTTTTTCTTTTTCTTTTTTTTTTTTAATTCGGCACTATCATTGCAGAGACTTGAACTCGGACTCCTTCACTGAAAAGTAATATCCGTTGGCCACTGGACCAACCCCAGTGGTTAGCTTATATTCTTGTTCTTCTACGGTCAAAATTCCTCTATACAAATCCAAGTCTTGTAACATTAGCGAACAAGTTTATATTTTATACATATTGACTCATAGGGATGGATCCAGCAAATAAAGATTTGGGGACGAGATTTATTTTTCCTCGAAACTAATAGATAAATATGTAAGTTTTATTTTTTAGGGCAACAAAATCACAAAAATTATATTTTTATACACAAATATTTATGTTGGGGGAAAAACGATATTTAATTAATTAATATATAATTCGATTTATATATGTTTATTTAATATTAATTGCCCAATGAGCTCTTAATAAATAAACGGCCCAATGGCGTTGGGGACTGGCCCATAGGCTGATTTCTCCTACACGGCCCATGGGGCCCATCTCTCAGGTATAAAATAAAGGGCTTATGACAGAAATACCTACCTTTTTTAAGTCAATACCAGCCTTTTACGCTTCCCAATTGAATTTTACCTAAATTTGCGCTCCCCGCTCTTTTTTTACACAACAATACGCTCCAGCAAAAATTCCCGGAAAATTTTACGCTTTGTTTCAACATTGTTTCAAACATGTTTCTGTGTTTCAACATTGTTTCAAACATGTTTCTGTGTTTCAACATTATTTCTAACATGTTTCTTTTAATAAAAATAGGTAAAAAATTATATTTAAACATCGAAAACTTCATTGAAACAAAAAAAAATATCAGAACAACATTAAAAAGGGTATGGAAACAATCCAGAAACAACGTGAAAAATATTTAAAACATAACATGAATAAAAAGAGCTTAAAAATAGGTAAAAATTATATTTACACATTGAATACTACATGAAAACAACAAAAACAATTATTAGAACAACATTAAAAATATTATAAAACAACACCGAAACAATAGAAACAATGTACAAAATAATAAATGAATAAAAAATAACATAAAAAATAGGTTAAAATTATTTTGAAACATCGAAACAACAAAGAAACAACATAGAAACAACATAGAAACAATACAGAAACAAAATTAAACAATCTTGAAACAACTTATATAACATATAAAACAATGCAGGAACAAAAAAAAAAACGAAAAAAAATAAAAATAATCAAAAAATAGCAAAAAGCGTAAAAAAAATAGGTACAAAAGTAAAAAAATAGGCACAAGAGTAATAAGAGCGTATTGTATGGTAATGGTATTAAAAACAACGTATTCTGTGTAATTTCTCCTAAAATAAACTCCCTCCAATTATCTGTAAGTTAACTGATTCATAGTCCTCATACGCATTATTATTCAATATTCGTTTACTGTCTTATTCTCTCATTCACCATGCTGACTTGAGCGTCGGAGGGGCCTCCATGGGATAACCACCGGGGCCCTCTAACGTTTGTGTATGTGTGTGTAGGCAAGTTTCTAGTCGAAGGATTTTCCAGCTCTCGGAAAAGTAGGGATGGTAAAATGATCTGCCTCCGACGGGTACCCGCCTCGTCCCGCTCCGTTTGGGTCACCCCCCTCTCCTCTGCAACCCGTGGTGAGGTGGGGCGGGTCGGGGTATCACCTCCGCACCGTGGGTAGCCGCCCCGCCCCATGCTATTTTTTTATTTTTTTAATATATTTAATATATATTTTACATGTATATTATATGAAATAATATATTTTTATGTATTTAATATTATATTTAACATATATAATGACAATTTTTATTAAAAAAATATGTATTTATAATACAAAATAATATTAAAAAATCATTAACAATATAAAATATAAGATTAAAACATGAAAAAAATAAAAAAAATCAACACGGGGCAACCCGCCCCGCGACCCGTTGTGGGTCGCCCCGCCACACCCCGTGGAGGGGACGAGGCGGGTCTGGTTATTGAGATACCCCCTGCCCCGCCCCATTGTCATCCCTATAGAGAATAAGACGTGAAGACTTCTTCCTCGGGAGAAGGATTGGTGAAGAAACTTCTCTCTTGGGAATAGGATTTTGGTCAACCCAGTTGACTTGGAGTGATCTGTCCTAAAAAACAACATTATTTTGGCATCATCTGTGGGAACGAAGCTAAGGCACGCAATTTCTGGAGGACATGGGCGACCAGAAGATGATACATACCATCTTCGGAGGACCGGTGTATGGAGGTTCAGCTCGTGCGAAGAAAGCCATGCTGCGGAGCTCAAGAGGGGCGCATTTTCAGCACGATGTATTCCGCTTGGAGACATACAACATGGAGAGGCCCCAGGAGGAGATAATCTTTGATGAAGAAGACATGTCCCCTGGAGCCCGGGAGAGAACGCCCAACAGCTCCCCTTGTCATCTCCGTAGTTGTAGCCCACTATTGGGTGAAGAGAGCATTAGTGGACATTGGTAGGTCCATGGACACAATATCCTACTGTGCATTTCGTTGGCTAGGATTTGAAGACTCGTCTATAACCGAAGTCACCACCACACTACAAGACCTACGTCAACAAAAGATCCCCATCCTCGGGGAGGCGATGCATCCCCTCTCATTGGGAATTTACCCACGTCGGGTCACCAAGATGGTGAGATTTGCAGTAGTTAACGCCCCCTGCAACATAATGTGATCTTTGCTCGTCTATCTTTAATGCATTCAGGGCCATTGTCTCCATCTACCACCAGAAGCTGAAATTCCCCACCATATAGGGGATTGGAAAACAACGTGGAGACAAGAGCATAGCCCAGGAGTGTCGTCACAACGCCTGGAAGGAGGAGCCCCAAGTCTGGGACCTGGAGCTTTGGAATGAATTGTTTACTCCCATGGAAGTAGGCCTCATCCAGGAAGAAGATTACCTCGAAGAGCTTCAAAATGAAGAAGACTCCAATACCTGCAGGCCGAAGAAAGAACCCAAGCTTGAGGCAGTAGAATGGGTCAAACACCCAAATGATGAGACGAGAACCGTATGACTTGGAATTGAGGTAGAGCTGGACGTGGAGCAAGAAATCATTAAAGTTTTAAGGAGAAACGCGCAAGGGTTCGCTTGGGAGATGAAGGACTTGCAAAGGAACCCTGCAGGAGTCGCCTTGCACTGACTGGGGATAGATCCTTACAAACCAGTAAAGCAGAAGAGAAGAGCCTTCGGGCTAGAAAGAAGTAAAGCGATAAAGGAATAGGTGAACAAGTTGCTCGAAGCAAAATACATCAAACCCATGCAATATCTAAAATGGCTGGCTAATATAGTACTCGTCCCCAAGCCTAACGGATAATAGAGAATGTGCATCGATTTCATAGACTTGAACAAGGTTTGCCTTAATGATCCGTTCTCGCTCTCCCGGATCGACCAGCTAGTGGATATAACCTCAGGATACAAACTCCTGAGCTTTTTGGATGCCTTCCAAGCATACAATCAAATACAGCTGGCCGAGAAGGATCAGGAGAAGACCAGCTTCGTGACTGAGCAAGAGATTTATTATTACAAGGTCATGCCCTTTGGCCTGAAGAACGCGAGAGCAACTTATTAAAGGTTGGTCAATCATATTTTTGAAGATCAGATAGGCCGAAATATGGAGGTCTACATCGACGATATACTGGTAAGAAGTACTCAGGGGGCTCATCACCCTGTGGATTTAGAAGAATGCTTCAATGTACTGAATACTTATGGAATGAAGTTGAACCCCGCGAAATGTACCTTCGGTGTACATGGGGGCAATTTTTTGGGATACATGTTCTCCGAGCGAGGAATCGAGGCCAACCCCAAGAAGATCGATGCCATATTGAACATGCCATCACCCGCCAATGCGAAAGACATGCAGCAACTGACTAGTTTTATGGCTGCTTTGAGCCGCTTTATCTCCAAGTCCGTTGACTGGGGTTTGCATTTTTCAAGTTACTACGCACTACGAAAAGATTTGAGTGGACTCCAGAGTATCAACAAGCATTCAACGACGAAGCCAAGATAAGGGGAAACTTTATATTTGTACCTATCAGTGTCTGAAGAAGCCCTTAGTGGCGTTTTGGTCTAAGAGGAACAGCGAGATCATCATCTGATATATTAAATCAGCAAAGTCCTCTTGGACGCAGAAACTCACTACACTTATATAGAGAAACTGGTGATGGCCTTGGTCACTTGTGCTCGGAAACCCAGGCCATACTTCCAATCACATCCAATAGTGGTCTTGACCAATCACCCCTTGAAGCAAGTGCTCACCAATCTCCCCGCCTCCGGGAGAATGGTTAGATGGGCAGTGGAGCTTAGCGAACATGGTTAGTTTGGCAGCTTCAATCAGCTGTCTCGGACGAAGCTGACTGTCATGGCTGCTATAATGGAAGAGAAGAAGGTGAACTGGACTAAAGGGAATGCACAAGGCCCATCAGCGGTTGAGACTGCTGAGAGTAATGAAGGCCTAGAGGAGGTTGGACTTCCCTAGGTAAGAAAGCTGTTAAAGAAGTGTCTGCCCCTCATGAAGAGATCGCTGAAGAAGAAGAGATTAGTGCTCTTCAAGACTCCCAAGAGAACGTAGATGTTGAGTTCTTGAGGACTAATGATGAAGCTGAGTCCAGCCATATTGAGAAATCAACCGAAGACAAAGCGGTTGATGAGGCACAGGCAAAGAGGAGGCAAGCCAGTGAAAAGGCTACCCCTATGAACTTTACTATGATTGATGACCCACCCCCAATGGTGCCATCACCTACCAATGGCACTTATAAGTCAGCCGAGGACAAAACTACTCAAGAGGAAGATACAACTGATGCCGAGAAAGCTCTTAAGACAACTGAGGATCAGTCAGCTCAGTAGGCTAACACAACTGCACAAGATGCCGATGGCATTGATACAGTTGAGGCACATAGAGCTGAGCAAATTTTGAAGGAAAAGGAAAAAGCTCCACAAGTCGAGAACATGGAAATTCCTATTTTTCCTGAAGATCTTTTTGCTGAATATTTATCTTCGAGGCACATGTGCCTCTGGAAGCAGAGTCAGTTGCGGAACGTGCCAGATATACCATTCAAGTCTCCCTTGGAGAAATTGGAACTCCAGTTGATACAACTACGGTACCGATTAGATTCGATTTTGATGATGTATGGCGAGAAGAGCAGTCGGCTGATGCAGCCAACTTCTGCAAAGCCTTCAAAGCCATTTGTGCAGATATAGAACATATGGAGCATGGATTTGTAGCATTAGACCAACGGCTAGACAACCGCGACGCCAACATCACTGAAGATATCCTAGGAATAGTTTTGAGAATACGGGAATGGATAAGGTAGACTAAGGCACTAAGGCGTGAACAGGTCACTTATTTCAAGTCTTTATTTGCAAAAATGGTGATTTGGAGCTCAGATAACACCAAGTTCCAACAGCGTCAGAGGGACCACATGTTTAGGATAGATCAATCTCATAAGAGTGACATGGAGTTGCTTAAGGCTCAACATAAGTCAGAAATTCAGAAGATGGAGGCCAATATGGAACAACAAATAAAGGTGCTCCAAACTGAGATGAAACTAATGGCAGCTAAAACAATAGCTTTGAGATCTGAATTCCGAGCAGCATACTCCACGACTCACGACAAGCAGGATATAACAAACACTAAGATTGATCTACTCCTAGGTGGAGTATTCCCTCAGTTGGCTCTAACCCTTGGTGATGATGCCAAAAAAGAGGAAAAAGAAAATAAAGAACAACAAATGAATGATAAGGATGGAAAGAAAAGGGAAGCAAACAAGGGGGAAGGCATTGAAGTGAAGTAGCCACCCTTGAAGATTGTGTTTGCTAAAACCCCACAACAAGGTGAAGTAACAACCTACATTCTCAGTCAACTACCGAAAGAATTATCCTGAGAAGACAAAACTGATTTGTCATTCAAACAGTCAAGACAAGTCATTGAAGCTGAATTCGAAAAGGTAGCTGAGAAGCACTCCAGAAGAATAAAAGACATAAAAGCAAGGTTCGAAGGCCCCAGTTGGATTGTTAAAAGATTCCCCAGCTGTAAGCCCCCCTCGAGATGCATGATCTGAACCTAGATCACTAGAGGAGTTTCAACTCTAGCTACAGAAGGTTACTTCAAGAACATGACTCTACCCCAGGCGTGGGACTTGTATTAGGAGAAAGGACTCGACTTATGCAAATCAGCCGAGAGGCAGCAAAGTTCAAGCAGTCAGTCGACTGGAAAAACACCCGTATAGTACACTCCTAGAGAAGGAGCTGAGTCATACCGAGGAAGGGAAAGGTTTGGAAGTGGTGGAAGAGGCAGAGGTACTCTATCACAGCCAAGACCCACAAACTTAAGATATGTTGATCCACAGAAGAAGGGAGTCAACTACTGAGCTGGGTACGACACTCTTGCTAACATTGAAGTGAAGAGAAAGAATAAAGAGGCAAGGAGAAGACAAGAAGCTGAAAATGAAAGGCTCGATCGTGAAAGGGCTGAAAGGCAGAGAAAGAAAGACCCTGATGCTAAACGAACTTATGAAAAGAGGAAAAGAGCAGAAGAAGACCGAAGGAGAGCTGAAGATAAAGAGAGAAGAAGGAAGCAGTCGAGGTGTTGAAGACGGCTGAAACCCCTTCAAATGTATTTTACTTAGCTGTAAATACAAAATTTGTAAGTTTTTCTGTAAAGCCTTAAAACTTTAATACCTGTTGTAAATTTTGAGTTTAGGCTCTGATACATTTGTACTAAAACATCATAGCTTTGATACATTTGTATAGATAGTATAGCTCTAATATAGTGTATAGTGTATACTTTGTAAAAGCATTGTAAAGTGCGATTGTAAAGTACAAGAATGATATGTTCAATAAAATTGAAATATTCTACGCATACATTCTTTGTTACTGCACTATTTACTTTGATGTATCTATTTAAGTTTTGGCATCATAAAAAATGGGGAAATTGTTAGGAAAATTTATATTTAGATTTTGATGATACCATGTAAAACTTAGAATAGGAAGTTGGCAACCCATTTTCTATGTAATTCAACTGGTAATGGATAGGGATGTATGAGCTGAGTTGGAGTCAGCCAAGTTGAAAATTTCAAAACTCGACCGAAGATCAAAGAGGAGACCCAGCTGTGAGACAACTGAGTGAAGATTGGAGAAGTGACAGTCAAGTCAATAGAAAGCTAAGTCTATCAACTGACAGATAGGTAAGTCATTCCTAAAAGGTTGGAGCTGACTCAAGTCAAAAGGGTAAAGCAGTTGTCAAGTTAAGTCGACTGTGATAAATCTGTTGCACAAAAGTCAAGGACATTACTTATTACAGTAATTCGTTCATGTTGCCATGTCTAAAAATGTTCATCCCAGAAGCGTGCAAAAGGAATGAACCAATGGGAAGCACTAAGCGTGTGTCAGAACATGAAATGTTGCACACTTCATTAAAACGAGGAAATGTCACCATATCAAGTTGCAGATCAAGAAAATACAAGCCAATGACCAAGAAGTGCTATTTGTAAATTGCATATTTCTTCAACGGGCAAATTTTCAAATGTGCACTATAAAAGACTGAGGAAGCAAATGAAAAAAGGTTACGAACTACAAATTTTCATAAGACAATCAAGCATTCAAGCAAGCAAAACCAACAAATACTCTCAAGCTTTCAAAGATATCCTAAAGCCAAAATTCGAAGGAACTCAATCCAACACATTCAGTGAAGGAAAGATTAGTTCATCAGTTGAAGAGGAAATTTGTTTATAGAACAAATGGGTCTACTCTCCAAGGTTGAAGGAGAAGTAGTAAGGTTCAAGTTTGAGCCAGAGGCTTTGGGCTCGTTAGAAGGTTGTGTGATCAATTCCAAGAGTTCGAAGGAGCTGAAGTAGCAAGACAACTGTTTTGTGAAGAAGCTGAGTCCCAGGAGCAGCTGGCTGCGTGATCAAGGCTGACTCGGACTGTTGACTGTTCTGTAACCAAGATCTTGTTACTTAATGGATTCCTCCAAGAGTTGGAGAAGGGTGGATTAGAGGAATTACCCCATTCTCTAACCACTATAAAAATTGATTGTGTCTTATTTACTTGCATATCTTTTATATATGTTGTTAAGTTATAATTGTTGAACTCAACAGATAATAACTATTGCTAAAACAAGTGTTGTAAAACAAGTTTAAAACAACAAGGGTGAACAGTCTTCCGCTGAACAAAAACCAAATCAACTATTATTTTAAGTGTTAGTTGATACCAACTGAGTTATTGTTAAGTTGGTATTTTACCAACTAATCAAGTATTTTAGATTAGGATTTTGTATTATTTTTGGGTGTTTTAGAGTCGTTAGAGTCCGATTTATGTCATTAAGTGTCGATGTAAAGTTAATACAAATTTGGTAGCCGAAGAATGAAGAAAACGATGAAAAACGGTACGAGGAAGGAAGAAATCATGTTTGAAGAAGAAAAATCGCATTTCGGCCCGTAAGGACGGGTGGGTGCTCGAGCGCCCGGCTCTTGGCGCCGCAGCGCCCGATACAGGGCCGACAAACGTATGAAGTGGATGGGGCACTGCAGCGCCCGGGCGGAAAATTTGTACAGCTGGCGCAGGACATGGGTGGGCGCTGCAGCACCCGGGCGGTATTTTGTTATGTTTGTGATGGGCGCCGCAGCGCTCGGGGTGGAAATTCCTATCTTCACCTACCCTCTTTCTTGGACTTTTGTGAGACTATAAATAGAAGCCTTGAGGCTTGAAATTAGGGATCTTGGACCCTTGGGAAGACAAGAAAAACAGCTACAAGACAAGGAAGAAGGCTTGGGACATCTTGGGAAGAGCTTGGAGAAGAAGATTGGAGGCTCTATCATCTAGAAATAGAGAAGATCCCCCAACTCTTGTTCTTATTTTGTTGCTTTCTTCATATCTTGTAAGATGTATTGTTGTATTCTTATGGATTCATTTTCTTTAATCATGAGCTAAACTCTATAATTCTAGAGGGATGATGTAATCTATGTTTGAACTTATGTTTTGAGATTGTGGTTTGTCAATCTAGATCTATCAATTTATTTGTGCTATTTGGATCTATTGCTTCTAAATTACTTGATCAATAATTTAGAGTGTTTGGTGTATTTGATTTGACACTTGAGAGAGGTAATTGAATACATGACCTTGAAATAGCATAACTTAGGGTTTCATAGAATTGAGAGATTTGTGAATCCTTTGAAGTCTTTTATCAAGATTCATAGTTTTTATTAAGATTTCACTTGGTGATTTTTATAGAGATATTGATTTCCCAATTGAGATCTAAAATCATTTGGCACTCGAGAGAGGAAATGATTATTGTAGAAATCTAGACTTATAAATTGGTAATTGATGATTGATAAACCATATTGATAACATAAGGGATAACTAGATTCATCACACCTCTAGAATTCATTTAATCATTTGGATAAACTCATTGATTTTTTCATATTATTGATTTATTTTTGGTATTTTAGTATAATAAACTCCATCAAATATTGAATTTCTAAATAAAGTTAGACTACTATATTATAGTACTTATCGATAATTCGATAATTATTCCCTGTGGATTCGACAACCTTACTTTCACTATATTAAAACTTGACACCGTAGAAAAATATCTAACAAGTTTTTGGCGTCGTTGTCGGGGAATAATTCATCTCATTTCCGCTAATATTATTACTTAGTAGTTTTACTTTAATTTAGATCGGTTCTTGTTACAATAGGGTTATTTCCATTTTTGTGTTTTCTTGTTGATGCAAAGAAATAAAAGTACTAATTTAATCTTATTTGATCCAGAAATTGAAAGAACACTTCGCAAGATTAGAGCCGCACGAAAAATCGAATTCACAAAAATGGCAGGAAACGGTGAAGAGGAAAACCGCATAATGCGAACAACTTTGAATTGAAACCGACCACGAACCAAAATTATTCAGGCATTGTTCGCCAACAATTAATGCGAACAACTTTGAATTGAAACCGGCCTTGATCAACATGGTACAGCAAAACCAGTTTGGGGGTAGTGATGTGGACGACCCTAACGCTCATTTGGCCATTTTTCTCGAGATATGTGACACAATAAAAATGAATGGGGTTCCTGATGAAGCTATTCGATTGAGGCTATTTCCGTTTTCACTTTGTGATAAAGCTAGACAATGGCTTCAAACCTTCCCACCTGGAAGTATCACTAGCTGGGATGATCTCACTGAAAAATTCATGGCAAAATTCTTTCCACCTAGCAAGACACTTCAACTGAAGAGTGAGATTGCTCAATTTCATCAACGCGACTTTGAGCCACTCTACGAAGCTTGGAAGCGATTCAAAGAATTATTGAGGAGGTGTCCACAACACGGGTACGCAGATTGGCAAAAAGTTCAAGATTTCTACAATGGTATGAATGGGCATTCGAGAACTATTATAGATGCTTTGCAATGAGAGGTACATTGATGGCTAAAACTCCAAGTGAAGCCATGCTTTTACTAGAAGAAATGGCTGCCAATAGTTATCAATGGCCTTCTGAGAGATCTATGCCAAGAAAAGTTGTCGGTGTTCTTGAACTTGATATTATGTCCGCATTAGCCTCTCAAATTTCCGCATTGTCAAAGCAAATTGTCACTCTAAATTCGGGTGGAAAACAACAAACAGAGGCTGTTATGGAGGTAAGTCAAGAAGTGGTGAATCCCGATATGGAGCAAGCTAATTACGTGAATAATCGGGGTTTCGACAATAGAGGGAATCAATTGCTGACGCATTATCATTTGGGACTTCGCAATCATGAAAATTTATCATATAGCAATACGAGAAATATATTGCAACCACCTCCGGGATTTCAGAATCAAGCAAGTACGAGTACACACGTGGGAGAATAAAAGCCATCTTTGGAAGAATTACTTAGTTCATTCCTTGTAGAAACACGAGCAAGGATGAACAAGACTGATTCTAACATGGACAATTTGAGTTCACGGGTTACAACAATTGAGAGTCATCTCAAATCTTTGGGGACACAAGTGGGCCAATTGGCCACGGCTATTAATTCACAACAAAAAGTTGATACGTTTCCAAGTAACACCGAGGTGAACCCACGTGAGCATTGCAAGGCCATTAAGTTGAGAAGTGGAACTGAATATGATGAAACAAAAATGCCTACTCATGCCACCAATGAACCAAAAGCAAGCTCTGAAACACTCCACAATGAAGAGGGCATTAACAAGCAATCAGAAAGTGTGAAAAAAAAAAGGTAAAACCAATTTCCAATTCTGATAATGTATTACCAAATTCTCTCCCTTTTCCACAGAGGTTTCAGAAGAAAAAGTTGGACGCTCAATTTTCCAAATTCTTGGAAATATTCAAGAAAATTCACATCAACATTCCTTTTGCCGATGCACTTGAGCAAATGCCAAATTATGCGAAATTCATGAAGGATGTGATGTCGAGAAAGATAAGGTTGGAGGCATACGAGACGGTCAATCTCACAGAGGAGTGTAGCGCCATCTTGCAAAGAAAGCTACCACAAAAATTAAGAGATCCGGGGAGTTTCACTATCCCTTGCACTATTGGTGATTCTTATTTTAATAAGGTTCTTTGTGATTTGGGTGCTAGCATTAATCTTATGCCGTTATTTGTTTTCAGGAAACTTGGCCTTGGAGAGGTAAAGCCGTCCACCATCACGTTGCAATTAGCCGATAGATCACTCACCTACTCAAGAGGAGTGATTGAAGATGTGCTGATCAAAGTGGATAAATTCATATTTTCGGCGGACTTTGTGGTGTTGGATATGGAGGAAGATCATGAAATGCCATTGATTCTTGGAAGACCTTTTCTAGCAACGGGACGAGCTCTAATTGATGTGCAACGAGGAGAGTTAACATTACGGGTAAATGATGATGAGGTTTTGTTTAATATTTATAAAGCAATGAAATTTCAAGAAGAACCTCAAACATGTCATTTTGTTGATATGATCGAACAATGTGCTCAAACGGGAGTTATAAAATAAGATTTAAAAGATCTGTTAGAACATTATTTGATTAATTCAATAATGAAATGTGATGATGAAGTTAGTGATGACATTGATTTGCTTGAGTTTATTCTTTCCCTTGAGGCTAAAGAAATTGTAAAAGAAAAACAAAAGGAAGAATTAGAAAATTCCAATATTGAAAATATTCCGAAAGTCTTGTAGAACTAAAGGAACTTCCTAACATCTTCAATATGCATTTTTGGGAAAAGATAAAACTTACCGGTAATTGTTTCTCGCTTCATTATCTTCACCCAATTGGATAAGTTGTTGTGTGTGCTTCGTGAGCATAAGTCGGCTTTGGGTTGGTATATTTACGATTTGAAAGGTATAAGTCCTTCCATTGTAATGCACAAAATTTTAATGGAAGAGTCTTATAAACCTTCTATTGAACACCAAAGACGACTTAATCCCTGATGAATGAAAGAAGTTGTGAGAAATGAGGTTTTAAAATAGCTAAAGGCAAGTATCATTTATGCTATTTATTTCGATAGTTCATGGGTGAGTCCTAGTCCAGACAGGTTGTTCCTAAAAGGGAGGTATGACATTGTGAAAAATGATAACAATGAATTAATTTCTACACGAATCATCACGAGGATGGCGAGTATGTATTGATTACGGAAACTGAATAAAGCTACTCGTAAAGATCATTTTTCCCTCCCCTTTATTGATCAAATGTTGGACGGGTTGGCAGGGTACGAATACTACTGTTTTCTTGATGGCTATTCAGGGTACAATCAAATCGCCATTGCCCCTGAGGATCAAGAAAAGACCACTTTTATATGTCCATATGGTACTTTTGCATTTCGCAGGATGCCATTTGGATTATGTAATGCACCTGCTACTTTTTAGAGGTGTATGATGGCGATTTTTCATGGTATGGTTGAGGAAATCATGGAGATTTTTATGGACGATTTTTCTGTTTTTGGTACTTCTTTTGACCATTATGTGTATAACTTATCTCTTGTTTTGCAACGTTGTGAGGAAACTAATCTTGTACTTAATTGGGAAAAAGTCACTTTATGGTCAAAGAAGGGATTGTACTTGGGCATCGTATTTCTTGTACAGGTTTGGAAGTTGACAGGGCGAAAGTTGTGGCTATTGAAAAGCTACCCCCACCTTCAAATGTGAAAGGCATAAGAAGTTTTTTAGGGCATGCAGGATTTTACAGGAGATTTATAAAATATTTTTCAAAAATTGTTAAACCACTTTGTAATCTCCTTGAAAAAGATGCTATCTTTTGCTTTGATGAGTCTTGTTTACAGGCATTTGAACAGATAAAAAAGGCACTTGTTCCAGCTCCTATTATGATCGTGCCGAATTGGACCCAACCGTTTGAGCTTATGTGCGATGCAAGTGATTATGCAGTGGGTGCCGTTCTTGGTCAGAGACGGGACAAAATTTTTAAAGCAATTTACTATGCGAGCAGGACCATGGACAATGCCCAACAAAACTACACCACCACAGAAAAAGAGATGTTGGCGGTAGTTTTTGCATTTGATAAATTCCGAGCTTACTTGGTGGGTACAAAAGTGATTGTTTATACGGATCATGCGACAATCTGATATCTTTTCTCAAAAAAGGATGCAAAACCTCGGTTAATTCGATGGATTTTGCTCTTGCAAGAATTTGATATTGATATTCGGGATAAAAAAGGAAGCGAAAATATGGTTGCCGACCATCTATCCCGCCTTGAGCAACCTCACGAGGTGATTGAAAGCCCAATAAAAGAATCATATCCTGATGAACAAATTATGCGTGCCGAGACATCTTTACCTTGGTACGCAGATTTTGTTAATTACCTCGCGGGAGGAGTTCTTCCACCAGACTTGACTTCACACCAAAAGAAACAATTCCTACATGATGTTAAGTCTTATTTGTGGGATGATACGTTACTGTTCAAAAGATGCACTGATTCTATCATTCGTCGTTGTGTTCCTAAAGAAGAAATTGGAGAGATTCTTCAGCATTGTCATTCCTCATCTTACGGGGGACATTTCGGGCCAACCCGAACAGCTGCAAAAATACTACAATCTGGTTTTTATTGTCCAACATTATTCAAGGATTGTTATGTGTAGGTCCCAAGGGGTGTACGTGTAAGGTTTAGAAGGGGGAGGTTGAATAAACCTTACCAAATTTTTGATTTAGTCCTTTTAAAAGTTCAGAGTTGATACTACTACCGTGTCCTTGGTGGGCTGACCAATTTAGTTAATCAAGAGGTTAGTCTCTCAACGGACTCAACGAGTAATTTGTTGATGGAATAACTCAATTTGTTAAGTCTAAATTAACTCAACTGGTTTGTTTTATTGAAGACTTAGCACCCTTAAGTTTGGTTAAGTAGAGATTTAGAGCTTGATTTAGTACTTAGAAATTATCTAATGGATAGCAAATATGTCACAGAAATAAACGGATATGATCACGAGAATTAAAGTGCTAAAATGTAAATGACACAATAAGATTTTTATAGAGGTTCGAAGATGGGGTAATTCTTCTCTCTCTCTTCTCCAACTCCCGGGAGGAATCCACTAGGTATTGATCGGATACAAAGTGGTAATATCCGGATACAAGTCTTGATCACACAAATTGGTGACTTGATCCTTTGGGACTCGATCGAGACGCCTTGATCACTCACCAATGGCTTCTCGTGCGACTCGGCTTTCTTCTTCACGGGCAGGTGTCTTTGCTACTCTGACTCACTTGCTCAAGCTCTTTGGATTTGATCACGAAGCCCTCCAAAAGCTCAAGACTTGGTTCGACCTTGAACCTTCCTACAATCCTTCGAGGAATGTAGACCCCTTGATTTTTCAAGTATTTTCCTCTTCAACCGATTGAAGTTATCTTTCCTTCACGGGTGAGTGTTGGATTGATGTTCTTCGTAGTGTAGGCTTGAGGATTGAGAATATTTCGGGTTTTCGATTCTAATAATTGCTTGAACGTTTGTGGTTACGGTCTTATTATTCTCAAAGTCATTTCTCGGCCTTTTATAGTGATCTTTCAAAAATTTGCCCGTTGAAGAGATAGGCTTATTTTTGAAAGTCACTTCCGATCGTTGGCTTGTCTTGTTGTAGTCCTTGGAATTGCCATTTCCTCGTATGAATTGTTCTTCACCTTTTCGAGTTCGACACGATGTAGTGCTTCCCATTGGTTTATTCCTTTTGCACGCTTACTCGGGGTGAGCACTTGAGAAAGGTAGTATGGAGATATTACTTGTTTAGGTAATTCTCTTGATTTACGTAAACGGATCTTTTTGATTATCTCGACTTGACCATTTCCTTGCTTTCCCCGGTGACTTAGAGTCGACTTCCAATCATGGATGACTCTTCCATCACTTCAACTTGACACTTGGCTTTTCTTGAGTTGACTTGACCGATACTCCACTCAGTGCATCTCGATTCTTCTTCATGAGAGTTCCCGTCTACTCTTCTTTGCCATACTCGGTACTCTTGCAGCGGAGTCTTCCTTCTAGTCTCCGGTTGTCTTCTTGCATGTTTGGGCGTGGCCTTAAACTCGAAACTTGACCCATTACCCTATTTATTACAATGCGTTTATAACAAAAATGGGGTGCCAACTTCCTATTCTAAGTTTTACATGGCATTCATCAAAATCTAAACAATAAATTTCCTAACAATTTCCCCCTTTTTGATGATGCCAAAACTTAAACCATTCAAAAATGTAAATAGCAAAGATACATACGAGATAGTGTATTCACATAGAATGTATGCGTAGAATCAATCCTTTTATTGATCATAACATTCTTGTTCTTTTACACAATCTTTGTTTACAAGGTGTATCAAAGCATACATTTGTCTACACAAAACAAATAAATAATTTATAGCTTTATTGCGGAAGACTTACATAGTATGTATTTACATAATAAAATACATGAAGGGTGAACAAAGAACACTTCATCTCCTCCTTCGCTGTCTCCTTCTTTCATCTTGTTCAAAGATCTTACTCTTCTTCTTCTTTTTTCTCATCGTCACCGCTTGCCTTCCTCTTAACTTTTCATATGCCTTCCTCGGGCGGCTTCATCTCTTCTTAATCTTTCTTGTCTTTCCTCCCATAGCTGAGTTTGTCTCTTGTTTTCTTCTTCTATTCTTTTCGCATACTCGGCATTACTTTTAGCCACTTGCAAATTTGCTATTTGGTCAAGACCGGCCAGTATGATCCCTCCTTTTTGCCGGATCTACGTATTCAATGTTTTTTGGGCGAGGCCTGAGTCCAAACCTCTTCCTCCACCACTTCTTCTTCCTCTACTACTCTGGCGTGTATTGTCTTGGTCTTCTTTCCAGGTGAGTGACCAGGCGGAGTGACCGATAGAGTATTCGACCGGTAGTCTCTTGCTGTCGGCTTCTTCACATAACGTGAGACCACTTTTCCCGATCAAGTCCCAAGCTTGAGCCATAGACATATTTGCAAAGTATCCTTCGGATGCGGCGTTTTAAATTTATCAACGATCGTGGTTACTGTCCCGACATCCGAGATGGCATAAGTGTCTCTGTCTTTCACCGGAATGCCTCCATGTTGTTTCAAGATGTTCATAACTCGGGCATCCATTCTTCCTTCCACTTCCTCCATCCCCGCTTCAATTGTCTTTCTCTTTTCGGCCATAGATATAGCGAGTGTTGGAGTGGCGAGTCACGGGGAGTTTCTTTGTTGATAATGTCACCGTGACAAGACCTTGTTGGGGGTTTGTGCAATCATCAAGGTCACATTTTTGATCCTTCCCCTCAACGAGACTTTCCTTTCTTTTGTTTCAACACTTCCTCAAATTGTCTTTCCTTCGCACCGCAACCTCTTTTTCACCTTTCGGATCTCTTACGTGGCTTTAAGGTATTCCTCTTCCCCTTTTTGGCATCATCAAAGGAGAGAGAACGCCTGAAACATATCTTGGCAAGCGGGAAATTGAGCCTGGCGATGGTAGAGTTACATCTCGAGTCTGGCTGCGGAGTATGCGGCACGAAATTCGAGCGAGTAGCGTTGGACTCTCTTTGAAATTAGCTTCATTTCAGCCATGAGAAGGCTGAATTTTATGTCCATATTTGCTTCCAGGCGCTGGAGATCACTCTTATTTTGCTCACGCAGAAACTTTATCTCGGCGGTGTGAGCTTCATGAATGTGCTCAATGTGTTCTCTCAATTTCGTTTTTGCATCGGCATTCTCGACTCTCCATACCGGCGACTTGTTGAACAATGTCTGAAGTATCTAACTTGTTCCACACGCATTATTTCTTCTTTATTGCCACCATTCCCCGATCTGTTGATATGCCTCTCAAGTCGGCGATAGTTGGCATCTCTGTTGTCGATCGCATGTCCATAGAGGCACTGGTGTCTATCCATCCGTTCAATCTCAAAATAATGCTTTGAACACCTCCCGAACTTGATTGTTTCTTCTGATGCGGTGATGGCCACGCAGCGTCAAAGTCATAGTCACCGAACGATGGTACTGACGAAATGACAGGAGCTGGTGCTGTGGAAGCGTGCGAGCTCGTTTTCGACTCTTCATGGAGGTCGGGTATCTCGAAGGAGAAAAGAAATGATTCTACAAAGGAATCATCACGGCCAACCGGGATTTGTTCAATGATGAGAGGTGCACGTGAAGTTCCTTTTGGAGTCGAACTGCTGCGGCTTGAGGAGCTGTGCGGTGGACTCTTTCACTGGTGGGAGTCATTGTGATGTGAACCCGACTTTGCTGAGCCTCAATTTGTCTCAAACGGCGTTGGTCTCGACTAGTTTCTCCAATTGAGTGGGTGGTCCTCGGCCTTAGCGAAACGTCATCGGACGATGATGAGATTTCTATTGGTGGCTCATCATCAAAATTGAAAGTTTGACGAGTAGTCTTGAGATCGAGACTTGCTCGTCTTTGGGAACATCCGCACTGAGTCTTTTGGATCATCACGGGGGATGACTCGAAACTAACCTTCTTCGCCCGATCCCGAAAGGTTACATCGGGGATTATCCTGGGAATCATGAAGCGCGCTTTATCTCCTTTTTAGATGGATCAATGATAGCGGGAGGATGTTCTCTACTTGGCTTCTTTACCCCGGAAGTCTCAACCTCCCATGGGCCTTCATTCACCCGCGATCTCGATTGCAACGAGGCCTTGGACCTCCCTTTCGGCTTGATGTCACCGGTATGTCTTAGGGTCTTCTGTGGTGGCATCCATTGGAGTCTCAACCCCATGGATTGCACTTTCATCGCCCAGTGTTAACTCCCAGTACATTCCTTCATGTGCCTCGATTGCATCGCGGCGTCATTAGCCTTCGAGGCGGTTGGCACCTCACCGAGACGTCTCAACTATCTCGAGCTTCGTTGATGGCAACTTGCTTGTTCATTTTGTGTTTGTACTTTCTCCACTTCGCCTCCTGGATTCGTTGTGGAGTCATCTGCAAAGACATTCTCCGACCTTGGCTGCGGTGGAGGAGTTTCCCCTCGGTTGGCGCACAAGGCGAGTGACTTGGAATGGGGTCACTCGTCTCCAAACTCCCGGCTGTTTCTACTTGAGTGTTCACCGTTGGGGCGGTGGTAAGACACCTTCATTAGGGGTTGGCTCAACTGGGGTTCCCACGACCCGTTTCATCGCCATTCCTTTAATTTCTTCGTCCGAGAGTGAGTTTGGGGAAGTGGTGGCGGCTTAACAACGGTGGCGATTTCTTTGAACCACTCCCATTGGATCAATTTCCACAGTTGAGGACTCTCCTAGTCCCTCCATCAATCTTTTCTCGTGAAGGATTCTAGATTCGTGCAATGCTTGCTGCATTTGCAACTTTTCTCGTGGCGGCGGAGGATCCTCATCCTCATCACTGTCAGATAAGACATCAAGGAGATGATGTGTGTGTTCTCACGTGCCTCAGCTTCCTCTCGCCTGTCTTTCCTTCTCCTTGTCCTTGAAGATCTGCAAGATATCTGTGCGCTTTCTTCATCCGATTGCTTGGACCACAGTGGTCACTCCAAGGAAGTTCAATATTCCTCTTCCTCTTCTATAAATTCGGGCCGTTGGAACTGTTCCGTGATCGACTCAATTTCACTTTCTCCACTCTCGACGATTTTGGATGTGCGGGTAAAGTGGGGATAGGATCATCACATCACTATAAGCTCTTTCGACTTCTTCTTGTGTCTCACTTGCGGACTACAATCGTGTCTTGATTTGCCTCTGTTGATTGCCTTGGCCAGAGACTTAGCGGTTTCATCTATGGTATCCGGAGACTCTACTTCTCCAGCGATCTCGTGATCTGTTCGGTGAGTGGTGACTCGGCCGGTTTCTCAAGCTCGGAGTGCTTGATGATTTTTCTTCGTCTCTAGTTTGTACGGAGGGATTTCTAGTTGACGGTTTCTTGAGTCTTGGCGCGGGGGCGTCTTTGGTGTTTTCTTCTTACGAGGAGCCGGCCGTCTTGGCTTGTCGGATCTCCTCTTTTTGACGATCGGAGAAGGTAGTTGAGAGTCCTTCTCGACCGTCTTCTTGGGCGGAGACACGGTGCGGCGGTGTGACTCCTACTGTAGGGCGGGAAGCGGGTTTGACTTTCTTTCTGCGGGAGCGCGATCTTCTTAGCAAATTGCAGGGCGACTTTCTTCTTTGGTGGAGAGAAACAATTTGTATATCTTCGTGGTGATTCCCCCTCACTCGTGTCGCTCTCTTGGCGTAGGCTCTCTTACATGCGCCGGAGAGGTTTGATCTAAACATCCTCTTGTTTACATGGAACGCCTTTCCATGTCTAAGAGGGACTCATTTCACCTCCATCAGCCGCCAATCACCGGGCCATATCCTAGGATCCTCCAAATGTACCATCTTCCTTGAAGGATTTGTTCCCTACATTTTGGCATACTCTGCTGTAAACAAACTCGTTGATTTATTTTCCTTTCTTCAATGATCGCGCCATCACGATCAATTTTGCTTTTTGAATGATTGGTCAAAAGCCGCCAAATTTGATGTCAATACATTTGGAAACTATGTCCAACGACTTGTGATAATCCTCCTTCAAAGACTCTTGTTTCTTTGTGTAAACTACTTTATCGGATAGTCGGGTTTGGCTACTTCCTTCCAAGCGGCGGCCCAGGTTTACATCGGCCGTTGATTTACGATGCTCCTTCATCGGTAGTGAGCGAGTGTTCAACCAAATCCTTGGCGAGGATGGTGAGCTTCTTTCCGTGAGCAGATGACTTTATCCCTTCATCGTGAATCTCGGCATTCACGTAGAAGCTGTGCGACCTCCTCCACATAGGTCATCGGATATTCCAGTCGAAAGCGATTTCATTTGAGACATTTCCAATTTCTCAACAATTTTCTTCACTAGGGTGTCGTCGGACCCTGTTTCACCATGCCATCGAAATCCATTGGAGACCCGGTGTGGATTTGCTTTCCTAACTTGACAAAATCATAGGTTGGTGCCATTTTTCAGATTTCACCAAGAAAACTTAGAGATTGATTTGAAGGTAGATAGGGTTTTGAGAGAGTTTTTGCCTTTGCTTCGAGAGAGAAAATGAACGCTTTTGGTAGTGTGTGAGAGAAAGCGGGGCGAAAATGGTTTAAGTATGGTTTATGAAAGGGCGTGCGGGTGGTTTTGAAATGTGATCGAAATCAACGGCTTAGATTTTGCCGCGATTTAGCATTTAGTGTCTCGTATTTAATGCGGCAAGCATTTATATCCAATCATAAGCTTAGTGTGCGGCTTTTTGCTGACACGTCATAATTATCTTATGGCGTCATTCTTAAAAACATTCCCGCTTAGTAAAAACATTGCGTTTTTGTCACTTTGTTCATAAATGACTCGGCTTTTACCCTTAGTGGTTTAACTCTTCTTCTCACGATTCTCTTTGTGACTCAAATTTGTCTTTACGATCTGGCCGATTCATTGGTGATTTTAGAGTTCAACTCTTTTTCCTTTCTCGTGTTCCATTTCTTTTCTTTGATTCTTCAGTGTCATTTCGGCTCAATTAACCCTAACTCATGCTTGAGTTCTTCAAATCTTGATTCACATAATGGTTTTGTGAAGATGTCACCTATTGTTTATCGGTTGAGATATATTCCAAGATGATGTCCTTCTTTTCAACATGATCTCTTATGAAGTGATATCGACATCGATATGCTTTGTTCTTGAGTGCAACCACGAGGATTTTGATTGATTGCAATTGCACTTGTGTTATCACACATAATTGGAATCTCTTTTCTTCAACTTCATAGTCTCTCAAATTTCTTTGTCTCATCCATAGGACTTGGGCTGCTTGTTTGCCCGCGACTATGTATGCGCTTCACCGTAGAGGTGGCTATTGAATTTTGCTTCTTGCTAAACCAGGAAATCGGCTGTTTCCTAGCATTTGACATGTGCACGAGGTGCTCTTCTTCGACTCTCGCATCCGGCAAGATAGTCAGTCTGAATAGCCAATTAGCTTGAATCCACCTTCCTTTGGATACCATAAGCCAACTTCTTGGCTTCCTTTCAAGTATCTCAAGATTCTCTTAGTTTGCGTCATATGGCTCTCTTTTGGAGCGATTGAAATCTTGCACATACACCTACTGACAAAGGTGATGTATCCGCTCCGCTTTGTGAGATAGAAGCAATGATCCAATAAGTGTTCTCAGATCTTGTTTGATCTCTGAGGCTTGCCATCTGCATCCATGTCCATTTTGATGATGTATTCATTGGTATTTTCTGAGAAGACTTCTCCTCCATACCAAATTTCTTCATTAAATCTCGGTGTATTTTGTTTGACTTATGAAGGTTCCATCCTTGATTGTTTCACTTGGAGTCAAGGAAGAATGTCGACTCTCCCATCATGCTCATTTCAAATTTACTTTGCATGAGGTTTGAAAATTTTTCACACGCTTCTTTGTTTGTTGATCCAAAAATGATGTCATCCACATATATTTGAACAAGCGTATACTCTTTTTGTCTTGGATTAAGAAAAGTGTTCTATCTACTTTTCCTTTTCTCGAATCCATTCTCGATTAGGAATTGTGACAGGGTATCATACCATGCTCTGGGTGCCTGTTTCAATCCATACAAGGCTTTCTTGAGTTTGTATACCTTATCTCCAAGAGTCTTACGCTCAAATCCGGAGGTTGTTCAACATACACTTCTTCTTCCAATAAACCATTTAGGAATGCGCTTTTACATCCATCGATATACAATGAAATTCTTGTGAGCAAAGATAGACAAGAAACATCCTTATAGCTTCCAATCTTGCTACGAGGAGCAAATGTTTCATCAAAATCTATTCCTTCTTCTTGGCAATATCCTTTGGCTACTAGTCTTGCTTTGTTTCTTACCCACAACCTTTCCTCGTTCATCTTGTTTCGAACACCCATTTAGTACCATAACATTTTGATGTGTGGGTCTTTGAACTAATTCCCATACTTTATTTCTTTCAAACCGATTGACTCTTCTTGCATAGCTTGAATCCAATGTGTGTCATCCAATGCTTGTAACACATCTTTGGGCTCTATTTGCGATAAAGCATGTGAACATAGCTTCTTGTTGAGTTACGGATCTTGTTTTGACACCTTCTCTTATATCTCCAATGACAAGTTACGGTGGATGGTCTCTCGGCCATCTTACATCGAGGTTGGAGTAAGTTGGTCGGGTTCGATCGTCTAGCGGTGTATTGCTTTGATCGACTCTCTCGTAATCACTTAGCAAGTTTTCCAGCTATTTTTGAGATTGACTATCTCATCTTCTTTTCTCAATTTACAATTCCGATTTCGACTTTAGCATAGGGATTTTTAAGCCATGCTTGGATGATTAAACATCAAAATTTACTCTTCAATGTCTTCTCCATTTACATTTGGCTCATCAAATACCACATGAATGGATTCTTCGCAACCATAGTCCTTTTGTTGAGTACTCTGTAGGCTTTGCTTTGTTGAGTATCCCAAGAAGATACCTTCATCGACTTTAGCATCGAAGGCCTTTAGATTGTCTTTGCCATTGTTGTGGATGAAGCATTTACATCCAAATATTCTAAAATATGCAACATTTGGTTTTCTCCCTGTCCAAATCTCATAGGAGTCTTTGTCAACTGTCTGTTTATCATGCATCTATTTTGAGTGTAGCATCTTTGTGTTTATTGCTTGACCCAAAATCTTTTTGGTAACCTGCTTGACTAACATGGTCCTTTTGCTTCTTTGAGAGTTATGTTCCTTCTTTTTCGCAACTCCATTCTGCATTTGTGGAGTCCTTGCTGCAGATAGTTTATGACCAATACCATTTTCAATACAATACGAGTTATTATTCCATTGACAAACTCGATTCCTGCATCGATCTTATTTTGATAATGGTTTGGCTCTTCTCATTTTGAATCCTCTTCATCGATTGTGGTAGTTTTACGTAGAGTTTCTTTTCTTCTTACACATGAATATTGTCCATGTATATCTTGAGTAGTCATCTACTACCACCAAGGTGTATTTCTTTCCACTTATGCTAGCCTGGTTCTCTTTGGGCCAAATAGATCCATATGTAGAGGATGCAATATTCTTGTTGAAGATGGGCATGTCTTTTCTGTGAATGATGATTTGATTTGTTTTCCTTCCGACATGCATCACATATACACTCTCCTTCTTGTATCTTGAGTGCGGAAGTCCTTCCACAAGATTACTTCTTGCTAGCTTGTTAATCGTTTTGAAATTCGGGTGACTCAACTTTTTGTGCCACGACCAACTTGATTCAAAGTGCTCTTTGCTAATAGACAGTCTTTGGGTGTAGCGGTTGACCAATCTACTACATACATGTTCTTTTATCCAGCATCCTTGTAACACAACTTCATTAGATTGAGTATCCTTGATTTGGCATATACCCATATTAAATCCAACATTATAGCCCTTGTCACGAGTTGGTGATGCTTAACAAGTTGAAGTAGAGTCCTTCAACATATGCAACATCTGTGATTTCTAATCCGTTCCTCTTCATAGATCCAATGCCTCTTATTTCACCTGGAGCTTCATTTCCTCCAAATATGACTTTTGCTCCTTTAACTTCCTTGAATTTTGAAAGATTTTTCTTGTTTCTGTCATATGTGCGGAATGCCACTATCCATGTACCAGGTTCATTGGCACTCACTGTTTCAACCTGCAATCGTGAAATTAAGTTTTAGGTACCCATATTTGTGCAGGTCTGAGGGGTTAGAGTTGTAAGATGATCCAACCAACTTATAGCCAAATGATTTGACTCTAAGGGGTTGCCATCTATCGATGCCATAATCATAATTAATCTTGGCAAATTGCTTGGGGATTTTAGGTTCATACATCTGTCTCTTTTGTCCGTATGCTGTGTATATGTTTTAGCAATCGCCTTCTTTGGGTAATTGTGGTGTCTCGAGTGTAGTGCTAGGTGCATATTTGTCTTTGATGAAAGCTCTTATACTTTTGGAATGGCCTTTCTTTGGGTTCTGTGCCTTTGCCATTTGGGCTTATATTCCATAAGGCTATCTTTGATAGTTCACATCATTCCAATCAGGCTTGGCTTGGATATTTTCTACCATTCCCATCATATGTATTTCTTTTATAGATTTTAAAGGGTTTTTGGTAGCTTTGCTTCTTCTTTCTGAGTATTTCTGTTTGGGTTCTTTGAGGAACTCGATTGAATCTCTTCTCGGTATCCTTTCAAGTAGCATTCAACGGGTTGTTTTTCCTTTTCCTTTATAACCAAGGCCAGTTTGCTTGTAATTGTGCTTTGGAGTGAATGTGTGTGCAACATTTAGGGTTTTGGATTTTTAGACTCTTCATTGCTTGAAGATCCTTTTTCCAAAATTACTTTTGAAGTTTGACATAGCACGGAGGAATTAAATCCTAAGCTGTCTTGTCTCCACATTCTCTTTGACTCATAATAAGATCATCCAATGATTTAGATGCCTTAGTGAATGATGCAATCACATTTTTGAGGTCATTCTCCCTCTTTTCTATGGCAACTATTTATAACATTAGCTTAGCATTTTCGACCTTTAAACTTTCATTCTCATCGACTATTTGACTTAGAGTACTCGGCTCCTTAGTCACCATTTGTGAGTTTTGGCTTTTGAGTAGGTTATTTTCCTCATTTAGTAGTGTGTGTGAGGATTTAATGTGTTCAAATCTTTCATCATTTTTGCCTAATGAGTCATAAAGATCGTGGGTGATGAAGTGTGTGTGTGTCACGATCACTATCACTAGAATCGAGTTTGATGAGTTGGAGTTTACCTCATCAGTTGATCTTGTTCCTTGGCCATCAGGACGGATCGGGGCTTCTTCTTGAGTCACTTGAGTAGTCGGCTTCACCTTTTCAATCAATTTGTTTCTCTTGACTTGGCTATCTCGGGCGGTTCTGCGACCATCATTGCCCTTTTCTTTTCTTGTCTTCTTTCTCTCAGAAGACCTTTCTTTCTTCTTCATTCTGTATTTGTTGACTACGGGATATGGGCGATCAATGGCATAGTGACCTGGTTGTCTGAGTTCAGCATAGATATTCAACCTTTTGATCGACTCTTTCCATTCTTGGATTGTCGGCCACTTTGATATTGACTTTTTGATGATACATTCTCTTGGTTGGCCTATCTTCCCTTGATTTGGAGGAGGCGGGTGTCTTACGGAGGATTAAGCCCTTGCCTCTCTTGTAGTTCTTATTGAAGAACTTGTTGAACCTTTTTACTAGTAGGGCTATTTCTTACGGGTCAATGACTTCTTTGACCTCGGCTCTCTTCCCATCTTTGACAATTAGAGCGGTGTTTTTTTGGAGTGCAATCTCTTCCTGGTCTTTTCTTCTCGGCTCAAACTCGTAGGCTTTGAGGTGCGAGAATAGTTCATGGTTGGATGTCTTTGATAGGTCCATGGAATGTCTTAGTGCCATGACTTTCATTTCCCATTCAATTGGAAGACTTTTTAGGATTTTCATACACATTTTCTTGTGTATATTCCTTTCCAAGTGCGGATAGCTCGTTGGTGATTTACGTGAACCGAGCATCCGGTTGATCCAGGTTTTCTCTGCGATCATTTTGAAATTCTCAAATTTTTGTCACGACCCCTTTGATAATTTGTTTTCTTTGATTTGCTCACGAGCCTTCACAAATCAATGTTAGCTTGTCCCATTTCTTTAGCCGTTTTGCATGATTTGACTTTATTGAACATGGCTTTGTCAAGGTTTTGTAAAGGATGTCCTTGGCTACATTGTCCAGGTTGTATCTTTTTGTCATCATTTGTCCATTCAGTTCTTGGTTTTTCAACCATGGCGGTCTGGGAGCGACATCCTCTTCACCCTCAGTTCAACTCTTCTTACTTTTGTGTTCACCTTTAAGATTTGCGAGTGGCCCATCCTCTATCACTATCCACATCTCTTCATGTAATCTTTGATAGATGAGCCTGCATCTGAATTTTCCAATCATCAAATTCTTCTATTGTGAACATAGGGATGCGTGTCAAATTTGCTTCCATGATAATGAATTTTAAAAAAAGAGTTTTGAAGGTTTAAGTACTAAAGCGGACTTTGAAAAGTTTGGAGATCTAGTTCGGTAACCGGTCGGAAGGCTCAATGAACCAACCGCTCACGATACCACTTGTGGAGTCCCAAGGGGTGTACGTGTAAGGTTTAGAAGGGGGTTGAATAAACCTTGCAAATTTTGATTTAGTCCTTTTAAAAGTTCGAGTTGATACTACATTTGTGTCCTTGGTGGACACCAATTTAGTCAATCAGTAGGGTTAGTCTCTCCATGGACTCAATTGAAATTTTGATGGAATAACTCATTGTTAAGTCTAAATTAACTCAAGTTGTGGTTTGTTTTAGTGGAAGACTTAGCACCCTTAAGTTTGGTTAAGTAGAGATTTAGAGCTTGATTTAGTACTTAGAAATTATCTAATGGATAGCAAATATGTCGTGAGAAATAAATAGATATGATCAGAGAATTAAAGTCTTTGAAATGTAAATGACACAATAAGATTTTTATAGAGGTTCGAAGATGGGGTAATTCTTCTCTCTCTCTTCTCCAACTCTGGAGGAATCCACTAGGTATTGATCGATATCTGAAAGTGGTAGCAGTCAGGATACAGTCTTGATCACCTGGTGACTTGATCCTTTGGGACTCGATCAGGAGACGCCCGATCACTCGGTGGCCTGCGTGCGACTCGAGAACTTCTTCACGCGGGCGGTTGCGCTTGCTACTACTGACTCACTTGCTCAAGCTCTTTGGATTTGATCACGAAGCCCTCCAAAAGCTCAAGACTTGGTTCGACCTTGAACCTTCCTACAATCCTTCGAGGAATGTTGACCCCTTGATTTTTCGATTTTCCTCTTCAAGCGATTGAAGTTATCTTTCCTTCACGGTGAGTGTTGGATTGATGTTCTTCGTAGTGTAGGCTTGAGGATTGAGAATATTTCGGTTTTCGATTCTAATAATTGCTTGAGCGTTTGTGGTTACTGTCTTATTATTCTCAAAGTCATTTCTCAACCTTTTATAGTGATCTTTCAAAAATTTACCCGTTGAAGAGATAGGCTTATTTTTGAAAGTCACTTGCGATCGTTGGCTTGTCTTGTTGCGATCCTTGGAATTGCCATTTCCTCGTATGAATTGTTCTTCACCTTTTCGAGTTACGACACAATGTAGTGCTTCCCATTGGTTTATTCCTTTTGCAGCTTAAAACTAAGCACTTCGAGAAAGGTAGTATGGAGATATTACTTGTTTAGGTAATTCTCTTGATTTACGTGCAATGGATCTTTTTCGATTATCTCGACTTGCATTTCCTTGCTTTCCCCAGGTGACTTAGAGTCGACTTCAATCATGGATGACTCTTACATCACTTCAACTTGACAACTTGGCTTTTCTTGAGTTGACTTGATTGATACTCCACTCAGTGCATCTCATTTGCTTCTTGATAGAGTTCCGTCTACTCTTCTTTGCCATACTCGGTTGTCTTGCGGCGAGTCTTCCTTCTAGTCTCGGTTGTCTTCTTGCATGTTTGGGCGTAGGCGACTTAACTCATCTTGACCCATTTTTTATTTATTACAATGCGATTTATAACAAAAATGGGGTGCCAACTTCCTATTCTAAGTTTTACATGGCATTCATCAAAATCTAAACAATAAATTTCCTAACATTATGCTTTTGTGAAGACTTGTGATCGATGCCAGAGGGTTGGTAATATTTCACGGCGTCATGAGCTTCCTTTGACAAATGTAATGGAGATGGAGTTGTTTGATGTATGGGGTATTGACTTTATGGGGCCATTTCCGCGTCACAGAAATTTGTACATTTTGCTTGCGGTTGATTACGTCTCCAAGTGGGTAGGCGGTTGCTACACCAACGAATCGATCTTCAGGTAGTACTCAAATTCTTGCACAAGCATATTTTCACCCGGTTTGGTACTCCTCGAGCTATTGTAAGTGATGAAGGTACGCATTTTTGTAATAAATTATTTAATAACCTTCTACCATGAATTTGGTGTGCGTCATAAGATTGCGCTTGGTTACCATACTCAATCTAATGGTCAAGCCGAAATTTCCAATCGTGAAGTGAAATAAATTCTTGAGAAAACTGTGAGTTTTAATCGAAAGGATTGGGTACAAAAGCCCGATGGCGCTTTATAGGCTTATCGCCTTGCGAACTACAAAACACCCGTTGGTATATCACCATATCGATTGGTGTTTGGTAAAGCGTGCCATTTGCGTTGAACTTGAGCATCGAGCTTATTGGGCAATTAAGAAATTGAATTTTAACTTAAAAGAGTTCGGTGAACACCGATTACTTCAATTAAACGAAATGGAAGAATTTCGTCACGAATCAATATGAAAATGCGAAATGTATAAAGAAAAAAACAAAAAAAAATGGCATGATCAAATGATTTTGCGACATAATTCTTACCCGGCCAACAAGTGTTATTGTTCAATTCTAGATTGAAACTATTTCTAGAGTAAACTCAAATCACGATGGTCGGGCCATTTGTGGTTGAACGTGTGTTTCCTTATGGTGCGGAAATCGAGTTGAGAGGAAGCGATGGGAATCGTTCAAGTGAGCGGACAACGATTGAAACATTATTTTGGGAATGAAGCAAGGAAGGTTTTAAATCTTCCACTTGGTGATGAAATTTCTTGAGCCCGAGTAGTTGAGTCCGGCTACTTACTATAAATTTAGCGCTTGGGAAGCAACCCAGTGATTTTTGTGTGATCGCATTTTTAGTATGATTTTATTTTCTTTTATTTTGGAGTGTTTTTATTTGAATTTTTGTGTGATTTTTGTGTGAATTAATTTGTGTGTGATTTTAAATTTTTAGTTAAATTGTGATTTTAAATTATATATATATAAAAAAATGAAAAATAAGCGATTATCGGGCGCGTGCTGCATTTGCCCGCCCACTTGCTTGTGACAATGGAAAATGGCATGCGCGACACTGCGGCCTTGGCCCCTAGCTATTTGCGGCCGATCGGTTTGAAGCGATTTAAAGGTGATTGACCTTGTGTTTTTAAAACACAACAAACACTCAAGCCTCACGCCCATTCTCTCTTCTTCTGCAGAAATTCCATCTAGTCTTCCATTTTACATCATTCAGTGGGCAATTGAGCAACTTGATCATCATCTTCATCTTCTCTATCAATTAGGTAAGTGTGTCTTCAATTGTACACCATTTTTCTTCAAGTTTTCTAGCCTGGGGTTAAAATGTGGGAATTTTCAATATCATTGTAATTTCGAAATTCTTGATAAATTCTTGATAAATTGTGATGATATATGACTATTATGTGCTTGAATTGGTTGGTGTTGAAAATTGGGCATGAATTGAATTTCCAACTTGGTGTTCATCTCTCCATTGCATATGTGCCTACAAGGTGTTTGTTAAAATGTCTCAATGGAAAATATTATACCTAGGCATTTGATTCTTGTCATCATTGTGTAAAAGCTATTTGATCATGAATTGATGGCAAGGATGCATAATTCTTGAGTAGTTGTGAAAATTCCTAACCCAACTTTCGTATTGTGTGTTCTATGTGTTGTTTTGCTTGTGTTATTTACCAGGTGATTTCCGATCAATTAAAATGCCAAGAACAAAGAAAACAAGCAAGGGGAAAAGTGTGGCAAGTACTTAGAAGAACATGATGAACAGTTTTATTAACTTGGAAGCACAACGAGTTGTACAATGACACATTATGCACAAAGTATAACGGCGGGCGAGGATTGCAACGGGGCGAATGATGGTGAGCTTGCACAAATGACACACCAAAAGCGATGGAAGAAACTTTGTGCCCATGTCACGCCCCAAGCGCTTGCCGCGACGATGATCAATCACTTAAGCGAAATAATTCAACGATCTAAACTAATTATACAAAACTCCAAGTGAAATAAGTCTAATGCGTGGAATAAAATACACACAAGTGCAATTGCATCTCAAGGTCCAACAATATCCGATTACAATCCATCAAAATATACGAATTTAAACTTACGGTCCAAACTAAAATAGAATGAAGGAGTTCAACAATAACAAAAGCAAAGAAAATGTCGCTCGACATCAATGATTATAGGAACTAGTACGGCGGAGGAGCACGGGATTGATCCGTGGTAGGTTCGACGTCTTCAGCGTCTCCTCATCTAAAGGTTAGAAAACGGGAGAGGGATGAGGCGAGAAATCTCGGTGGATGGGGTGATCGTGTGAGTGTGGCGATGTATATAGTTAATGCGAGAAAAGCGGTTGTATGAAAAACGCGTGAGGTATGATGCATGTTTTCACACATAGTCCTAAGCGTCGTGATAAATATATATTAAGTAATATACTTATACCGTTTAAGAAATAATTCGTGGTCACACAAGCAACTATGATTCGAGGCAAGACGGTAGGATTGCGTCGAATGTAACGCCAATCTATCAAATGAGTAAAGGTTGCGTCACGGTTTGTAAGCGCCAACCAATGCAATACAAGTAAGCGGTTGCATGCACGGTTTGTAGTGCCAACCAATGCGATACAAGTAAGCGGTGCGTCACGGTTTGTAGCGCCAAACAATCGGGTTCGTTTAACTCAGGAATTATGTGGATCAGACGGTGATTCCTTCGTCTTCCTTGTAACTCCCGTTCAAGATGGTCAAGACACTGTCACCTTATCGCTCCATAGGCAAAGACAAAATCCACATTGGAGCTTGCAAGGCTCGGTTTGTCATAATCATGATTATACCTCAAGTACTACGACCCGCTTCCCTTGGACAAACTCCGTCCCTCGGTTGCGGGATTAGAGCGATGGGGCGGAGAGTGGAATAGCGGCCGAGCTACCCGATTCCATCCCGGCGTATCCATTCCCATTGTGAGCTCGACACGCCCAAGTTGACTTAGACATGAAATTAAATCAAGTTCGGGTAGTCAACCAGTGCGTCAGTATTATTGATTCGGGAAGCATTTTAGGAAAGTTTTCGAAAATTTGCGCAAAGGCAATTATGGCGTTGGTGGAGTTATTTGGATGAAGATGATTATCGGGAGGATAAACAATCTTCGATATCTTGAAAGATTAGGTGGAACATAGGTCAGTTATAGATTGAAATCGCAAGGCGAGGAAGTCGCCCCGATCGCGTATTAATCGGTCAAGGCGATCCGATAATTCAGGATTTTTGAGAAAATAAAATATTTTAATCAATAATTAAAGTCAGAGGGTCAGGGCTGTTTCTTTAAAATAAAAATAATTCGAGTTAGGTCCTTGTAAAAGAAAATTTACAATTAGCCCCATTTTGTAAAAACGATTCTTTTGGGGTTAAAAAATGAATAAATAAATGTCCCGACCTTGAAAAATTATGAGGTCAGTTCCTAAATTCTGTAAATTGTTCAGAGATTCCGGTTTTTAAAGTTTTGAGGTCGAGTTTTCATAAAATTCTCACATTAGCCCAAAATTTGTTAAAATTATCATTTTGGTCCCTAAGTTTAAAATAATTGGAACTCACAACCCGGAAGGGCTTTTAATATGATTCTAGTTGAAAAATGTCTCTAAGGTCAGTGGGATATTGGGATAAAAACAGTTTTAAAAGAAATAAGTATAGGCCCCTTAACTTTTGAAAATCTCATTTTTGTCCCATTTTGAAATAATTGCCTTTAAGGCTTTTAGGGAGTCGATTGTTATGAAATTTGAACCTTGGGTCCAAAATATAATTATATTATAGTTAAATTAGTATTTCCAGGTGCATGGACTGCATAAGTCCTAGAAATTTCATTTTGGTCCTCCATTTTAATATTTTACAATTTGGTCCCTCAAGTTTTAAAAATTACTTTCCAAGCTCTAAACACTTGGATTTTTGGAATACATTTAAAATATGTTATTTCCAGTCCCTTAAGAGTTAAAATTTCAAATTTTAAAATTAGGGTCTAGTGCAGTTTCGAAAATTGCAAAATAGCCCTTAAACTTCTAAAATTTTACAATCTAGTCCTTGGGTTTTAAGGGTTGATTTTATTTATCTAAAAACTCTTAAAACTTTATTAAAATGTCAAAACATAATTTTTGAACCTGAGTTCATTCCCAAAAATCGAAAATTATAGAGGGTCCCTTAAGTTTTATTTTCTTGCAATTAAGTCCACCAACTTTCCATTTTTGCATTTTTAAGTCAAAAGTTGAAATTTAATCAATTATGCTCGACTTGTCCAGGTTATAAATCATTCAAAACATAGATTTTAAGAGTCATATACATACATATCCTTCTCATACAAAATTTCATCAAGTATAACAATAAAGTGTACATGTATGCCTATTTTTCGATAAATCGCATTTTTGAGCAACACTTGAGAATTTTTCCAACTTGAAACAACAAAATAATATGCAATACATAATATATATCTCAAGTGCTCAAAATCAAAATACTACATGCATTTTTAAGTAAAATACCTAGAAGTTGAAAGGATTTTTCCACCCAAGATTGATTTGTTGGTGAAAAATGGAATAAATCACTCTTGATGAAGAAGTGACTTAGGTCAGCCCCTAAGTGAAGTAATATCAAAAAATATAGGAGTTAGAAAAATGAGGTTAAAAATTTAAGTAGAAAAAGAAGATGGTGAGAAATTGGAAGTACTACTTACCTTGTGTAGTGAGTAAAGTGTGACTAGTAATGGCCTCAAAATGTAAGATTTTGGTCACCCTTAATAACAACCTTCAAGGTCAGCCCCTAAAACTCCAAAAATAAAAATGGAGTGCCAAAATTTGGAAAATAGAAAGAGAAGGAGAAAATGTACTAAAAATCCCATTTCTTACCTTATAGTCCAAACACTACACAATTTTCTTCTTCAAGATGACCTCAAGTCTCTTAATATCCTCAAATGATCTTCTAAGTATACCTCAAAATCAAAAATCAAACTTAAATTAGAAGGTGAAAGAGGTGAGCTAGAAGGTATAAGAATAGATTGAAGAAGAAAATTTCTTACCTTGTGTAGTATATGGTTCGAATTTTTGTGAAGGTGTAGAAGGAGTTTTCTTGAAATTTTGCTAAGTTTTTTAAGAAAGAAGAAGAAGAAAATATAGAGAGATGTAGGAGGATTTTTAGAGAGGGTGAGAGGATCTTCAAGTCTTAGAGTTGGGAAGAATGAAAATTGAAATAAAATTTGATCTCTCCGTAGGCCGTTTGGTAGTGAGCAATAAGAGAGAGAGAGGGGACAATTTTTTTTTTTTTTTGTTTTGGTTTGATTAAATGATTTGTTAGGTTAATAATTTGGGAATTGAGACATAAAATAGTAATAGGCTACTTTACTAGGGACAATTAGCCAAAATGCTAAGTTTAGGGGAATCACTTTTGTTATCTTTTGTTTGGTAATTATTGGGGTGGGAATTGGTAGATTAATCTAAGATGTAGGTTTGAATTAATGGTGTAGTAATACACAAGATGAATACATAAGGTGTATGTGTACAAGAGTTGGGAGATATTTTTACCCTAAAATTCCCATCATGGTCGTCCTTAAGGGTATTTGTGGTAATTCCATATTTATTTTTGTCCAAATTCGATGATAATAAATGAATAATATCAATCTCCAAAATAATTAGTGATTTCCTTGATCACATATAAGTCTCATGATCAACTTATTCTAAATCGAATTCTTAATTCTATAAGGTATAAATCTCTAAAATAAATAGTCTCTTAAAATTTTAAGGTGACTAATAGATTCACAAATAATAATAATGATGATCGATCAAGTGATCATTAATGCGAAATAAATTAATAAATAATTATGATCACAAGTAATAAATGAAAGAAATTAAATGTAAAATATATTTATCATTAATATTTACCGTCAAAGCGACGGGGTAAAATAATCAAATTAATACAAGAAACGATCGTGAAACAAGTACATGTTCGAATAAAAATCGAGGCTTCACATTCTCCTTTCAATAAAAGAATTTGGTCCCCAAATTCTCTTGAAATAGCTACGAATCTTGATTCCTCATGTCTTCCATCTCCCATGTTGCATCTTCGTCTCGGTTGGGGTTTCGCCATACAACTTTAACCATCGGAATCTCTCTATTACATGGCGATGTGTCTGTTGGTGATAATCCGGATTGGTTCCTCGGTGTAAGATAAATCTTCCATCGTGAGAGGAGGAGCATCACAGTGATAATATACTCGGGATCGATTGATACTTTTTCAATCTCGTCGTGGAATACATCGTGCATTCCGGCATCTTTGTCTTTGTGCTCGAGTCGGTAGGCCAACTTCCCGATCCTCTGCAAAATCTTGTAAGGTTCAATATATCTCGGACTTAGCTTGCCTCCCTTCTTTGGATTAATCAATTCTTTCCGTGGCAAGAGTCTGAGAAATACTTCATCTCCGGCTTCAAATTCCGAGTCCTTTCTCCTCTTGTCCGCGTAACTCTTTTGGCGGCTCTGGGCTTTGCGGATCCGTTCCTTGATCAACTTGACCTTCTCCGGCCTCCTCTGAACTAAGTCGACCTTTGGAATCGATGGTGACTTTCGTTTCTCTTTTGAGTCCATTGGTCATCAATCTCCCGGTGTAATGGGGATCTACACTTTCGCCCATACAAGGCTTCGTAGGTGCCATCCCAATTGTGGCCTGATAGCTGTTATTATAGGCGAACTCGACCAATGGTAAGTGTAAATCCCAACTTCCTTGGAAGTCCAACGTGTATGCTCGCAGCATATCTTCCAGGGTTTGAATCGTTCGTTCAGGTGGCCATCGTTTATGGATGTGCTCTTTGTCTTTGAAACTTAGCGAGTACCCATTCCTCATGTAAGCATTTCCGAGAATGCGAGACGGACCTCGGTCTCTGTCCGATCTATGTCGACTGGCACTCCATGCGTGGAATGATCTCTCGGATATAAATTTGCGCAAGTTTCTGCAAGCTGTCGATTTTCTTCATGGGTAAAAGTGTGCGGATTTGTGAGTCGGTCTCACGACTACCCATATGGCGTCATCGCCTCGTCTGGTCTTTGGTAGATCCGTCACGAAGTCCATCGTTATGTGTTCCCATTTCCACTCTGGAATTCTCAATGGTTGTAATAAACCAGATGGTCGCTGGTGTTCTGCTTTTATTCATTGACAAGTCAAACATCTCGCAACGAACTCTGCTACCTGGTTCTTCATGTTTACCCACCAGTAATGTCATTTCAAGTCTTTATACATCTTGCTTCCTCCAGGGTGTATAGTGTATTTCGAACGGTGTGCTTCTGAGAGAATTCTGCTTCTAATCTGCTCGTCACTTGGTACACAGACTCGATTCGGAATCTGATGATTCCATCTTCATGTACCGAGAATTCTAATCTCTCTCCTTTAAGTATCTTCTCTTTCAGTTTTTGAAGTTGTACATCTGTCCCCTGTGCTGCTTTGATCTCGTTCAGTAGATCGGGTTTAACCAATATGTTAGCACATGAAATGTGAGTATTGGTTCTCGTCGGATTCCAAGTGCTCAACTCTTCTAATGATTTCCACTCTCGAATCATTAGTCTGGCTAAACTCGCCTTTCTGCTCAAGGCGTCAGCTACTACGTTAACTTTCTAGGGATGGTATTGAATATCAAAGTGATAGTCTTCTATTAACTCCATCCATCTCCATTGCCTCAAATTGAGATCCTTAAAGGAGAATAGATACTTTAGGCTTTTATGATCTGTGTAAACCGTGAATGTTGCTCTGTAGAGATAGTCTTATCCCATTTCTTTAACGCGAACACTATTCTTTGCCAATTCCAAGTCATGCGTTGGGTAATTGGCTTCATACGACTTGAGTTTCCGTGATGCATAAGCAATGACCTTTCCTTCTGCATGAGTCTTTGCTCCTAGTCCTTGCTTCCTTTGATGCATCGCTTTGTAGGCGACAAAGTTTTTGTTCCCTTTGGAAGGGCTAAGGCTGGAGTTATAGTAAGTCGTTTCTTGACTCTTGGAAACTAGTCTCACACTGCTTATCATTCCACTCAAACTTGACTTACAACAGGTTAGTCGGTGAGTGGTCCTAATCTTGGAGAAATCTGAGATAAATCTTCGATAATATCCGGCAGTCTGAAACTTGATCTCCGTTATAGACTGGGTTGTTTCCATTCAACCACTATGCAGCCCTTGAAGGATCTACGATGATCGAGTGCAAGATCTTGTGTGTCCCCACGAGAATGCGACTTCAACTGCCAAAATTCGCACTTGTGAATTTGGCATACAACTTGTGCTCTCGTAGTGTCTCCAAAATAATTTTGAGATGACGTTCATGCTCTTCTCTAGACTTAGAGTATCACGGTAGTATGTTATCAATGAATATCACTCACGAATTGATCCCGAATAAGGTTGAAAGACTCGATGCATCAGGTCCATAAATGTTGTTGGTGCGTTTGTCGGACCGAAAGGCATCACTACAAACTCGTAGTGTCCATATCATGTAAAATGCCGTCTTGAAACGTCTTCTTCACGGATCTTTGGTGATAATATCCTTGTTGTAAATCAAACTTGATACCATTAATCGTCGCTCCTTGAAGTTGATCAAGCGGTTCGTCTATCCTCGGGAGGGATATTTGTTCTTGATGGTCACGTTGTTAAGTCCGCGATAGTCTCATATACGGTCTTAATGTGCCATATTTCTTCTTGACAAATAAAATGCGGTGCTCCCCCAGGAGAGGAGGCGTTGGTCGGATAAATCCACATCCGCCGAACACGTAATTGTGTCTTCAACTCTTGTAACTCAGCGGGAGCCATTCTATACGGTGTTAAAGCGATTGGGGCGGTTCTATGCGGTAATACCTCGATGGTGAACTCGACTTCCCTATCTGGAGGGACGATGGTGAGTTCTTGTGGAAATCATCTGTATATTAGATACTATGGTACTTGATTAATTTGTGTCTCAACCTTGGGCTTGTTAATTACAAACGCCAAGTACCGCCCATGCCCTCTAGTGATCGCCCTTGCTTTTTCATTGTTTGAAATGATTGGGGCAATCTTAACTCGTGCTCTTCCCAAAATTTCCACTTGGCTTACAGGGTTCACATAGCTTAATGGACTTGCGATGGTAGTCCATTTGTGCATGGTGTCTGCGACAACGATTCATTCCCAATATAATGTCGTATTCGGATATAACAACAAGATCAAATCGGCGGAAAGTTTATCTCATCAATCTTAACCCATGCATTATAGATAATATATGTTTTTTGCTTCCCGCCCAAGGAGTGAACACTTCTAGACCTATATGGCATATGTTCCATGCATGCATGCGGCTTGTGTACAAAATGTGGTGCGACAAATGAATGCGTTGATCCGGGTCAAATAGTACTTTAGCGTAGTGGCTAGATCTAGCGTACCTTCTACCACGTCATTGCCTCCCCGGAGCCTCATGTCCGGCTAGTGCAAATGCTCGGCGGTCATCTTGCCTGATTTCACTGGCCGTTACCCGGCTTTGGCGACTGCCCAGCTTGTTTCGTGTGATCCTCGTACTTTGGGCAATCCTTCACCAGTGGTCTTTGTCAGCGCACATAGCAAGCATCTCCCCTGTTTGCGCCAACAATCGTGTGATATGTCCCATTTTTTTGGCAATGTGCACATACTTGAATTGGTTTTCCTGTATCGATCCTTTTCCTTTATCCGTCTTATTAGTGGTCATTAAAACTTAGCATTTCTTAGATGGCTGTCCCACGGATGTCCTTTTGAGAATTTGTTTGATGGCCTACTCTCTTTGAATCATCCATACGGTTCAGTCCACGACTACGTGCGGAGAGGCTGCCTTTACCGCGGTGAGTAGGTTGTCATTTCAATCGAAAAGGCTGCTTTTGAAGTTCCAACTTGATCCCCATGTGAACTTATATAATTTGTCCTCTTACACATGCGATTGTCCCCAAGCATATTTGGACAACCGATGAAACTCGGACTCATACTAGGCTACGGACATGTTCCCCTTGCCTCAACTTATGAAATTCATCCGTGTGCCTCTTTCACGACACGGGAATGTCTTACTCATGGAATTGACTAGAAATTTTCCATGTTCTATCTACTTGATCTGTTCCCCCTTTCTCTCAATCAGCTCTGCACCAATCTCGGCGGCCAATTCTAGTCGAACAGCGTGAGTGTAACCTACATTCCTTGGAATATTGGAGAGCATTAAAGATATTGTAGGTCCCGAGGGTGTGAGTGTAAGGTTTAGAAAGGGGTTGAATAAACCTTACCAACTTTTCGATTTAGTCCTTTTAAAAATGTTGAGTTAATACTTCATGACTGAGTCCTTGATGGACCCACTAAGTTAGTTAATCAACGAGTTAGTCACTCACTTGCAGACTCAGTAAGTTTATTAATAGAATAACTCGATTGTTTTGACTAAAGACTTAACTTATGATATGTTTTTCGTGGAAGACTTAACACCGCCCGAATTTGGTTGAGTTTGTTTTAATACTTGGTTTTTGCACTCATTTGATTATCAATTGGATAGAAAATTTATCGTGAGATATAAAAATAAGATCACGAGAAATTAAAGTGCTGAAATGTAAATGACACAATAAGTTTTTATAGAGGTTCGAAGATGGGGTAATTCTTCTACTCTCTCTTATCCAACTCCTGGAGGGAATCCACTAAGTATTGATCAATATACGAGTGGTTAACGATCAGAATACAAGTCTTGATCACCACGGTGACTTGAAATTTTGGGACTCGATGCTTAGGAGATGCCTTGGTCACACACGGTGGCTTTTAAATGCGACTCAGCCTTTCTTCATAGGGTATTTGCCTTGCTACTCTGACCCGCTTAAGTTTCTTGGATTTGATCATGAAGCCCTCCAAATAGCTTAAGCACAGTTCGACCTTGGACCTTTCTACAATCCTTCGTGGAATGTAGACCCTTGATTCTTCAAATGTTTCTCTTCAACCGATTGAAGTTGTCTTTCCTTCACGGGTGAGTGTTGGATTGATTTCCTTCGTAATGTAGGCTTGAGGATTGATCTTGAATGACTTGAGAGTATTCTTGGTTATAGTTCAAATGTTAGCTTGAATGTTCGTAGTTGGTCGGTCAAAGGTAACCTTCTCTCGGAGTGATTCCTCGGCCTTTTGTAGTGATCTTTTAAAAATCGCTCGTTGAAGAGATAGGCTTATTTTTAAAGTCACTTGTAGTGGGTAGCTTGTCTTGTTGCGATCCTTGGAATTTATGTTTCCTCGTATAAATGATTCTTGACTTTTGAGGAGTTCGACACGGTGCGAGTGCTTCCCATTGGTTTATTCCTTTTGCATGCTTAAGGATGAGCACTTCAGAAAGGTAGTATGGAAGTATTACTTGTTTAAGTGATTCTCTTGATTTATGTGCAACGGATCTCTTTAGTTATCTCGACTTATTTGCATTTCCTTGCCTTCCCGAGGTGACTTAGAAGTCGACTTCAATCATGGATGACTCTTATCACTTTAACTTGAGACTTGGCTATCTTGAGTTGACTTGGCGATACTTCACTCAGCTGCATCTTAGTTGCACCTTCAGTCGAGTTCCTGTCTTCTCTTCTTTGCCACACTCAGCTGCCTCACAACGGAGTCTTCCTTTTAGTCTCCAGTTGTCTTCTTGTATGTTCAGGCATAGCTGACTTGACTCAACTCTACCGGCCCTATCTATTACAATGCAATTTATAACAAGAATGGGTTGCCAACTTCCTATTCTAAGTTTTACATGTAATTCATCAAAATCTACAAAATAATTTCCCAACAATTTCCCCCTTTTGATGATGCCAAAACTTAAAACATACATCAATAATTCAACAACAAAGAACATACGAGACAAATGTAGAATCACTGAGAATGTATGCTTAGAATCGATCTTTTATTGATCATAACATTCTTGTTCTTTACATAGTTGTTTTACAAAGTGTATCGAGCTTGAACATCAAAAGAAATGTAGCGAGCTTAAATGGAACTTAAAGTAACCATGTTGTTCTATATCTACACAAGTATAGAAATTGTACAATTTTATTCGATGTAATACGGAAGACTTACATAGAATGTATTTACATAGTAAAATACATGAAGGGTGGACATCAACACTTCATCTCCTTATTGCCTCCTTAACTTTCATCTCCTTGACTCTGTCATCTTACGACCTCTTTATCTTCTTCTCATCTTAATTGCCTTCTTTTTCTCTCATCGCCTTTCCTTAAGGCGACTTCATCTCTTCTCGATCTTTCTTGTCTTTCCTCCCATGCATTGAGTTTGTCTCTTATTTTCCTCTTCAATTCTCTTTTTACATACTCGGCATTATTCTTAGCCACTTACGGGTTGGCTATTTCGTCAAATTGACCCAATAGATCCTCTCCTTTCTTTCACGGATCTATATACTTAATGTTTTTGGCGGATATCTGGAGTCGAAACCTCTTCTCCACCACTGGCCACTCTTGCCTGCAGGCGTGTATTATCTTGGGGTCTTCTTTTTTTCCAATTTGAGTGACTAAGCGGGTGATGCGCGATGGTCTGTTGCTGTCGAAACTTCTTCACATAGTTTGAGACCCTTTTCCCGGAGTACAAATCCCCGAGGCTTGAGCCATGGACATGTTTAAGAAGTAACCTTGAGATCACGGCGTCTTGAATTCATCAACATATCTTGGCTCGGTTTCGGCATACGAAATGGCATAGGTGTCTCTGCTGTTGGAATGCCTCCGTGTTTGTTTGAATATCCATAACTCGGGCATTCATCTTTCCTTCCACTTCCTTCATCCTGCTTCAACCCTTTCTCTTTTCGGCCATGGTCTTTAACAGTGTTGGAGTGGCGAGTCACTAGGAGTTTCTTTGATGATATCGGTGATGACAAGACCTTGTTGGGGGTTTTAGCAATCATCAAGGTCACATCTTTCGAACCTTCCCCCTCAAATGATTTTCCTTTCTTCTCTCTTATTACTTCCTCATTTGTCTTTCCCTTCACTTCGATTCGTCCTCCTTCTCGATTTGAATCCTTGAGGGCGCCTTTAGGTATTCCTCTTCCCCACTTTTTGGCATCATCAAAGGATAGATGAACCCTGGAAACAAGCTAGCAAGCATGAAGTCTAGTCTGGCGATAAGGCTGAGTTCCTTCCGAATCTGGCTGCGGAGTATCTTTGCCGCACGGAACTCGAGAGGGTGGTGTTGGATTCAATTTGCTACCAACTTCATCTCGGCCGTGAGAAGACTGAATTTTCGATCCATGTTCTCTTCACCACATGTTGGGCTCGTTCTTATTATGTTCACGTGACTTTACCTCGTGGTGTGAGATTAAATGCATTTGTTCGATGTGCTCTTGCAATTTTGTCTTTGCATCGGCATTCTTAGCCCGCCCGGACTAGCAACTTGTTGAACAATGTCACGATATGTACGAGCTTGTTCCCACGCGTTGTCTGTTGCTAATGACACCATTCTCGGATCCTCTGTTATGCCTCGTAAATCGGCGGTAAGGTTGGCGTCTACTCATTATCGACCTCATGTCGTGAGGCACTGGTGCCTCTCCGTCCTTTCTATCTCGGCAAATAAGGTTTTAAAGACTTAATTGGTATCACCTCTGTTTAATGATGGCCAAAAACATCAAGGTCGTAGTCAATTTGGAGACAATGGTGTACGATGGAATAACGAGGATCAGTGTGGAGGCTCGCGATCTCTGGCGATTCTTCGAGGAGTTCGGGTACCTCCGAGAGAAGGAAATGATTCTACAAAGGATCATCATTGGCTTAGCGGAATACGTTCAATGATAATTGGTGCTCGTGGCTGCGCGGTGGACTCTGTTTGGTGTGGTGCATTGTGAAGTCGACCCGACTTGAGCCTCGATTGTCTTAACGACGTCGGTCTCGGTGGTTTTCCAAATGAGTTGGCGGTCTCGGCCATATCGGAAAGCGTCATCGGGGACGATGATGAGATTTCCATGGGTGGCTCATCATCAAAGTTGAATGTTTGTCGAGTAGTCTTGAGGTCGGACTTACTCGTGGTTGGAACATCCTGTTGAGTCTTTTGGATCTTCAATAGGGGATGACTCGGCTTCATCTTCACGCCGGATCCCGAGAAAAGTTACATCGGATTATCTGTGAATCATGAAAACACTTATCTCCTTTTCTGATGGATCAATGATAGCATGAGGATGTTATGTGTTTGATCTCTTTGCAGGGAAGTCTCGGCCTCGGGTGGCCTTCATTTACCTCCTGCGGTCTCAGCTGCGCGAGGCTTTGGCCAGTCCTTTCGGCGGTGTCAAGCTGTCTTGGGAGTCTTTCCCCAGGTGGCATCAGCTGGTCGAACTCCATGGATTGCACTTTCATTGCCAGTGTTAACTCCCCGGGGCGATTCCTTCTGTGCCTCCTTGCATCGGCCCGGTGTCATTGGCTGCGAGCGAGTTAGCGCCTCAGTTGAGACGATCTCAACTATCCCGAGCCTCGTTGATGACAACTTGTTGTGTATTATGTTGTTCATCTCCTTCGCCTTGAGATTTGTTGTGGAGTCGCGGCATAATCGACATCCTCAGGCCTTCTTTGATGTGGAGGAGTTTCCCTCGGTGGCACACGTGGTGAGTGACAGGAATGGGGTCACTCATCTCCAGGACTCATTTGTTCAGCTGATGTATTCAGCCGTTGGGGCGGTGGTAAAGAGCACCTTCATTAGGGGTTGGCTCGAATGGGGTCCCCACAATCCGGTTCTTCGCCAATTCTCTTAACACCTTATCCGAATGGTGGGAAGTGGTGGCGGCGCTCTTGATGTGATATCTTTTCCCCTCCCATGGGATCTATCTCCGGTTTGTGATTTGGATGACTCACTGTCACTCCATCATTCTTTGCTCATGTAGGATTTTGGATTCTTGCATTGCTTGCTACATTTGCAACTCTTACGTAGCGACGGGGTCCGAGATCCTCATCACTTTGGATAGAATGTCGAGGTGAGGATGTGTGTATGTTGTGGTGCGGTGAGAGGCGGGATGTTGGCGCTTCTCCGTGCCTGGCTTCTTACGCGATCTTTCTTTCTCCTTCTCTTTAAAGATAGTTAGAATGTCCAAACAGTTTTCTTCATTAAGAGCTTGCACCACGTTGGTCAATCAGGAAGTTCATCGATTCGTCTTCTTCTTCAATGAATTAGGTCTTTGGGCGTTTCCCTGGATGGCTAAAACTCCATTTCCTCCATTCTCATGAGACGATTTTGAATGTCTGCAGGTATGAGTGAGATAGGATCATCACATCATTATCCTGTCATCATCTCCTCTTGTCCTCGAGCTCGGGGATTGAGGGTATGCAAACTTTGTTAACGACATCTTGATTAGCCTCGAATTACAGTAGGAGACACAGCCTATCAATAGGTGATTCGGTTGTCTCGGCTTATTCCTTGTTCTCAGTGTGTCTACTGGTTGGGTCTTGAGTTGCCTCTGTGATCGGCGCTTAGCTTAAACTTAGCCGTTTCATCGATAACTAGGAACTCTATTTCTCCGGCGATCTCGATTGTCTTTTCCGGTGGTGAGACTCATTGTGTCTTCTCAAGCTCGGAGAGCTTGGAAAGTCTTTTTCTTCTTTTTGTTTTCACGGAAAAACATGCGGTTCCCAAATCCTTTAGTTGGTGAAGGTAAATGCGCTTCTGCGGATTGTCTTAAGCGATTATAACTTTCCTTGTTGTAACGATCCTCTTCTTCTTGATCATTGGAAAATTAATGTTTCCTTCTCACTGTGGACTGCGAAGCGGGAGACTGCAGTAGAGAGGGCGGGAGTGATTTCGGGCTGCGAGGGTAGGTGCGATTTCTTTTTCTTTGTGCGGGCGATCTTCTTCTTGACGATCTTAACTGGCGGAGAGGAAACGTTTTGTATCTTGGGTCGATTGATTCCCCCTCACTCATATCGGCCCTCTTAGCGTATGCTCTCTTAAATGCGCCAGAGAGAGGTTTGACCTGAACATCATCTTGTTTTACATGGACGCCTTTCCATGTCGAAGAGGACTCCTTTCACTTCCATCATTAGGCCAATCACCGGTCCATATCTGAGAACCTCCAAGCGTACCATCCTCCTTGAAGGATTTGTTCCCGATATTACGGCGGGTGATGTATACAAACTCGGCCTAATTCACCTTTTTCTTGAGGATTACGACCATTCGATCAACAGCTTTAGACAGCTGGTCAAAGCGCCAAATTTGATGTCTGGCATTTGGCAACAATGTCCCGATTTGTGGTAGTCTCTTTGACAGCCCTCTTGTTATTTGTGTAGACCACTTTGCGACACGATTGGACTTAGCTCATTCGCCAACGGCGTGATCGAGTCAACCTCAGCTTCGAATCTCGGCGCTCAGACGCTTTGACAACAGTGATGTTACGCGAATCTTTGGGCATGATTGAACTATTTACAGTGAGCAGAGGACTTGATGCCCTCATAGTGAACTTAGGCGTTCCGCCGTTGTCACGACCTCTTCTCGTAGGTCATTGGGAACTCCATCGTCAAAAATGGTTTTAATCGATTTTCCGAGCTTCTCAGCAATCTTCTTCACGAGGGTGTGTGGACCCCTGTTTAACCATGCATTGAAATCCGCATTAGACCAGTGTGGATTTGCTTTCTAACAGCGAAATCATGAGTAGGTGCCATTTCTCGGTGTTTTAGAAACCAGGAGACTTAGAAAATGATCTTGAGGAGTTGTAGGGTTTTGAGAAAGTTTCTTTCTTTTGTTGAGAGAAATGAACGGTTTTGGTAAAGTGAGAAAATCGGACGAAATGGTATAAGTATGGTTTATGAAAGGGCGTGCGGGTGGTTTTGAAATTTGATCAAAAAATCAACGGCTTAGATTTTTGCACTGTGATTAGCATTTAAGTTCTAGCATTTAATGAGGCGGCATTTATATCGATCATAAGCTTGTGTGTACGGCTTTTGTGTCTGGCATCATAATTATCTTTGGCGTCATTCTTAAAAATATTCACACTTAGTAAGCAGCCCCGCGTTTTGTCAAGCACTCATAAATAACTGTTACTCGCTTCATTTGATTCAATCCCCTTCTTCTTACTTCTCTCCTTGTGACTCGATTATCGGCTAACTTTCGAGTGCAGTGACTTTTCCGTCTGGTGGATTCTGTGCTTGGTGAATTAAGAGTTGACTCTTTTCCACTTTTCGTGTTCATCTCTTTTCTTTGAGTCTTAAGTGTCAACTCGGCTCAATTAACAACTTTTTTAACTCGTGGTTCACCAAATCTTGATTCACATAATGGTTTTGTGAATATAACCGATTAGCTTCAACATCGGTTGAGATATGTTCAAGGTGATGTCAGTGCTTTTCAACATGTGGTCTCTTGTAGTGATATTCGACATCGATGTCTTTGTTCTTGAGTGCAACCACGGGATTTTGAGTGATTGCAATTGCCCAACGTATTATCACGTAATTGGAATTTCCTTTTCTTCAACCTCATGTCTCTCGTGTTGTCTGTCTATCGAACTTGAAATGGCCTGGCAATTGCCAGTGATTATGTATTCTTCCCGGCCGGAGGTGGCTGTTGAATTTTGCTTCTTGCTAAACCGGGAAATTAGTCTATTTCAAGCATTTGGCATGTGCACGGTACTCTTCTGTCGACTCTGCATCCCGGCCTTAGTGGTCACGAATAGCGATTAGGCGAATCCTCGCCCAGGATCCCGCAAGCGAGCAGCAGCCCCAAATATCTCAAGATCTAATAGCATTTTTATGGTCATGTGGCTTTCTTTTGGAAGCGATTAAAATCTTGCACATACACCTCTGACAAAGGTGATGCTGGCCTTTCTTTTGTGAGATGAAGCGATGATCGATAAGTGCTTTGTATCTTAGCAATACGTAACT
>CM071932.1:80206155-80305678 GCA_016081115.2 Rehmannia glutinosa
TAAGGTATTACAGACCGATTCTACCATGGACAATTTGAGTTCTCACGGTTACAACAATCGGTAGTCATTCAAATTGGGACACAGCAATAATCACACGGCTATTAATTCACAATGAAACAGATGCTTCTAAGAATAATCGTGAACCTAATGGAGCATTGCAAGGCTATTAAGTTGAGAAGTGGAACCGAATATGATGAAACAAAAATGCCTACTCATGCCACCAATGAACCAAAGCAAGCTCAAACACTCCACAATGAAGAGGCATTAACAAGCAATCGAGAAAGTGTGAAAAAAAGGTAAAACCAATTTCCAATTCTGATAATGTATTACAAATTCTCTCCCTTTTCCACAAAGAGGTTTAGGAGAAGAAAAGTTGACGCTCAATTTTCCAAATTCTTGGAAATATTCAAGAAAATTCACATCAACATTTTTCACGATGCACTTGAGCAAATGCCAAATTATGCGAAATTCATGAAGGATGTGATGTCGAGAAAGATAAGGTTGGAGGCATACGAGATTTCGGTCAATCTCACAGAGGAGTGTAGCGCCATCTTGCAAAGAAAGCTACCACAAAATTAAGAGATCGGGGAGTTTCACTATCCTCGCACTATTGGTGATTAAGATTCTTAATAAGGTTCAGCGATTCGGGGTGCTAGCATTAATCTTATGCCGTTATTTGTTTTCGTGAAACTTGGCCTTGGAGAGTAAAGCCGCCCACCATCACGCTGCAATTAGCTTGATAGATCACTCACCTACTCAAGAGGAGTGATTGAAGATGGTGTCGAAAGTGGATAAATTCATATTTTAGGCGGACTTTGTGGTGTTGATATGGAGGAAGATCATGAAATGCCATTGGTTCGGAAGACCTTTTTCTAACACAGGGACGAGCTCTAATTGATGTGCAACGAGGAGAGTTAACATTACTCGGGTAAATGATGATGAGGTTTGTTTAATATTTATAAAGCAATGACAAATTTCAAGAGTTAACCTCCAAACATGTCATTTTGTTGATATGATCGAACAATGTGCTCAAACGGGAGTTATAAAATAAGATTTAAAAGATCTCTGTTAGAACATTATTTGATTAATTGATAATGAAATGTGATGATGAAGTTAGTGATGACATTGATTTGTTTTAGTTTATTTTTCCTCGAGGCTAAAGAAATTGTAAAAGAAAAACAAAGGAAAGAATTAGAAAATTCCAATATTGAAAATATTCCAAAGGTACTGTAGAACTAAAGGAACTTCGGAACATCTTCAATATGCATTTTGGGAAAAGATAAAACTTACCCTAGAATTGTTTACGCTTCATTATCTTCAAATTTAATCGATAAGTTGTTGTGTAAGTTCGTGAGCATAAGTTTCCCGCTTGGGTTGGTATTTCGATTTGAGTATAAGTCCTTCCATTGTAATGCACAAAATTTTAATGGAAGAGTCTTATAAACCTTCTATTGAACACCAAAGACGACTTAATCCCGCAATGAAAGAAGTTGTGAGAAATGAGGTTTTAAAATAGCTAAAGGCAAGTATCATTTATGCTATTTCTGATAGTTCATGGGTGAGTCCGGTACAGACAGGTTGTTCTTGGGGTGAGGTATGACAGTTGTGAAAATGATAACAATGAATTAATTTCTACACGAACTGTCACAGGATGAGGATGGCGAGTATGCTGGACATAGAAATCGAATAAAGCTACTTCGTAAAAGATCATTTTTCCCTCCCCTTTATTGATCAAATGTTGGACGGGTTGGTCAAGGGGTGGCACGAATACTCACTGTTTTCTTGATGGCTATTCAGGGTACAATCAAATCGCCATTGCCCCTGAGGATCAAGAAAAGACCACTTTTATATGTCCATATGGTACTTTTGCATTTCGCAGGATGCCATTTGGATTATGTAATGCACCTGCTACTTTTTAGAGGTGTATGATGGCGATTTTTCATGGTATGGTTGAGGAAATCATGGAGATTTTTATGGACGATTTTTCTGTTTTTGGTACTTCTTTTTGACCATTATGTGGTATAACTTATCTCTTTGTTTTGCAACGTTGTGAAACTAATCTTGTACTTAATTGGGGGAAAGTCACTTTATGGTCAAAGAAGGGATTGTACTTGGGCATCGTATTTCTTTCAGGAGTTTGGAAGTTGACGGGCGAAAGTTGTGGCTATTGAAAAGCTACCCCCACCTTCAAATGTGAAAGGCATAAGAAGTTTTTTAGGGCATGCAGGATTTTTACAGAGATTTATAAAATATTTTTCAAAAAATTGTTAAACCACTTTGTAATCTCCTTGAAAAAGATGCTATCTTTTGCTTTGATGAGTCTTGTTTGCAGGCATTTGAATTTTAGATAAAAGGCACTTGTTCCTCCTATTATGATCGTGCAATTGGACCCAACCGTTTGAGCTTATGTGCGTCACAAGTGATTATGCGATGGGTGCCGCTTTGGTCGAGACGGGACAAAATTTTTAAAGCAATTTACTATGCGGCAGACCATGGACAATGCCCAACAAAACTACACCACCACGAGAAAAAGAGATGTCGGTAGTTTTTGCATTTGATAAGTTGAGCTTACTTGGTGGGTACAAAAGTGATTGTTTATACGGATCATGCGACAATCTGATATCTTTTCAAAAAAGGATGCAAAACCTGGTTAATTCGATGGATTTTGCTCTGCAAGAATTTGATATTGATATTCGGGATAAAAAAGGAAGCTTTTTAAAATATGGTTGCCGACCATCTATCCCGCTCGAGCAACCTCACACGAGTGATTGAAAGCCCAATAAAAGAATCATATCACGATGAACAAATTATGCGTCTTGAGACATCTTTACCTTGGTACGCAGATTTTGTTAATTACCTCACTTGGAGGAGTTCTTCCACCGGACTTGACTTCACACCAAAAGAAACAATTCCTACATGATGTTAAGTCTTATTTGTGGGATGATATTGCCATCGCTCAAAAGACGACCGATTCTATCATTCGTCGTTGTGTTCCTAAAGAAGAAATTGGAGAGATTCTTCAAGATTGTCATTCCTCATCTTACGGGGGGGGACATTTCGCCAACCCGAACAATGCAAAAATACTAACTGGTTTTTATTGTCCAACATTATTCAAGATTGTTATGTGAGGGTCCAAGGGGTGTACGTGTAAGGTTTAGAAGGGGAGGTTCAATAAACCTTACCAAATTTTTGATTTAGTCCTTTTAAAAGTTGAGTTGATCTTACATACCGTGTCCTTCGTGGATGCCAATTTAGTTAATCGCATAGTTAGTCTTCAAATGCACTCAACGAGTTGATGGAATAACTCACATTTGTTAAGTCAAATTAACTCAATCGTGGTTTGTTTTCGCCGGAAGACTTAAACCCTTAAGTTTGGTTAAGTAGAGATTTAGAGCTTGATTTAGTACTTAGAAATTATCTAATGGATAGCAAATATGTCACAGAAATAAAAAATATGATGCGAGAATTAAAGTGCTAAAATGTAAATGACACAATAAGATTTTTATAGAGGTTCGAAGATGGGGTAATTCTTCTACTCCTCTCTTCTCCAACTCCCGGAGGAATCCACTAGGTATTGATCAAGATACAAAGTGGTAATACCCGATACAAGTCTTGATCACACGGTGACTTTGATCCTTTGGGACTCACCGAGACGCCTTGATCACTCACGGCTTCTCGTGACGACTAGCAGCTTCTTCTTCACAGGCAGTGCCTTGCTAATACAGCTCACTTGCTCAAGCTTTCGATTTGATCACGAAGCCCTCCAAAAGCTAAAGACTGGTTCGACTTAACCTTCCTACAATCCTTCGTGGGAATGTGAACCCCTTTGATTCTTCAAGATTTTCCTCTTCAACTCGATTGAAGTTATCTTTCCTTCACAAGTGAGTGTTGATTGATGTTCTTCGTAGTGTAGTTTGAGGATTTGAGAATATTTTGAGAATTACAATTCTAATAATTGCTTGAATTTTTGGTTCAAAACTTCTTATTATTCTCAAAGTCATTTCTCGCTTTTTATAGTGATCTTTCAAAAATTTGCCCGCCAAGAGATAGCTTATTTTTGAAAGTCACTTGTGGTCGCTGGGTTTGTCTTGTTGTAGTCCTGGAATTGCCATTTCCTCGTATGAATTATTCTTCACCTTTCGCAGTTCTCGACACGATGTAGTGCTTCCCATCGTTTATTCCTTTTCTTTGCACGCTTTCGGGATCGAGCACTTGAGAAAGGTAGTATGGAGATATTACTTGTTTAGGTAATTTCGATTTGCGCAACGGATCTTTTCAGCTTATCTCGACTGACCGCATTTCCTTCGCTTTCCTGTGTGACTTGAGTCGCCTTCCAATCATTGGATGACTCTTCCGTCACTTCAACTCGAGACTCGCTTTTCTTGAGTTGACTTGACCGATACTCCACTCACCGCATCTCACCGCTTCCTTCAAAAGAGTTCCCGCTTACTCTTCTTTTGCCATACTCACTTTTGCATGAGTCTTCCTTCTAGTCTCCAAATTGTCTTTCGCATGTTTGGGCATAGCGTGACGATTTAACCCACTGACCAGCCCTATTTATTACAATGCGCTTTATAACAAAAATGGGTGCCAACTTCCTATTCTAAGTTTTACATGGCATTCATCAAAATCTAAACAATAAATTTCCTAACAATTTCCCCTTTTGATGATGCCAAAACTTAAACCATTCAAAATGTAAATAGCAAAGATACATACAGATAGTGTATTCACATAGAATGTATGCGTAGAATCAATCCTTTTATTGATCATAACATTCTTGTTATTTTACACAATCGTTTACATAAGGTGTATCAAAGCAAACATTTGTCTACACAAAAAAATAAATAATTTACAGCCTTTATTGCGTAAAGATTTACATAAGATGTATTTACATAATAAAATACATGAAGGGGTGGTGATAAAGAACACTTCATCTCCTTCATTGCTTCCTTCTTTCATCTTGTTCAAAGATCTTCGCTTCTTCTTCTTTTTTTCTCATCACACCGCTTTCTTCTTCTTTTTTCATATGCCTTCCCGGCGCCTTCATCTCTTCTTAATCTTTCTTGTCTTTCCTCCCATAGCTGAGTTTGTCTTTCTTTTCTTCTTCTATTCTTTTCGTGATACTCGCATTACTTTTAGCCACTTGCAAATTTGCTATTTGTCAAGATTTCACCAAAGAGATCCCTCCTTTTTGCCTGGATCTACGATTCAATGTTTTTTGGGCGAGGCCCAGTCCAAACCTCTTCCTCCACCATCGCTTCTTCCTCTACCTCTCGGGCGTGTATTCAGACGGGTCTTCTTTCTTTCCACCGAAAGTGACCAGCGAGTGACCAAAAGAGAGTGATTGCTTAGTAGTCCCATCGCTCGCGCCTTCTTCACATAACGTGAGACCTTTTCCCAAGATAAGTCCTAAGCTCGAGCCATGTATATATTTGCAAAGTATCCTTCGAGCGCGTTTTAAATTATCAACGATCGTGGTTCTCGTCTCGACATCCGAGATGGCATAAGTGTTCTCGCTTCATCGGAATGCCTCCATGTTGTTTCAAGATGTTCATAATCGCATCCATTCTTCCTTCCACTTCCTCCATCCCCGCTTCAATTGTCTTTTTTCAACCATAGATATAGCAGAGTGTTGAGTGGCAGAGTCACGGGAGTTTGTTGTTGATAATGTCACCGTGGATAAGACCTTGTGGGGGTTTGTGCAATCATCAAGGTCACATTTTTTGATCCTTCCCTCAACAGACTTTTCCTTTCTTTGTTTCAACACTTCCTCAAACCGCTTTCCTTCGCACCGCATCCTCTCTTTTAGCTTCAGATCTCTTCAGAGCTTTTAAGCGTATTCCTCTTCCCCTTTTGGCATCATCAAAGGAGAGAGGAACGCCCGAAACATATCGGCAAGGTGAAATCGAGTCACGATGGTAGGAGTTCGCGTCTCGAGTCGCACGGAGTATGCGGCAGATGAAATTCGAGAGCGAGTAAAGATTGACTCATTGAAATTAGCTTCATTTCACCATGAGAAGCTGAATTTTATGTCCATATTTGCTTCCAGTACCGGAGATCACTCTTATTTTGCTCACGCAGAGCTTTATCTCAAGAAGTGTGAGCTCATGCGAATGTGCTCAACGTGTTCTCTCAATTTCGTTTTTGATCAAGATTTCTCACTCTCCATACAAAGAAGCCTTGTTGAACAATGTCCTCAAGTATCTAACTTGTTCCACACGCATTATTTGTCGTTGTCTAGTTACCATTCCCTCGATCTCGATCGTTATGCTCTCAAGTCGCAGTAGTGTTGGCATCTCGTTGTCCGGGCCGCATGTCCATAGAGGCCTCGGTGTCTATCCATCCGTTCAATCTCAAGAAATAATGCTTGAACACCTCCGAACTTCATTGTTTCTTTTCCGGTGATGATGGCCACGCGCACAAAGTCATAGTCAACCTGAACGATGGTACTGACTAAATGACAGGAGCTTGGAGCCGGTTCGGGAAGCGTGCGTTCGTTTCGTTTCGACTCTTCATGGAGGTCGGGTATCTCCAAGGAGAAAAGAAATGATTCTACAAAGGAATCATCACGCCAATCGGGATTTGTTCAATGATGAGAGTGCACGTGAAGTTCCTTTTTCGAGTCGAACTCGCTGCAGCATTGGGAGCCCGTGCAGAAATGACTCTGACTTTCACCGGGGTCTCATAGTGATGCGGAACCCCCTTTGCTGAGCCTCACTGCCTCAACAGCCTTCGTTGGTCTCAAACCTAGTTTCTCCAACGAGTGGATCGTCCTCTACTTATCGAACGTTACCGACGATGATGAGATTTCTATTGGTGGCTCATCATCAAAATTGAAAGTTTGACGAGTAGCTTGAGATCGACTTGCTCGTGGCCGGGAACATCCGCACCTGAGTCTTTTGATCTCACGGGGATGACTCGCTTTCTTCGCCGCCGATCCAAAAGGTTACATCAGATTATCCTCGGGAATCATGAAGCGCTTTTATCTCCTTTTTAGATGGATCAATGATAGCAGGAGAGGATGTTCTCTACTTCAGCTTCTTTACCCCTGGGAAGTCTCAACCTCCCATGGGCCTTCATTATCCTCAGTAGCCTCAATCGCAAAGCCGAGGCTCGACCTCCCTTTCGACAACTGCTGTCCTGCCTTGTCTTCTCGTGGTGGCATCCATTGAGTCTCAACCCCATGGATTGCACTTTCATCGCCTGCAGTGTTAACTCCTGATGGCATTCCTTCATGTGCCTCGACCGCATCTAGAAGCCATTAGCCTTCGTGAGGGCTTGGCACCTCACCGAGAGATAGTCTCAACTATCTCGAGCTTCGTTGATGGCAACTTGTCTCATTTTGTGTTTTGTACTTTCTCCACTTCGCCTCCCGGATTCGTGGAGAGTCATCTGCAGATTCTCCGACCTTGCCGCAGCCTGGAGGGAGTTTCTCGGTTGGCGCCACCCGAGTGACTTGGAATGGGGTCACTGCCTCCAAACTCCCCTATTGCTTTACCGAGTGTTCAACCGTTGGGCGGTGGTAAGACACCTTCATTAGGGGTCGCTCAATGGGGTCCCCCTAAACCTGGGCCATCGCAAGTTCCTTAATTTCTTCTTCCGAGTGAGCTGAAGTGGTGGCAAGAATAACGGTGGCGACGGATTTGCTGAACCACTCCCATTCGATCAATTTCAATTGTTTTCTCGAGGACTCTCCTAGTCCCTCCATCAATCTTTTCTCATGAAGGATTTAGATTCATGCAATGCTTGGCGCCGTTTGCAACTTTTGGGCGTATGAAGCAGAGTCCGGATCCTCATCACTTTCTCGATAAGACATCAAGGAGATGATGTGTGGGTTCAGTGAGAGGCGTGCCTTGGTTTTTCGCTCGTCAGCCTTTTCTCGCCGCTTCTTGTATCTCAAGATCCGCAAGATATCTCGTGCGCTTTTCTTCATCCAAAGGTTGATCACAGTGGTCACTCCAAGGAAGTTCAGCTTCTTCTTCCTCTTCTATAAATTCAGGCCGTTGGAACTGCTCCGTGATCGACTCAATTTCCACTTTCTCCACTCTCGCGCAGACGATTTTGGATGTCTGGGTAAAGTGGGGATAGATCATCACATCACTATAAGCTCTTTCGCCTTTCTTTTTGGTCTCACTGCATGGACTACAATCGTTTATTTCTTGGGATTTGCCTCATTGATTGCCTTCACAGATTTATTGTTTCATCTATGGTATCCTGGAGACTCTACTTCTCCAATAGCCTCCCAGATTCTGCTCCATGAGTGGCCGACTCAGCCGGTTTTCTCAAGCTCTGAGTGCTTGATGATTTTTCTTCGTCTCCTAGTTTGTACCGTGAGGGATTTCTAGTTCGAGAGAGCTTTCTTCGAGTCTTGGCGGCGGGGGCCTGTGGTGTTTTTTTCGAGGAGTGGCCGTCTGGCTTGTCGATCTCCTCTTTTGACGATCGGGAGAAGGTATTTGAGAGTCCTTCTCTCACCGATTGGGCAGTGAGACACTACCAAGCGGGCAGTGACTTTTACAGTAGGGGCGGAGCAGTTTGACTTTCTTTGTCTTTGCAGAGCAGTTTCTTTTCTTAGCAAACCGCAGGGGTGTTTTTTTCGTGGAGAGGAAACAACAGATCTTTGGTCACCGATTCCCCTCACTGTGTCGCCTCTCTTGGCGTAGCTCTCTTCTCGCGCCGAGAGGTTTGATCTAAACATCCTTCTTGTTTACATGGAACGCCTTTCCATGTCTAAGAGGGACTCATTTCACCTCCATCACCGGCCAATCACCAGGCCATATCCTAGGGATCCTCCAAATGTACCATCTTCCTTGAAGGATTTGTTCCTACATTTTCGCATACCGTAAAACAAACTCAAAGCCTTACTTTATTTTCCTTTCTTCAATGATCGCGCCATCACGATCAATTTTGCTTTGACAAGCTGGTCAAAGTCGCCAAATTTGATGTCAATACATTTGGAAACTATGTCCAACAAACTTGTGATAATCCTCCTTCAAGACCTCTTCTTGTTTGTGGTAAACTATTTTATCAAAGATAGTCGGGTTTGGCTACTTCCTTCCAAGCAAAGAACAGTTTACATCGCCTTCGTTGATTTCTCGATGCTCCTTCCGCTTTAGTGAAGTTGTTCAACCAAATCCTCGCGAGATGGTGAGCTTTTCCCGTGAATGATGACTTTATCCCTTCATCGTGAATCTCAAGATTCACGTAGAATCGTGCGACTCCTCCACATAGGTCATCGGATATTCCATTAAACGATTTCAAATTTCCAGACATTTCCAATTTCTCAGCAATTTTCTTCACTAGGGTGTCGCTTTTGACTGTTTCACCATGCCATCGAAATCCACAAAGAGACCCTGTGGATTTGCTTTCCTAACTTGACAAAATCATAGGTTGGTGCCATTTTTCAGATTTCACCAAGAAAACTTAGAGATTGATTTGAAGATAGATAGGTTTTGAGAGAGTTTTTGCCTTTGCTTCCGAGAGAGAGAAATGAATAGCTTTTGGTAGTGTGTGAGAGAAACTGGATTTAAAATGGTTTAAGTATGGTTTATGAAAGGACGTGGGTGGTTTTGAAATGTGATCGAAATCAACGGCTTAGATTTTGCACGCCGATTTAGATTTAATGTCTCGTATTTAATGCAAAGATTTATATCCAATCATAAGCTTAGTGTGCGGCTTTTTGTCAGACACGCCATAATTATGCCGACGCCATTCTTAAAAACATTCCCGCTTAGTAAAAACGACGTTGCGTTTTTGTCACTTTGTTCATAAATGATTCGCTTTTACCTCAACCGGTTTAACTCTTCTTCTCACAGCTTCTTTTGTGACTCAAACCACACCGACTTGGTATTTTCTTTCCGATACTACTGATTCATTCAAATTGATTTTAGAGTTCAACTCTTTTTCCTTTTTCGTGTTCCATTTCTTTCTTTGATTCTTCCGAGTGTCACCACTCAATTAACCCTAACTCATGCTTCGAAGTTCTTCAAATCTTGATTCGCACATAATGGTTTTGTGAAGATGTCACCAATTGTTTATCGGTTGAGATATATTCCAAGATGATGTCCTTCTTTTCAACATGATCTCTTATGAAGTGATATCCGACATCGATATGCTTTGTTCTTGAGTGCAACACAGATTTTGATTGATTGCATTGCACTTGTGTTATCACACATAATTGGAATCTTTTTCTTCAATCTTCATAGTCTCTCACTTTGCCTCATCCATAGACTTGGGCACAACAACCGCCCGCAGCCTATGTATTCTGCCTTCACCAGAGGTGGCTATTGAATTTTGCTTGCTAAACCAGAAATCACCTGTTTCCTAAAGCATTTGACATGTGCCCGAGGTGCTTTTCCTGTCGGCCAACTCGTGATCCAAAGATAATTAGTCAATAGCCAATTAGCTTGAATCCACCTTCCTTTGATACCATAAGCCAACTTCTCGCTTCCTTTCAAGTATCTCAAGATTCTCTTTTAGTCATTATATGGTTTCTTTTTGAGCAGATTGAAATCTTGCACATACACCTACAAACCAAAGGTGATGTCCGCTCGCTTGTTGTGAGATGAAGCAATGATCCAATAAGTTGTTCTCAGATCTTGTTTGATCTACTTGCTTGCCATCCGCATCCATGTCCATTTTTGATCGATGTATTCATTGGTATTTTCACGTAAGACTTCTCCTCCATACCAAATTTCTTCATTAAATCTCTCGTGTATTTTGTTTGACTTATGAAGGTTCCATCCTTCAGCTTGTTTCACTTGGAGTCCAAGGAAGAATGTCGCTTCTCCCATCATGCTCATTTCAAATTTACTTTGCATGAGGTTTGAAAATTTTTCACACGCTTCTTGTTTGTTGATCCAAAAATGATGTCATCCACATATATTTGAACAAGCAAGATACTCTTTTTGTCTTCGATTTCAAAAGTGTTCTATCTACTTTTCCTTTTGAATCCATTCTCGCTAGAATTGTGACAAGGTATCATACCATGCTGGGGGTGCCTGTTTCAATCCATACAAGCTTTCTTGAGTTTGTATACCTTATCTCCAAGAGTCTCTCGCTTCAAATCCTGGAGGTTGTTCAACATACACTTCTTCTTCCAATAAACCATTTAGAATGCGCTTTTTACATCCATCCGATATACAATGAAATTCTTGTGAGCAAGATAGACAAGAAACATCCTTATAGCTTCCAATCTTGCTACAGGAGCAAATGTTTCATCAAAATCTATTCTTCTTCTTCGCAATATCCTTTCGCTACTAGTCTTGCTTTGTTTCTTACCACGTAACCTTCCTCGCTCATCTTGTTTCGAACACCCATTTAGTACCAATAACATTTTGATGTGTGGGTCTTTGAACTAATTCCATACTTTATTTCTTTCAAATCGATTCACTTCTTCTTGCATAGCTTGAATCCAATGTGTCATCCAATGCTTGTAACACATCTTTGGGCTCTATTTTGTGAGATAAAGCATGTGAACATAGCTTCTTTGTTGAGTTCGATCTCTTGTTTTGACACCTTCTCTTATATCTCCAATGACAAGTTCTCGTGGATGGTCTCTTAGCCATCTTACATCGTTCAGTAAGTTACCGGTTCAATGCCTAGCCGGTATTGCTTTGATCGCCTCTCTCGTGAATCACTTACCGCAAGTTTTCCACTATTTTTGAGATTCACTATCTCATCTTCTTCCGAATTTACAATTCCGCTTCACTTTAGATAGGGATTTTTTTCAGATGTGCTTGATGATTCAGCTTATCACCGACTCTTCAATGTCTTCTCCATTTACATTCGCTCATCAAATACCACATGAATGGATTCTTTCGCAACCATAGTCTTTTTGTTGAGTACTCAGAAGTTTTGCTTTCACCGCTGAGTATCCCAAGAAGATACCTTCATCGCCTTTAGCATCGAAGGCCTTTAGATTGTTTTGCCATTGTTGTGGATTAAGCATTTACATCCAAATATTCTAAAATATGCAACATTTGGTTTTTCCCGCCCAAATCTCATATAGGAGTCTTTGTCAACCGTCTGCTTATCATGCATCTATTTTGAGTGTAGCATGTCGTGTTTATTGCTTCAGCCCAAAATCTTTTTGTAACCCCGTCACCTAACATGGTCCTTGCCGCTTCTTTGAGAGTTATGTTCCTTCTTTTCGCAACTCCATTCTCACGTGGAGTCCTTTCAGCAGATAGTTTATGACCAATACCATTTTCAATACAATATGAGTTATTATTCCATTGACAAACCTTCCTTCTGTCTCGATCTTATTTTGATAATGGTTTCGCTCTTCTCATTTTGAATCCTCTTCATCGTTGTGGTAGTTTCGTGAGAGTTTCTTTTTCTTCTTACACATGAATATTGTCCATGTATATCTTGAGTAGTCATCTACTACCACCAAGGTGTATTTTTTCCACTTATGCTAGCCGGTTCCATGGGCCAAATAGATCCATATGTAGCAGATGCAATATTCTTGTTGAAGATGGGCATGTCTTTTTTTGAATGATGATTTGATTTGTTTTCCTTTCGACATGCATCACATATACACTCTCCTTCTTGTATATCGAGTCCGAAGTCCTTCCACAAGATTACTTGCTAGCTTGTTAATCGCTTTTGAAATTGTGTGACTCAACTTTTTGTGCCACAAACCAACTTGATTCACCAGGCTTTTTGCTAATAGGGGTGTTGGGTGCGAAGCGGTTGACCAATCTACTACATACATGTTCTTTTATCTCGCATCCTTGTAACACAACTTCATTAGATTCAAGATCTCTTGATTTGGCATATACCCATATTAAATCCAACATTATAGCCCTTGTCACGTAGTTGATCGATGCTTAACAAGTTGAAGTGAGTCCTTCAACATATGCAACATCCGTGATTTCTAATCCATTCTCTTCATAGATCCAATGCCTCTTATTTCACCTGGAGCTTCATTTCTCCAAATATGACTTTTGCTCCTTTAACTTCCTTTGAATTTTGAAAGATTTTTCTTGTTTCCTCGTCATATGTCCTGGAATGTACCACTATCCATGTACCAGGTTCATTGGCACTCACTGTTCCTCAACCTCCGCAATCAAGGAAATTAAGTTTTAGGTACCCATATTTGTCTGGGTCCCGAGGGGTTAGAGTTGTAAGATGATCCAACCAACTTATAGCCAAATGATTTGACTCTAAGGGGTTGCCATCTATCTGCCATAATCATAATTAATCTTCGCAAATTGCTTTGGGGATTTTAGGTTCATACATCCTGCTCTTTTTGTCTCAGATGCCTCGGTATATGTTTTAGCAATCGCCTTCTTTGGGTAATTGTGGTGTCTTCTGAGTGTAGTGCCTAGGTGCATATTTGTGCCGATGAAAGCTCTTATACTTTTGGAATGGCCTTTGTCGAGTTCTGTGCCTTTGCCATTTGGGCTTATATTCCAGTCTATGCCGATAGTTCACATCATTCCAATCACTGGCTTGATATTTTCTACCATTCCCATCATATGTATTTCTTTTATAGATTTTCTGGGTTTTTGGTAGCTTTGCTTCTTCTTTACAGAGTATTTCTGTTTGGAGTTTGCCGAGGAACTCGATCAATCTCTTCTCACTGCCCTTTCAAATAAGATTCAACAAAGTTGTTTTCCTTTTCCTTTATAACCAAGGCCGCTTTGCTTGTAATTGTGCTTTGGAGTGAATGTGTGCAACATTTAGGTTTTGGATTTTTAGACTCTTCATTGCTTGAAGATCCTTTTTCCAAAATTACTTTTGAAGTTTGACATAGCACGAGAATTAAATCCTAAGCCTGTCTTGTCTCCACATTCTCTTTGACTCATAATAAGATCATCCAATGATTTAGATGCCTTAGTGAATGATGCAATCACATTTTTGAGGTCATTCTCCCTTTTCTATGGCAACTATTTCTCGTTTATTAGCTTAAGATTTTCACCTTTTTAAACTTTCATTCTCATCGCCTATTTGACTTAGAGTACTCACCTCCTTAGTCACTTTGAGTTTTGGCTTTGAGTAGGTTATTTTCCTCATTTAGTAGTAGTGTGTGTGAGGATTTAATGTGTTCAAAATCTTTCATCATTTTGCCTAATGAATCATAAAGATCAAAGCTGGTGATGAAGTGTGTGTGTGTCACACTACTATCACTAGAACCGAGTTTGATGAGTTGAGTTTACTTCTCATCGATTGATCTTGTTCCTTGGCCATCAAATGATCAGGGCTTCTTCAGAGTCACTTGAGTAGTCGCCTTCATCGCTTCCTCGAATCACTTGTTTTTCGACTTGGCTATCTCGGTTTCGCAGCCTAATCATTGCTCCTTTTCTTTTCTTTGTTTTCTTTCTCCTCAAGACCTTTCTTTCTTCTTCATTCCTCGTATTTGTTGACTACATGTGATATGGGCAATCAATGGCATAGTGACTGTTGTTCAAGGCTTCCAAAGATAGATATTCAACCTTTGATCGCTCTTTCCATTCTTCGATTGTCACCCTTTGATATTCACTTTTGATGATCTCTTTTCTTCTTGGTTGGCCTATCTTCCCTTGATTTGGAGTGAGCCGAGTGTCTTCTCGAGGATTCGCTTCTCTGCCTCTCTTGTAGTTCTTATGAAGAACTTGTTGAACCTTTTACATAGTAGGGCTATTTCTTCCGGGTCAATGACTTTTTTGACCTCAACTCTCTTCCCATCTTTGACAATTAGAGAAATGTTTTGGGTACAATTGTCTCTTCCTCGGGTCTTTTTTCTTCTCACCAAACTCGTAGGCTTTGAGGTCCGAGAATAGTTCATGGTTGGATGTCTTTGATAGGTCCATGGAATGTCTTAGTGCCATGACTTTCATTTCCCATTCACCTGGAAGACTTTTTAGGATTTTCATACACATTTTCTTCTCGTGTATATTCCTTTCCAAGTGCAGATAGCTCGTTGGTGATTTCGTGAACCGAGCATCCAGCTTGATCCAGGTTTTCTCCGAGATCATTTTGAAATTCTCAAATTTTTGCATACCACCGATAATTTGTTTTTTTGATTTGCTTTCCGAGCCTTCACAAATCAATGTTAGCTTGTCCTGCATTTCTTTAGCCGCTTTTGCATGATTTGACTTTATTGAATATGGCTTTGTCCAAGGTTTTGTAAAGGATGTCCTGGCTACATTGTCCAGTGTTGTATCTTTTTCTGTCATCATTTGTCCATTCAGCTTCTTGGTTTTTCAACCATGCGGTGTCCTGGGAGCAAGATCCTCTTCACCCTCACCGCAACTCTTCTTACACTTGTGTTCACCTTTAAGATTTGCAGGCCCATCCTCTATCACTATCCACATCTCTTCATGTAATGCCGATAGATGAGCTCGCATACGAATTTTCCAATCATCAAATTCTTCAATTGTGAACATAGGGATGCGTGTCAAATTTGCTTCCATGATAATGAAATTTTTTAAAAAGAGTTTTGAAAGTTTAAGTACTAAAGCAGACTTTGAAAAGTTTGGAGATCTAGTTCAAGAACCACAAGGCGGAAGGCTCAATGAACCAACCGCTCCGATACCACTTGTAGGTCCTAAGGGGTGTACGTGTAAGGTTTAGAAGGGGGGTTGAATAAACCTTACCAAATTTTTGATTTAGTCCTTTTAAAAGTTCGAGTTGATACTACACACCGTGTGTCCTCGTGGACAACCAATTTAGTTCAATCAAGAGGTTAGTCTTCTCAACAGACTCAATCGAGTGTTGATGGAATAACTCACCGTTAAGTCTAAATTAACTCAACGTGGTTTGTTTTCAATAAGACTTAACACCCTTAAGTTTGGTTAAGTAGAGATTTAGAGCTTGATTTAGTACTTAGAAATTATCTAATGGATAGCAAATATGTCACAGTAAATAAACAAATATGATGCAAGAATTAAAGTGTAAATGTAAATGACACAATAAGATTTTTATAGAGGTTCAAGATGGGGTAATTCTTCTACTCCTCTCTTCTCCAACTCCCGGAGGAATCCACTAGGTATTGATCAAGATACAAAGTGGTAATACCCGACATGTCTTGATCACACAACCGACTTGATCCTTTGGGACTCGGCCGAGACGCCTTGATCACTCACCGCTTCTCGACGACTCGCCTTTCTTCACTGTGGGGTAAATTACCGCTTTGCTACTACACCACTTGCTCAAGCTCTTTGGATTTGATCACGAAGCCTCCAAAAGCTCAAGACTTGGTTCGACTTGAACCTTCCTACAATCCTTCGAGGAATGTTGACTTTGATTTTTCAAGATTTTCCTCTTCAACCGATTGAAGTTATCTTTCCTTCACAGTGAGTGTTGGATTGATGTTCTTCGTAGTGTAGGCTTGAGGATTGAGAATATTTGAGAAGTTTCGAGGTTTCTAATAATTGCTTGAACGTTTGTGGTTCTCGGGTCTTATTATTCTCAAAGTCATTTCTCAACCTTTTATAGTGATCTTTCAAAAATTTACCGCTAAAGAGATAGCTTATTTTTGAAAGTCACTTGCAGCCGTGGGCTTGTCTTGTTGCGCCCTTGAATTGCCATTTCCTCGTATGAATTGTTCTTCACCTTTCGCAGTTCTCGACACAATGTAGTGCTTCCCATTCGTTTATTCCTTTTGCACGCTTCGGGACTAAGCACTTCGAGAAAGGTAGTATGGAGATATTACTTGTTTAGGTAATTCTCTTGATTGCAACGGATCTTTTTTGCTTATCTCGACTTGATCGCATTTCCTTGCTTTCCCCAGGTGACTTAGAGTCACTTCCAATCATGGATGACTCTTCCGTCACTTCAACTTGACACTTGGCTTTTCTTGAGTTGACTTGATTGATACTCCACTCACCGCATCTCACCGCTTCTTCGCAAAAGAGAGTTCCCGCCTCACTCTTCTTTGCCATACTCGGTTGTCTTTGCAAAGCGGAGTCTTCCTTCTAGTCTCCGTTGTCTTCTTGCATGTCTGGGGCGTAGGCGACTTAACTCATCTTGACCAGCCCTATTTATTACAATGCGCTTTTATAACAAAAAATGGGGTGCCAACTTCCTATTCTAAGTTTTACATGGCATTCATCAAAATCTAAACAATAAATTTCCTAACATTATGCTTTTGTGAAGACTTGTGATCGATGCCAGAGGGTTGGTAATATTTCACGGCGTCATGAGCTTCCTTTGACAAATGTAATGGAGATGGAGTTGTTTGATGTATGGGGTATTGACTTTATGGGGCCATTTCCCGCGTCCTAGAAATTTGTACATTTTGCTTGCGGTTGATTACGTCTCCAAGTGGGTAGAGGCGATTGCTACACCAACGAACGATGCTAAGGTAGTACTCAAATTCTTGCACAAGCATATTTTCACCCGGTTTGGTACTCCTCGAGCTATTGTAAGTGATGAAGGTACGCATTTTTGTAATAAATTATTTAATAACCTTCTCGCTGAATTTGGTGTGCGTCATAAGATTGCGCTTGGTTACCATACTCAATCTAATGGTCAAGCCGAAATTTCCAATCGTGAAGTGAAATAAATTCTTGAGAAAACTGTGAGTTTTAATCGAAAGGATTGGGTACAAAAGCCCGATGACGCTTTATAGGCTTATCGCACGGCTTACAAAACACCCATTGGTATATCACCATATCGATTGGTGTTTGGTAAAGCGTGCCATTTGCCGGTTGAACTTGAGCATCGAGCTTATTGGGCAATTAAGAAATTGAATTTTAACTTAAAAGAGGTCGGTGAACACCGATTACTTCAATTAAACGAAATGGAAGAATTTCGTCACGAATCATATGAAAATGCCAAAATGTATAAAGAAAAAACAAAAAAAAATGGCATGATCAAATGATTTTGCGACATGAATTCTTACCCGGCCAACAAGTGTTATTGTTCAATTCTAGATTGAAACTATTTCTAGGTAAACTCAAATCACGATGGTCCGGGCCATTTGTGGTTGAACGTGTGTTTCCTTATGGTGCCGTCGAGTTGAGAGGAAACGATGGGAATTCGTTCCAAGTGAACGGACAACGATTGAAACATTATTTTGGGAATGAAGCAAGGAAGGTTTTAAATCTTCCACTTGGTGATGAAATTTCTTGAGCCCGAGTAGTTGAGTCCGGCTAACGACTATAAATTTAGCGCTTCTTGGGAGGCAACCCAAGTGATTTTTGTGTGATCGCATTTTTAGTATGATTTTATTTTCTTTTATTTTGGAGTGTTTTTATTTGAATTTTTGTGTGATTTTTGTGTGAATTAATTTGTGTGTGATTTTAAATTTTTAGTTAAATTGTGATTTTAAATTATATATATATAAAAAAATGAAAATAGCGAGCGAGCGCTGGCGTCAAGTCACGCCTTGGCGGGACAATGGAAAATGGCATGCGCTGGCATTTAGTGCCGCCCTAAGCACAATACCGGGACGGTTTGAGCAGATTTAAAGGCTGATTCAGCCTTGTGTTTTTAAAACACAACAAACACTCAAGCCTCACGCCCATTCTCTCTTCTTCTGCAGAAATTCCATCTAGTCTTCCATTTTACATCATTCAAGTGGGCAATTGAGCAACTTGATCATCATCTTCATCTTCTCTATCAATTAGGTAAGTGTGCTTCAATTGTACACCATTTTTCTTCAAGTTTTCTAGCCTAGGGTTAAAATGTGGGAATTTTCAATATCATTGTAATTTCGAAATTCTTGATAAATTCTTGATAAATTGTGATGATATATGACTATTATGTGCTTGAATTGGTTGGTGTTGAAAATTGGGCATGAATTGAATTTCCAACTTGGTGTTCATCTCTCCATTGCATATGTGCCTACAAGGTGTTTGTTAAAATGTCTCAATGGAAAATATTATACCTAGGCATTTGATTCTTGTCATCATTGTGTAAAGGCTATTTGATCATGAATTGATGGCAAGGATGCATAATTCTTGAGTAGTTGTGAAAATTCCTAACCCCTAACTCGTATTGTGTGTTCTATGTGTTGTTTTGCTTGTGTTATTTACCAGGTGATTTCCCGATCAATTAAAATGCCAAGAACAAAGAAAACAAGCAAGGGGAAAAGTGTGGCAAGTACTTCCGAAGAACATGATGAACACCGTTTTATTAACTTGGAAGCACAACAGTTGTACAATGACACATTATGCACAAAGAGTATAACGGCGGAACGAGGATTGCAACCGGGGCCGAATGATGGTGAGCTTGCACAAATGACACACCAAAAGCGATGGAAGAAACTTTGTGCCCATGTCACGCCCCAAACGCGACGCGACGATGATCAATCACTTAAACAGAAATAATTCAACAGTCTAAACTAATTATACAAAACTCCAAGTGAAATAGAGTCTAATGCATGGAATAAAATACACACACAAATTTAATTGCATCTCAAGGTCCAACAATATCCGACACAATCCATCAAAATATCCGAATTTAAACTTACAAACCAAACTAAAATAGAATGAAGGAGTTCAACAATAACAAAAGCAAAGAAAATGTCGCTCGACATCAATGATTATAGGAACTAGTACGACAAAGTGAGCACGGGATTGACCCATGGTAGGTTCGACGTCTTCAACGTACTCCTCATCTAAAGGTTAGAAAAATGGAGGGGATGAGACAGAAATCTCAGTGGACGGGTGATCGTGGTGAGAGTGTGGCGATGTATATAGTTAATGCGAGAAAACGGTTGTATGAAAACGCGTGAGGTATGATGCATGTTTTCACACATAGTCCACAAGCGTCGTGATAAATATATATTAAGTAATATACTTATACCGTTTAAGAAATAATTCGTGGTCACACAAGCACTATGATTCAGGCAAGACAGGTAGGATTGCGTACTGAATGTAACGCCAATCCTATGCAAATGAGTAAAGGTTGCGTACGGATTTGTAGCGCCAACCAATGCAATACAAGTAGCGGTTGCATACGGATTTGTAGTGCCAACCAATGCAATACAAGTAGCGGCTGCGTACGGATTTGTAGCGCCAAACAATCGGGTTCGTTTAACTCCGGAATTATGTGGATCAGACAGTGATTCCTTCGTACTTCCTTGTAACTCCCCGTTCAAGATGGTCCAAGACCTGTCACCTTATCGCTCCATAGGCAAAGACAAAATCCACATTGGAGCTTGCAAGGCTCGGATTTGTCATAATCATGATTATACCTCAAGACTACACGACCCGCTTCCTCGACAAACTCCGTCCCTCAGTTGCGGGATTAGAACGATGGGGCCGGAGAGTGGAATAGCAGCCGAGCTACCCGATTCCATCCCCGACGTATCCATTCCGACTGTGAGCTCGACACACCAAGTTGACTTAGACATGAAATTAAATACAAGTTCAGGTAGTCAACCAGGCAATCGAGTATTATTGATTCGGGAAGCATTTTAGGAAAGTTTTCGAAAAATTTGCGCAAGGCAATTATGGCGTTGGTGGAGTTATTTGGATGAAGATGATTATCGGGAGGATAAACAATCTTCGATATCTTGAAAGATTAGGTGGAACATAGGTCCGTTATAGATTCAAAATCGCAAGACGAGGAAGTCGCCCCACGATCGCGTATTAATCGGTCAAGACGATCCGATAATTCAGGGGATTTTTGAGAAAATAAAATATTTTAATCAATAATTAAAGTCAGAGGGTCCAGGGCTGTTTCTTTAAAATAAAAATAATTCGAGTTAGGTCCTTGTAAAAAGAAAATTTACAATTAGCCCCATTTTGTAAAAACCAATTCTTTTGGGGTTAAAAAATGAATAAATAAATGTCCCGACCTTGAAAAATTATGAGGTCAGTTCCTAAATTCTGTAAATTGTTCAGAGATTCCGGTTTTTAAAGTTTTGAGGTCGAGTTTTCATAAAATTCTCACATTAGCCCAAAATTTGTTAAAATTATCATTTTGGTCCCTAAGTTTAAAATAATTGGAACTCACAACCCGGAAGGGCTTTTAATATGATTCTAGTTGAAAAATGTCTCTAAGGTCAGTGGGATATTGGGATAAAAACAGTTTTAAAAAGAAATAAGTATAGGCCCCTTAACTTTTGAAAATCTCATTTTTGTCCCATTTTGAAATAATTGCCTTTAAGGCTTTTAGGGGTCCGATTGTTATGAAATTTGAACCTTGGGTCCAAAATATAATTATATTATAGTTAAATTAGTATTTCCAGGTGCATGGACTGCATAAGTCCTAGAAATTTCATTTTGGTCCTCCATTTTAATATTTTACAATTTGGTCCCTCAAGTTTTAAAAAATTACTTTCCAAGCTCTAAACACTTGGATTTTTGGAATACATTTAAAATATGTTATTTCCAGTCCCTTAAGAGTTAAAATTTCAAATTTTAAAATTAGGGTCTAGTGCAGTTTCGAAAATTGCAAAATAGCCCTTAAACTTCTAAAATTTTACAATCTAGTCCTTGGGTTTTTAAGGGTTGATTTTATTTATCTAAAAACTCTTAAAACTTTATTAAAATGTCAAAACATAATTTTTGAACCTGAGTTCATTCCCAAAAATCGAAAATTATAGAGGGGTCCCTTAAGTTTTATTTTCTTGCAATTAAGTCCACCAACTTTCCATTTTTGCATTTTTTAAGTCCAAAAGTTGAAATTTAATCAATTATGCTCGACTTGTCCAGGTTATAAATCATTCAAAACATAGATTTTAAGAGTCATATACATACATATCCTTCTCATACAAAATTTCATCAAGTATAACAATAAAGTGTACATGTATGCCCTATTTTTCGATAAATCGCATTTTTGAGCAACACTTGAGAATTTTTCCAACTTGAAACAACAAAATAATATGCAATACATAATATATATCTCAAGTGCTCAAAATCAAAATACTACATGCATTTTTAAGTAAAATACCTAGAAGTTGAAAGGATTTTTCCACCCACCTTAAAGATTGATTTGTTGGTGAAAAATGGAATAAATCACTCTTGATGAAGAAGTGACTTAGGTCAGCCCCTAAGTGAAGTAATATCAAAAAAATATAGGAGTTAGAAAAATGAGGTTAAAAATTTAAGTAGAAAAAGAAGATGGTGAGAAATTGGAAGTACTACCCTTACCTTGTGTAGTGAGTAAAGTGTGACTAGTAATGGCCTCAAAATGTAAGATTTTGGTCACCCTTAATAACAACCTTCAAGGTCAGCCCCTAAAACTCCAAAAATAAAAATGGAGTGCCAAAATTTGGAAAATAGAAAGAGAAGGAGAAAATGTACTAAAAATCCCATTTCTTACCTTATAGTCCAACTTCTACACAATTTCTTCTTCAAGATGACCTCAAGTCTCTTAATATCCTCAAATGATCTTCTAAGTATACCTCAAAATCAAAAATCAAACTTAAATTAGAAGGTGAAAGAGGTGAGCTAGAAGGTATAAGAATAGATTGAAGAAGAAAATTTCTTACCTTGTGTAGTATATGGTTCGAATTTTTGTGAAGGTGTAGAAGGAGTTTTCTTGAAATTTTGCTAAGTTTTTTAAGAAAGAAGAAGAAGAAAATATAGAGAGATGTAGGAGGATTTTTAGAGAGAGGTGAGAGGATCTTCAAGTCTTAGAGTTGGGAAGAATGAAAATTGAAATAAAATTTGATCTCCGAGTAGGCCATTTGGCCGTGAGCAATAAGAGAGAGAGAGGGGACAATTTTTTTTTTTTTGTTTTGGTTTGATTAAATGATTTGTTAGGTTAATAATTTGGGAATTGAGACATAAAATAGTAATAGGCTACTTTACTAGGGACAATTAGCCAAAATGCTAAGTTTAGGGGGGAATCACTTTTGTTATCTTTTGTTTGGTAATTATTGGGGTGGGGAATTGGTAGATTAATCTAAGATGTAGGTTTGAATTAATGGTGTAGTAATACACAAGATGAATACATAAGGTGTATGTGTACAAGAGTTGGGAGATATTTTTACCCTAAAATTCCCATCATGGTCGTCCCCCTTAAGGGTATTTGTGGTAATTCCATATTTATTTTTGTCCAAAATTCGATGATAATAAATGAATAATATCAATCTCCAAAATAATTAGTGATTTCCTTGATCACTTATAAGTCTCATGATCACTTATTCTAAATCGAATTCTTAATTCTATAAGGTATAAATCTCTAAAATAAATAGTCTCTTAAAATTTTAAGGTGACTAATAGATTCACAAATAATAATAATGATGATCGATCAAGTGATCATTAATGCGAAATAGAATTAATAAATAATTATGATCACAAGTAATAAATGAAAGAAATTAAATGTAAAAATATATTTATCATTAATATTTACCCGTCAAAGCGACGGGGTAAAATAATCAAATTAATACAAGAACGATACGTGAAACAAGTACATGTTCGAATAAAAAATCGAGGGCTTCACATTCTCCCCTCCTTAAAAGAATTTGGTCCCCAAATTCTCTTCAGAATAGCTCTGGATACTGATTCCTCATGTCTTCTTCCATCTCCCATGTTGCATCTTCGTCTCGGTTGGGGTTTCGCCATACAACTTTAACCATCGGAATCTCTCTATTACGCAACTGATGTATCTGCTGGTCAGTAATCCGGATTGGTTCCTCGGTGTAAGATAAATCTTCCATCAGAGGAGGAGCATCACGAGTGATAATATACTGGATCCGGTTGATACTTTTTCAATCTCGTCACGTGGAATACATCGTGCATTCCAAAGATATCTTGTCTTTGGTAGCTCGAGTCCTGAGGCCAACTTCCCGATCCTCCGCAAAATCTTGTAAGGTTCAATATATCTCGGACTTAGCTTGCCTCCTTCTTTGGATTAATCAATTCTTTCCGTGGCAAGAGTCCGAGAAATACTTCATCTCCGGCTTCAAATTCCGAGTCCTTTCTCCTCTTGTCCGCGTAACTCTTTTGGCGGCTGCGGGTCAGTGGATCCGTTCCTTGATCAACTTGACCTTCTCCATGGCCTCCGAACTAAGTCGACCTTTGGAATCGATGGTGACTTTCGTTTCTCTTTTGGAGTCCATTGGTCATCAATCTCCCGGTGTAACGGGATCTACACTTTCGCCCATACAAGGCTTCGTAGGTGCCATCCCAATTGTGGGCACGATACCGTTATTATAAAGTAACTCGACCAATGGTAAGTGTAAATCCCAACTTCCCTGGAAGTCCAACGTGTATGCTCGCAAAGATATCTTCCAGGGTTTCAATCGCTCGCTGACCGCCATCGTGGTTTATGGATGTGCTCTTTGTGGCCGAAACTTAGCGAGGTACCCAATTCCTCTCATGTAAGCATTTCCGAACCGAGACGGACCTCGGGTCTGTCTCGATCTATGTCGGCACTCCATGCGGTCGAATGATCTCTGATATAAATTTGCGCAAGTTTAAGCCGCCGATTTTCTTCATGGGTAAGAAGTGTGCGATTTCGTGAGTCGGTCTCGACTACCCATATGGCGTCATCGCCTCGCCTGGTCTTTGGTAGATCCGTCACGAAGTCCATCGTTATGTGTTCCCATTTCCACTGAATTCTCAATGGTTGTAATAAACCGGATGGTCATTTGGTGTTCTCGCTTTTTATTCATTGACAAGTCAAACATCTCGCGAACGAACTCGCTACCTGGTTCTTCATGTTTACCCTGAATGTCATTTCAAGTCTTTATACATCTTGCTTCCTCCAGGGTGTATAGTGTATTTCGAACAGTGTGCTTCCGAGAGAATTCTGCTTCTAATCTGCTCGTCACTTGGTACACAGACTCGATTCGGAATCTGATGATTCCATCTTCATGTACCGAGAATTCTAATCTCTCTCCTTTAAGTATCTTCTCTTTCAGTTTTTGAAGTTGTACATCTGTCCCCTGTGCTGCTTTGATCTCGTTTAGTAGATCGGGTTTAACCAATATGTTAGCACATGAAATGTGAGTATTGGTTCTCGTCGGATTCCAAGTGCTCAACTCTTCTAATGATTTCCACTCTCGAATCATTAGTCTGGCTAAACTTGCCTTTCTGCTCAAGGCGTCAGCTACTACGTTAACTTTCCCGGGATGGTATTGAATATCAAAGTGATAGTCTTCTATTAACTCCATCCATCTCCATTGCCTCAAATTGAGATCCTTCTGAGAGAATAGATACTTTAGGCTTTTATGATCTGTGTAAACCGTGAATGTTGCTCTGTAGAGATAGTGCCTCCATTTCTTTAACGCGAACACTATTGCTGCCAATTCCAAGTCATGCGTTGGGTAATTGGCTTCATACGGCTTGAGTTTCCGTGATGCATAAGCAATGACCTTTCCTTCCCGCATGAGCACGCTCCTAGTCCTTCCTTTGATGCATCATCAGACGACAAAGTTTTTTTCCCTTTGGAAGGGCTAAGATCGAGTTGTAGTAAGTCGTTTCTTCTCTCTTGAAACTAGTCTCACACTTGTCATTCCACTCAAACTTGACTTTGCTTTCAGGTTAGTCGAGTGAGTGGTCCTATCTTGGAGAAATCCTAGATAAATCTTCGATAATATCCCCAGTCTAAGAAACTTCGATCTCCGTTATAGACTCGGGTTGTTTCCATTCAACCACCGTTATGCTTACCTTGAAGGATCTACGATGATCCCGGTGCCGGATACTATGTGTCCCAAGAATGCGACTTCACTAAGCCAAAATTCGCACTTGCTGAATTTGGCATACAACTTGTGCTCTCGTAGTGTCTCCAAAATAATTTTCAGATGACGTTCATGCTCTTCTCTAGACTTAGAGTATACGAGTATGTTATCAATGAATATCACTACGAATTGATCCAAATAAGGTTGAAAGACTCGATGCATCAGGTCCATAAATGTTGTTGGTGCGTTTGTCAGACCGAAAGGCATCACTACAAACTCGTAGTGTCCATATCTGGTCTGAAATGCCGTCTTGGAAACGTCTTCTTCACGGATCTTTAGCTGATAATATCCTTGTTGTAAATCAAACTTCGAGTACACTGTCGCTCCTTGAAGTTGATCAAACAGTTCGTCTATCCTCGGGAGGGGATATTTGTTCTTGATGGTCACGTTGTTAAGTCCGCGATAGTCTATACACAGTCTTAATGTGCCATATTTCTTCTTGACAAATAAGACTGGTGCTCCCGGGGAGACGTACTTGGTCGGATAAATCCCACATCCATCGAACACGTAATTGTGTCTTCAACTCTTGTAACTCAACAGGAGCCATTCTATACGGTGTTCTCGCGATTGGGCGTTCTCGGTAATACCCGATGGTGAACTCGACTTCCCTATCCCGGAGGGACAGTGGTGAGTTCTTGTGGAAATACATCCGTATATTCCGATACTATAGGTACTTGATTAATTTGTGTCTCAACCTTAGGCTTGTTAATTACAAACGCCAAGTACCCTTGTGCCCTCTAGTGATCGCTTCCTTCGCTTTCATTCTTGAAATGATTGGGGCAATCTTAACTCGTGCTCTTCCCAAAATTTCCACTTCGGCTTAGGAGGGTTCACATAGCTTAATGGACTTGCGATGGTAGTCCATTTGTGCATGGTGTGCATAAACAGTTCATTCCCAATATAATGTCGTATTCTGGATATAGCAACAAGATCAAATCAGCAGGAAAGTTTATCTCATCAATCTTAACTTCGCATGCATTATAGATAATATATGTTTTTCGCTTGCGCCCATAGGAGTGAACACTTCTAGACCTATAGGCATATGTTCCATGCATGCATGCGGCTTGTGTACAAAATGTGGTGCGACAAATGAATGCGTTGATCCAGGGTCAAATAGTACTTTAGCGTAGTGGCTAGATACTAGAAGCGCACCTTCTACCACGTCTGTTGCCTCCGGAGCCTCATGTCCGCTAGTGCAAATGCTCGGCGGTCATCCTTGCCTGATTTCCCGGCCATTACCTTTGGCCATGGGCCGCGACTTGTTTCGTGTGATCCTCGTGACTTTGGGCAATCCTTGGTGGTCTTTCGTCATCGCACATAGCAAGCATCTCCCCGTTTGCGCCAACAATCATTGACAGTATGTCCCATTTTTTGGCAATGTGCACATACTTGAATTGGTTTTCCTGTCAGATCCTTTTCCTTTATCCGCCTTATCGATCGTCCTTCAAACTTAGCAGTCGCTTAGACGGGCTGTCCCACGATGTCCTTTTGAGATCTGTTTGATGGCCTACTCTTTGAATCATGCCCAATACGGTTGTTGCCGACTCGACTGCGGAGAGCTTTGCCTTTCATGAACGAGTAGGTTGTCATTTCAACACGATCAGCTGCTTTTGAAGTTCCAACTTCGGGCCCCCATGTGAACTTATATAATTTGTCCTCTTCTCAGATCTTGATTGTCCCCAAAGCATATTTGGACAACCGATGAAACTCGAGACTCATACTAGGCTCTGAGACATGTTCCCTTGCCTCAACTTATGAAATTCATCCCCGTGCCTCTTTCACGACACTGGGAATGTACTACTCATGGAATTGACTAGAAATTTTCCCATGTTCTATCTACTTGATCCTGTTCCCACTTTCTCTCAACCGCTTCCCGCACCAATCTCGACCAATTCTAGTCGGAACACCGTGAGTGTAACCTTCATTCCTTGGAATATTGGAGAGCATTAAAGATATTGTAGGTCCCCAAGGGGTGTGAGTGTAAGGTTTAGAAAGGGGGTTGAATAAACCTTACCAACTTTTCGATTTAGTCCTTTTAAAAATGTTCGAGTTAATACTTCAAATTTGAGTCTTGATGGATGACTAAGTTAGTTAATCAACGAGTTAGTCACTCAAAGCACTGATCGAGAATTTGTTAATAGAATAACTCGATTGTTTTGACTAAAAGACTTAACTTGATCGTGATATGTTTTCAAATGGAAGACTTAACACCCTTGAATTTGGTTGAGTTTGTTTTAATACTTGGTTTTAGCACTCAGTTGATTATCAATTGGATAGAAAATTTATCGTGAGATATAAAAATAAGATCGAGAAATTAAAGTCTTTGAAATGTAAATGACACAATAAGTTTTTATAGAGGTTCGAAGATGGGGTAATTCTTCTACTCCTCTCTTATCCAACTCCCTGGAGGAATCCACTAAGTATTGATCAATATACGAGTGGTTACGGTCAGATACAAGTCTTGATCACACTGGTGACTTGAAATTTTGGGACTCGATCACGGAGATGCCTTGGTCACACGGTGGCTTTTAAATGCGACTCGAACCTTCTTCATAGGGTAGTCGCTTTTGCTACTCTCTGACCCACTTGCTTAAGTTTCTTGGATTTGATCATGAAGCCCTCCAAATAGCTTAAGCCTGGTTCGACCTTGGACCTTTCTACAATCCTTCGTGGAATGTAGACCCCTTGATTCTTCAAATGTTTCCTCTTCAACTCGATTGAAGTTGTCTTTCCTTCAAGGTGAGTGTTGGATTGATTTCCTTCGTAATGTAGGCTTGAGGATTGATCTTGAATGACTTGAGAGTATTCTTGGTTATAGTTCAAATGTTAGCTTGAATGTTCGTGGTTCAGGTCGGTCAAGGTAACCTTCTCTCAGAGTGATTCCTCAGCCTTTTGTAGTGATCTTTTAAAAATCTGCTCGTTGAAGAGATAGGCTTATTTTTTAAAGTCACTTGTGGTCGTTGGCTTGTCTTGTTGCGATCCTTGGAATTTATGTTTCCTCGTATAAATGATTCTTGACTTTTCGTAGTTCGACACGTGCAGTGCTTCCCATCGTTTATTCCTTTTGCATGCTTCTCGGGATCGAGCACTTCAAGAAAGGTAGTATGGAAGTATTACTTGTTTAAGTGATTCTCTTGATTTATGTGCAACGGATCTCTTTCCGTTATCTCGACTTGACTGCATTTCCTTGCCTTCCCCAGGTGACTTAGAGTCAGCTTCCAATCATTGGATGACTCTTCTGTCACTTTAACTTGAGACTTGGCTATCTTGAGTTGACTTGATCGATACTTCACTCACCGCATCTTAGTTGCACCTTCAATCGAGTTCTGTCTTCTCTTCTTTGCCACACTCACCGCTCACAACGAGTCTTCCTTTTAGTCTCCGGTTGTCTTCTTGTATGTTCGAGGCATAGGCGACTTGACTCAACTCTACCAGCCCTATCTATTACAATGCAATTTATAACAAGAATGGGGTGCCAACTTCCTATTCTAAGTTTTACATGTAATTCATCAAAATCTACAAAATAATTTCCCAACAATTTCCCCCTTTTTGATGATGCCAAAACTTAAAACATACATCAATAATTCAACAACAAAGAACATACGAGACAAATGTAGAATCACGAATGTATGCTTAGAATCGATCTTTTATTGATCATAACATTCTTGTTCTTTACATAGTTGTTTACAAAGTGTATCGAGCTTGAACATCAAAAGAAATGTAGCAGAGCTTAAATGGAACTTAAAGTAACCATGTTGTTCTATATCTACACAAGTATAGAAATTGTACAATTTTATTCGATGTACAGAAGTAAGACTTACATAGAATGTATTTACATAGTAAAATACATGAAGGGGTGGACATCAACACTTCATCTCCTTCGCCGCCTCCTTCTTTCATCTCCTTGACTGGCTATCTTCTTCGACCTCTTTATCTTCTTCTCATCTTGTGCCTTCTTTTTTCTCATACGCCTTCCGGGCGCCTTCATCTCTTCTCGCCTTTTCTTGTCTTTCCTCCCATAGTTGAGTTTGTCTCTTATTTTCCTCTTCAATTCTCTTTACATACTCAAGATTATTCTTAGCCACTTGCGGGTTGGCTATTTCGTCAAATTGCCCAATAGATCCCTCCTTTCTTTCCTCGGATCTATATACTTAATGTTTTTGGGCGAGATATCTAGGTCAAACCTCTTCCTCCACCATCGCTTCTTCCTCCGCCTCCGGGCGTGTATTATCTTGGGGTCTTCTTTTTCCCGGTGAGTGACTAGCAGAGGATCGCGATAGTCTCACTCTGTCGCCTTCTTCACATAGTTTGAGACCCTTTTCCCAAGATAAATCCGTGCTTGAGCCATGGACATGTTTGCGAAGTAACCTTCGATGCGGCGTCTTGAATTCATCAACATATCTTGCTCGGTTTCGCATACGAAATGGCATAGGTGTCTCGTCTGTCATTGGAATGCCTCCATGTTGTTTCGAATATCCATAACTCGGGCATTCATCTTTCCTTCCACTTCCTTCATCCTCGCTTCAATCGCTTTCTCTTTTTCGACCCATAGGTTTGCAGAGTGTTGGAGTGGCGAGTCACTAGGAGTTTCTTTGATGATATCATTTGTGACAAGACCTTGTTGGGGGTTTTAGCAATCATCAAGGTCACATCTTTCGAACCTTCCCCTCAACAGATTTTCCCTTTCTTCTCTCTTATTACTTCCTCATTTGTCTTTCCCTTCACAAATAAGGCGTCCTCCTTCTCGATTTCAGATCCCTTCGGCGCCTTTAGGTATTCCTCTTCCCCTTTTTGGCATCATCAAAGGATAGATGAACCCCCTGGAAACAAGCTAGCAAGCATGAAGTCTAGTCTGCGATAGGCGAGTTCTCGCTTCAATCTGGCCACTGCGGAGTATGTCTTACGGAACTCGAGAGGGGGTGGTGTTGGATTCACCGCTGCTAACTTCATCTCGGCCATGAGAAGATCGAATTTTCGATCCATGTTTCTCTTCCACGCTACTGAGCTCGTTCTTATTATGTTCACGCAGCAGCTTTACCTCTGTGGTGTGAGATTCATGCATTTGTTCGATGTGCTCTTGCAATTTTGTCTTTGCATCAGCATTCTTAGCCCGCCAGACTAGCAACTTGTTGAACAATGTCCTGATATATCGAGCTTGTTCCACACGCATTGTCTGCTGCTATTGACACCATTCTCGGATCCTCTATTATGCCTCGTAAATCAGCAGTAAGGTTGGCGTCTCTGTTATCCAGCCTCATGTCCAGTGAGGCCTGGTGCCTCTCCATCCTTTCTATCTCGGCAAATAAGGTTTTAAAGACTTCCGACTCATTTGTCACCTCTGCTTTTGGTGATGGCAAGCAAAGATCAAGGTCATAGTCACAATTTGGAACAATGGTGTACGATGGAATAACAGGATCAGTGTCTCTGTGGAAGGCTCGCGATCTCTAGCCGATTCTTCGGGGAGTTCGTACTCCTCGAGAAGGGAAATGATTCTACAAAAGGATCATCACCGCAATCGGAATCATTGTTCAATGATAATTGGTGCTCGTGAAGCAGTGATGGACTGTTTGGGTGGTGCATTGTGAAGTCGACCCGACTTCTTGCCGAGCCTCGATTGTCTTAACTTCGCGTCGGTCTCATTTGGTTTTTCCAAATGAGTTGGTGGTCTCGGCCATATCAAGCGTCATCGGACGATGATGAGATTTCCATGGGTGGCTCATCATCAAAGTTGAATGTTTGTCGAGTAGTCTTGAGGTCGGACTTACTCGTGGTTGGAACATCCTCGGTGAGTCTTTTGGATCTTCAATAGGGGATGACTCGACCTTCATCTTCACCTTCGGATCCCGAAAAGTTACATCAGATTATCTGTGAATCATGAAGAGCACTTATCTCCTTTTTCGATGGATCAATGATAGCATGAGGATGTTATGTGTTTGATCTCTTTACCCCGAAGTCTCAACCTCCCGTTGGCCTTCATTACCTCCCGAGTCTCAAGCTGCTTTGCGAGGCCTTGATTCGCGGCCTCCTTTCGGCAAAGTGTCAATGTCTTGGGGTCTTTTCGAGGTGGCATCCACCGGAGTCGAACTCCATGGATTGCACTTTCATTGCCCAGTGTTAACTCCCGGGCGGTTCCTTCTGTGCCTCGACCGCATCGGCGGTGTCATTGGCTGCGGAGCGATTGGCACCCTCAGTGAGCAGATCTCAACTATCTCGAGCCTCGTTGATGACAACTTGTTGTGTATTATGTTGTTGTTCCTTCTCCACTTCGCCTTCGAGATTTGTTGTGGAGTCGGTGCGACATCCTCCGGCCTTTGCCGCTGCGGTGGGGAGTTTCCCCCTCGGTGGCACACCCCGAGTGACTTGGAATGGGGTCACTCATCTCGGACTCACTTTATTCCCACCGAGTATTCGGTAGTTTGGGCGGTGGTAAGACACCTTCATTAGGGGTTGGCTCGAATGGGGTCCCCACAATCCCGAGTTTCATCGCCAATTCTCTTAACACCTTCCTCCGAATGAGTGGGGAAGTGGTGGCGGCGACAACGGATGTGATATCTTCGCACCACTCCCATAGGATCTATCTCCGGTGTGATTTGGATGACTCCCTGGTCCCTCCATCATTCTTTGCTCATGTAGGATTTTGGATTCTTGCATTGCTTGCTACATTTGCAACTCTTACGTGGCGAACAGGTCCAGATCCTCATCACTACGATAGAATGTCGAGGTGAGGATGTGTATGTTCGTGGTGCGGTGAGAGGCGGATGTTGGCCTTCTCACGTGCCTCGGCCTTCTTCTCGCCAATCTTTCTTTCTCCTTCTCTTTAAAGATAGTTAGAATGTCCAAACAGTTTTCTTCATTAAGAGCTTGCACCACATTGGTCAATCCAGGAAGTTCATCATTCTTTCTTCTTCAATGAATTCCGGTCTTTGAACTGTTTCCTGGATCGACTCGGCTTCCATTTCCTCCATTCTGGACGATTTTGAATGTCCGGGTATGGTGGGGATAGGATCATCACATCATTATCCCCTGTCATCATCTCCTCTTTGTCCCCTCGAGCTCGGGGATTGAGGGTAGCAAACTTTGTTGCTCGACATCTTGATAGCCTCGTTAAAGTGAGACACAACCCTATCAATAGGTGATTCGGTTGTCTCGGCTATTCCTTGTTCTGTTCGCTCTCACTGGGTGGGTCTTGATTGCCTCTGGATCGGCCTTAGCAAACTTAGCCGTTTCATCGATAACTTCCAGGAGACTCTATTTCTCCAGCTATCTCGATTATCTTTTCGGTGAGTGGCGAGACTCCTGTCTTCTCAAGCTCGGAGAGCTTGGAAAGTCTTTTTCTTCTTTTTGTTTTCACCAGAAGAACATCTGGTTCCACTTCCTTTGGTTCGTTGAAGGTAAATGCCTTTGCAGTTGTCTTAGAGGCAGTTGTCTTCCTTGTTGTGGCAGTCCTCTTCTTCTTGATCATTGGAGAAGGAATTAATGGTTCCTTCTCCACTGCGGCTGCAGGGGCAGGAGACACGGCTGCAGGGGCAGGTGACTCGGCTGCAGGGGGTAGGTGCAGATTTCTTTTTCTTTCTTTGCAGGGTGATCTTCTTAATAAAAGATCTTCTTGGCGAGGGGAGATACATTTTGTATCTTGAGTGGTCGATTGATTCCCCCTCACTCATATCGGCCCTCTTGGCGTATGCTCTCTTCTCAGGCGCGAGAGAGGTTTGACTGAACATCCTCTTGTTTACATGGAACGCCTTTCCATGTCGAAGAGGACTCTTTCACTTCCATCATTCGCCAATCACAGTCCATATCCTAGAGAACCTCCAAACGTACCATCCTCCTTGAAGGATTTGTTCCCAATATTCTGGCAGAGTCTGCTGTATACAAACTCGGCTAATTCACCTTTTTTCTTCAAGGATTGCAGCCATTACGATCAACTTAGCTTTAGACAATTTGGTCAAAAGCGCCAAATTTGATGTCTATGCATTTGGCAACAATGTCCAAAGAATTTGTGGTAGTCCTCTTTTTGACCTCTTGTTAGTGTAGACCACTTTTGCAAAGACGGTTGGACTTGGCTACTTCCTTCCAAGCGGCTGATCAGGTCAACCTCGGCTTCATGAATCTCGGCACTCTTACGCGGCAAAGAACAAGCGGTGTTACGCCAAATCTTTGCGATGATGGTGAACTCTTTTCCGTGAACAGAGGACTTGATGCCCTCATCGTGAACTTCAGCGTTCACTTAGAACTGTGCGACCTCTTCTACGTAGGTCATTGGGAACTCCATCGTCAAAAATGGTTTTAATCCGATTTTTCCGACTTCTCAAGCAATCTTCTTCACGCGAGGGTGTCGTCGGACCCCTGTTTAACCATACCATTGAAATCCACAAGAGACCCGGTGTGGATTTGCTTTCCTAGCTTGACGAAATCATGAGTAGGTGCCATTTCTCAGTGTTTTACCGAACGAGACTTAGAAAATGATCTTGAGGAGTTGTAGGGTTTTGAGAGAAAGTTTCTTTCTTTTTCCTTGAGAGAAATGAACGGTTTTGGTAAAGTGAGAGAAAATCGGACGAAATGGTATAAGTATGGTTTATGAAAGGACGTGCGGGTGGTTTTTGAAATTTGATCAAAATCAACGGCTTAGATTTTGCACGCCGATTAGCATTTAAGTTCTAGCATTTAATGAGGCAGCATTTATATCCAATCATAAGCTTGGTGTGCAGCTTTTGACTGTACACGTCATAATTATCTTGACGTCATTCTTAAAAATATTCCCACTTAGTAAAAACGACCGCGTTTTGTCACTTTGCTCATAAATAACTCGACTTACTCCTTAGCCGATTCAATCCTTCTTCTTACTTCTCTCCTTGTGACTCGGCTATCGCCTAACTCAGTCTGTGACTTTCCGACTGGTGATTCTCTTATTGAATTAAGAGTTGACTCTTTTTCCACTTTTCGTGTTTCATCTCTTTTCTTTGAGTCTTCTCGAGTGTCAACTCACTCAATTAACCCTAACTCATGCTTGAGTTCTTAAAATCTTGATTCACATAATGGTTTTGTGAATATGTCGCCAATCGCTTATCGGTTGAGATATATTCCAAGGTGATGTCCTTCTTTTCAACATGGTCTCTTATGAAGTGATATCGACATCGATGTGCTTTGTTCTTGAGTGCAACACAGATTTTGAGTGATTGCAATTGCACTTGTGTTATCACACATAATTGGAATTTCCTTTTCTTCAACCTCATAGTCTCTCGTTTGTTGTCTCATCCATAAGACTTGGGCACTTGTGTGTGCGCCATAGATTATGTATTCTTCTTGGTGGGGGTGGAGGTGGCTATTGAATTTTGCTTCTTGCTAAACCAGGAAATTAGTCTATTTCAAGCATTTGGCATGTGCACGAGGTACTCTTCTGTCAACTCTACATCCAAAGATCGAGTGCGAATAGCCAATTAGCTTGAATCCACCTTCCTTAGGATACCACAAGCCAACTTCTTGGCTTCTTTTCAAATATCTCAAGATTCTCTTGGGCCGCAATCATGTGGCTTTCTTTTGGAGCAGATTAAAATCTTGCACATACACCTACAAAAGCAAAGGTGATGTCCGGCTTTGTTCTTTGTGAGATAGAGCAATGATCCAATAAGTGCTTTGTATCTTGTTTGATCTGAGGCTTGCCATCCGCATCCATATCCATTTTGGTGATGTATTCATTGGTATTTTCACAGAAGACTTCTCTTCCATACCAAATTTCTTCATTAAATCTCTGGTGTATTTTGTCTGACTTATGAAGGTTCCATCTTTCAACTGTTTCACTTGGAGTCCAAGGAAGAATGCCACTCTCCCATCATGCTCATTTCGAATTTGCTTTGCATGAGATTTGAGAATTTATCACCATGACTCTTTGTTTGTGGATCCAAAGATGATGTCATCCACATATATTTGAACAAGCGTGTATACTCTTCCCATCTTGAATTCTCAAGAGTGTTCTATCCACTTTGCCTTTTGTGAATCCGTTCTCAGTTAGAAATTGTGATAATGTATCATACCATGCTCTTGGTGCCTGTTTCAAACCATATAGAGCTTTCTTGAGTTTGTATACCTTATCTCCAAGAGTCTTCTGCTCAAATCCTGGAGGTTGTTCAACATACACTTCTTCTTCCAATAAACCATTAAGAAATGCACTCTTTACATCCATTTGATATACAATAAAGTTCTTGTGAGTTTCGCATAGGCAAGAAACATCCTTATGGCTTCCAATCTTGCCACGAGGGCAAAAGTTTCATCAAAATCTATTCCTTCTTCTTGACAATACCCTTTGGCTACCAATCTTGCTTTGTTTCTTACCATAGAGCCTTCCTCATTCATCTTGTTTCTGAACACCCATTTAGTGCCAATAACATTTTGATGGGTAGGTCTTTGAACCAATTCCCACACTTTGTTCCTTTGGCGATTTAGCTCTTCTTGCATGGCTTGAATCCAATGTGTGTCATCCAATGCTTGTGACACATCTTTTGGCTCTATTTGTGAGATGAAGCAAGTAAACATTGCTTCTTGTTGAGTTGGATCTAGTTTTCACACCTTCTCTTACATCTCCAATGATTAGTTCGGTGGATGATCTCTCGGCCATCTTACATCGAGGTTGGAGTAAGTTAGCTAGATTGATCGTCTTTCTTGCGGTTGTGTTATTTTGATCATCTCTCTTATCATCACTTATTTGCAGATTTTTCGATTGTCTTTGAGACTCGGCTATCTCATCTTCATCCGGACTTATAACTCTAGCTTGACTTCAACATAGGGACTCTTCGCATGGTAGGTTGATTGACTTATCGGTGACTCTTCAATGTTTTCTCCATTTACATTTGGTTCATCAAACACCACATGGATGGATTCTTTCGTAACCATTGTCCTCTTGTTGAGCACTATGTAGGCTTTGCTTTCACGGTGAGTATCTAAGAAGATACCTTCATCGACTTTAGCATCAAAAGCCTTTAAATTATCTTTGCCATTGTTATGGATGAAGTATTTGCATCCAAATATTTTGAAGTATGCAACATTTGGCTTTCTCCTGTCCAAATCTCATAGGAGTCTTTGTCAATTGTCATTTTATCATGCATCTATTTTGAGTATAGCATCTTTGTGTTTATTGCTTGACCCAAAATCTTTTAGCGACCTGCTTGACTAACATGGTCCTTTCTTTGCTTCTTTGAGAGTTCTATTTCTTCTTTCGCAACTCCGTTTTCTTTGTGGAGTCCCTTTGCATATAATTCATGACCAATACCATTTTCAACACAATACCGAGTTATTATACTATTGACAAACTCGATTCTCATCGAGATCTTATTTTGATAATGGTTTGACTTTTCTCATTTTGGATCCTCATCATTTGTGTGGTAGTTTTCGCGAGTTTCTTTCTTCTTACACATGAATATTGTCCATGTATATCTTGAGTAGTCATCTACTACCACCAAGGTGTATTTCTTCCCACTTATATCTTTATTTGGTTCAATGGACCAAATAGATCCATATGTAGCGGTGCAATATTCTTGTTGAAGATGGACATGTCTTTTCTTTGAATGATGATTTGATCGTTTTCCTTCCGACATGAATCACATATACTCTCCTTCTTGTATCATCGAGTCCGGAAGTCCTTCCACAAGGTTACTTCTTGCAAGTTTGTTAATAGTTTTAAAATTCGGGTGACTCGACTTCTTGTCTACAGCCAACTTGATTAATTTTGTGCTCTTTTGCTAGCGAGAGAAAAGTGCTTGGTGTTGCAGTTGACCAATCTACCACATACATGTTCTTCTGTCTGCATCCTTGCAATACTATTTCATTAGTTTCAGCATCCTTGATTTGACATACACCCATATTGAATCCAACATTATAGCCTTTGTCACAGAGTTGACTTATGCTTAGCAGGTTGAAGTTGAGTCCTTCAACATATGCAACATCTGTGATTTCTAATCCATTTTTCTTGATGGATCCATTGCCTCTTATTTCTCCTGGAGCTTCATTCCCTCTAAATATGACTTTTGCACCTCTAACATTCTTGAATTTTGATAAATTTTTCTTGTTTCCTGTCATGTGTCTGGAACAGCCACTATCCATGTACCAGGTTCCTTGGCACTCAGCTGCTCCTTGAACCTACAATCAAGGAAATTAGATTTTAGGTACCCATACTTGTCTGGGTCCTGAGGGGTTAGTGTTGTAAGATGATCCAACCAACCTATAGCCAAATGATTTGACTCTAAGAGGTTGCCATCTATCAGTGCCATAATCATAATTAATTTTGGCAAATTGCTTGGGGGATTTAGATTCACACAGTTGTCTCTTTTGTCTGTATGCATGTGTATGTGTTTTAGCAATTGCCTTCTTTGGGTAGTTGTGATATCTCTGAGTGTAGTGCTTGGGTGCATATGAGTGCTGATGATAGCCCCGAGGCCTTTGGAATGACCTTTCTTTGAGTTAGGCCTTTGCCTTAGCTTATATTCCATAGGTCTTTGTTGATAGTTCACATTATTCCAATCGGCTTGGCTTGGGTACTTTCTACCATTCCCATCATATGTGTTTCTTTTATAGAACTTTTGGGGTTTTGGTAGCTCTGTTTCTTCTTTACAGAGTATCTCCTGTTTGGAGTTCTTTGAGGAACTCTGCTGGATTTCTTCTCATTGTCCTCTCAAAGACACTCAATCGGCGTTTTTCCTTTTCCTTTATAACCAAGGCCAGTTTGCTTGTGATTGTGCTTTGGAATAACTGTGTGTGCATCATTTGGAGTTTTGGATATTAGTGATATTTCATTGCTTGAAGATCCCTTTTCCAAAATCACTTTTGGAACTTGACATAGCATAGAGGAATTAAATCCTAAGCTGTCTTGTCTCCACATTCTCTTTGACTCATGATAAGATCATCCAATGATTTGGATGCCTTAGTGAATGAGGCTATCACATTTTTGAGATCATTCTCCCTCTTTTCTATAGCACCTATCTCTACTATTAGCTTAGCATTTTCAGCCTTTAGACTTTTATTCTCATCAGCTATTTGACTTAGAGTACTTCGGCTCCTTAGTTTTGTGAATTTTGCTCTTAAGTAGGTTGTTCTCCTCATTTAGTAGTGTGTGTGAGGATTTAATGTGTTCAAAGTCTTTCATCATTTTGCCTAATGAATCATAAAGATCAGTAGGTGATGAAGTGTGTGTGTCACAGTCACTATCAATAGAATCTGAGTGTGATGAGTTAGAGTGTACCTCATCTTCTTGGTCAGGTTGGTTTTGTTCTTTAGCCATTAGGCAGATCAAGGCTTCTTCTTCGAGTCACTTGAGTAGTCACTTCACTATTCTCTCGAGTCGGCTATGTATGTCTTTTGACTGTTTGTCTCGGCAGATCTCTGCACCAACATTGCCTTTCTCTTTTCTGTCTTCTTTCCTCGAAGACTTTTCTTTCCTCTTCATTCATGTATTTGTTGACTACAGGATATGGGCATTCAATGGCATAGTGACCTGGTTGCCTGCAGTTCCAGCATAGATTCTCAACCTTTTGATCAGTTCTTTCCATCCTTGGATTGTCAGCTCTTTGATATTCAACTTTTTGATGCTCTGCTCTCTTGGGTGTTCTATCTTCCCTTGACTTGGAGGGAGCTGAGTGTCTTCTGGAGGATTCACCTTTGCTTCTTTTGTAGTTCTTATTGAAGAACTTGTTGAACCTTTTAACCATCGAGCAATTTCCTCTTGGTCAATGACTTCTTTGACCTCGGCTCTCTTGCCATCCTTAACAATTAAGCATTTGTTTTGGGCACATTTGTCTCCTCTTGGTCTTTTCTTCTCACCATTTCAAATTGAAGGCTTTGAGATCCGAGAATAGCTCATGGTTGGATGTTTTTGATAGGTCCATGGAGTGTCTCATGGCCATGACTTTCATATCCCACTCGGTTGGGAGACTTCTTAGAATCTTCATACACATTTTCTTTCGTATATTCCTTTCCAAGTGCGAGACGGTTCATTGGTGATTTACATTTAACCGAGCATCCGATTGATCGAGGTTTCTCTGCAAGCATCTTAAAATTTTCAAATTTTTGTACAACCACGAGATAGTTTATTTTCTTTGATTTGCTCGATCCTTCGCAAATCAAGGTTAGCTTGTCCCAGATTTTTTTTTTTGCCGTTTTGCATGATTTGACTTTGTTGAACATGGCTTTGTCTAAAGTTTTGTAAAGAATGTCCTTGGCCACATTGTCCAAGTTATATCTTTTCTGTCATCATTTGTCCATTCGACTCTTGGTTTTCAACCATCATTTGATCCAGGAGCAACATCTTCTTCTCCTTGTGCAGACTCTCCTTGCGGCCTATGTTCACTTTTAAGATTTGGAGTGGCCCATCCTCTATCACTATCCACATCTCATCGTGTAGTCTTTGATAGATGAGCCTGCATGCGAATTTTCCAATCATCAAATTCTTCAATTGTGAACATAGGGATGCGTGTCAAATTTGCTTCCATGATAGTAACTTTGTTGAATAAAAGAGTTTTGAAATATCAAGTGCTAAAGCAAGCTTTGAAAAATTTGGAGATCTAGTTCAGTAACCAGTGCGGAAGGCTCAATGAACCAACCGCTTTGATACCATTTGTAGGTCCCAAGGGGTGTGAGTGTAAGGTTTAGAAGGGGGGCTTGAATAAACCTTACCAACTTTTCGATTTAGTCCTTTTAAAAATGTTGAGTTAATACTTCATTTGAGTCCTTGATGGACAGCTAAGTTAGTTAATCGAGTTAGTCACTCAACGGACTCAAGGCGATTTGTTGATAGAATAACTTTGTTTTGACTAAAGACTTAACTTGGTTTGTGATATGTTTTTTGGAAGACTTAACACCCTTGAATTTGGTTAAGTTTGTTTTAATACTTGGTTTTAGAACTCAGTTGATTATCAATTGGATAGCAAATTTATCGTGAGATATAAAAATAAGATGAGAATTTAAAGTGATGAAATGTAAATGACACAATAAGTTTTTATAGAGGTTCGAAGATGGGGTAATTCTTCTACTCCTCTCTTCTCCAACTCCTGGAGGAATCCACTAAGTATTGATCAATATACGAGTGGTTAACGATCCAGATACAAGTCTTGATCACACGGTGACTTGATCCTTTGGGACTCGTGCGGAGATGCCTTGGTCACACGGTGGCTTCTCGTGACGACTCGAACCTTCTTCACAGGCATTTGCGTTGCTACTACAGCCCACTTGCTTAAGTTCCTTGGATTTGATCACGAAGCCCTCCAAATAGCTTAAGCCTGGTTCGACCTTGAACTTTTCTACAATCCTTTGTGGAATGTAGACCCTTGATTCTTCAAATGTTTCCTCTTCAATGATTGAAGTTGTCTTTCCTTCACAGTGAGTGTTGGATTGATTTCCTTCGTAATGTAGGCTTGAGGATTGATCTTGAATGACTTGAGAGTATTCTTGGTTACGATTCAAATGTTAGCTTGAATGTTCGTGGTTGGTCGGTCAAGGTAACCTTCTCTCGAGTGATTCCTCGGCCTTTTATAGTGATCTTTCAAAAATCATGTCCGTTGAAGAGATAGCTTATTTTTTAAAGTCACTTGTGGTCGTTGGCTTGTCTTGTTGCGATCCTTGGAATTTACGTTTCCTCGTATGAACGATTCTTGACTTTTCGAGTTCGACACGGTGCGAGTGCTTCCCATTGGTTTATTCCTTTTGCATGCTTCGGGATCGAGCACTTCAAGAAAGGTAGTATGGAAGTATTACTTGTTTAAGTAATTCTCTTGATTTATGTGCAACGGATCTCTTTCGATTATCTCGACTGATTTGCATTTTCTTGCCTTCCCAGGTGACTTAGAGTCGACTTCCAATCATGGATGACTCTTGTCACTTCAAATTGAGACTTGGATATCTTGAGTTGACTTGATCGATACTTCACTCAGTGCATCTTAGCTTTGCACCTTGATCGATTCTTGTCTTCTATTCTTTGCCACACTCACCGCCTCACGCGGAGTCTTCCTTTTAGTCTCCGGTTGTCTTCTTGTATGTTCAGGCATAGGTGACTTGACTCAACTCTACCAGCCATATCTATTAAAATGCAATTTATAACAAGAATGGGGTGCCAACTTGCTATTCTAAGTTTTACATGGCATTCATCAAAATCTACAAAATAATTTCCCAACAGATATTCTCTAGTTTTTCGATCCATTCATCTGTTTTTATGTCATCTGGTTCCCCTAAGAAAGTCCAGGGGTCGAATCGTAGGAACCGCTCCAATGTGTGATCATTCGCCTCTCGCGGAGTTCGGGGTTAGGGCCGACGAGGCTCGCATTTGTTGTCTCATGAACAACAGGATTTTTTGTAGGGCCTGTATAGTTAAGTTATCTCCAGCAGCTGGCGGAGAAGGTGGTGGCAATTCGGGGGAGGGTACCCGTTCCCTCGGCGCGTCATTATACCTTTGGGGAACACGGCGGGGTCTCCCGTGTCCACGGTGTCCAACCATTTTGTATCCTGAGGTTTAGCTACAATCCATAAATAAATGATTTCAATAAATACTCGCATATAACAAGTTATATCATAACAGCAATACACAAGACAAAGAATAAGTAGAAAAGTATATTCATTGATGTGGAAATTTGAATACACCCGAATGAGTTCATACAACAGGAATACAGAATCGAAGGTAATCTAGAGTCAGGATACAACTTGATCAAAGTACAACGGGAAGCAAAATACAACAAAATGGAAATAAGCGTCGGCTATAATCTAACATAGAGGTTATCTACTCGGTGAGGTCACCGTCATCATCACTAGCGGACTCGTCCATAACCGGAACCTGATCGGGCTGAGGTACCACCTCAACATTAGGCCAGTCGGCTAAATCGCCATCGCTGCTCGATCCGGAGCGTCATCAAGTGGGGCAGCTTCAAGCGCCTCGGGCTCTCCATCCTCCATTGGATCCTCATCGGGATCCTCTTCAGGATCTTCTTTAGGATCCTCCTTGGGATCCTCTTTAGGATCGGCCTCGAGGTCGGGCATGGGTTCTGCCTCGGGCGGTGGCAACGGCGGTGCATTAGCTGCTAAGCAGCCTCCAAGGCAGCATCCCGCTGAGTTAAGGCCTGTGTGAGGTCCTCGATCACCTGCATCTGTTTGATGATAGTCTCTTCAAGGCGTTCGATGGTGTCCCTTGACATGTGCGCATCCATTCTCCACTTTGTGCGGCCTTCCCTGGCGCGTTCCATCTTCTCGCGAGTATTGTCCAAGCATTCCTGGATCACCTGAATTTGATCTTCGTGAGCAAGGATGGTGTTCTCGCGATCCTTAACAAGGAGAGTAAGGCTATTCTTTTCCTCTTGGCTCTTTGTCAAGAGGTGTCCTAGTTGACGTTCCCTGGTTAGCTCGGAGTCGGCCCGAAGGAATGCCTGGTGCCAATGTAGCTCTAATGTCTTATAGTGATCCCGCTCAAAACGAGCTTCAATTACGTCCCACCAGGTCAGGGGTGCTGGCTCCATCCTGGTCAAACAAAACTAAGGCGGATTAGACGAATGTAAAGAAAGAATAAGGAAGAACAAGGAAAGAATGACTAAAGAAAGTCAGTCAATAGTTAACTAAGTCAAATCAAGTATGACTATGGATTCTCCAAGTATAATTTTTAATTTAGTATAAACATCAATAATACGGTTCTATGCCATTTTTGAAATCCATTTCACACTTAATTGGTTAGGTCGCGGTACTACCCAACACAGTCCGAGGGTCCTATCCTGGGTCAGCTCGGTGTAAGTTTCCATCTTACTAGCCGAGCTCTGATACCATAACTTTCACGCCTCAAACGCGATGCGACGACGATCAATCACTTAAACAGAAATAATTCAACAGTCTAAACCAATGATACAAAACTCCAAGTGAAATAGAGTCTAATGCAGCGGAATAAAATACACACAAGTACGAATTACATCTCAAGGTCCAACAATATCCGATTTCAATCCATCAAAATATCAGAATTTAAACTTACAGTCCAAACTAAAACAGAATGAAGGAGTTCAACAATAACAAAAGCAAAGAAAATGTCGCTCGAGATCAATGATTATAGGAACTAGTACGACAGGCGGAGCACGGGATTCAGTCTGTGGTAGGTTCGACGTCTTCAACGTACTCCTCATCTAAGGGTTAGAAAATAGGAGGGGATGAGACAAAAATCTCAGTGGATAGGGTGATCGTGTGAGAGTGTGGCGATGTATATAGTTAATGCGAGAAAACGGTTGTATGAAAACGCATGAGGTATGATGCATGTTTTCACACATAGTCCACAAGCGTCGTGATAAATATATATTAAGTAATATACTTATACCATTTAAGAAATAGTTCGTGGTCACACAAACACTGTGATTCAGGCAAGACAGGTAGGATTGCGTACTGAATGTAACGCCAATCCTATGCAAACGAGTAAAGGTTGCGTACGGATTTGTAGCGCCAACCAATGCAATACAAGTAGCGGTTGCGTCACGGTTTGTAGCGCCAACCAATGCGATACAAGTAGGCATTGCGTGCGGTTTGTAGCGCCAACCAATCGGGTCCGTTTAACTCAGGAATCATGTGGATGACAGCGATTCCTTCGTTCTTCCTTGTAACTCCCGTTCAAGATGGTCCAAGACTGTCACCTTATCGCTCCATAGGCAAAGACAAAATCCACATTGGAGCTTGCAAGGCTCAGTTCGTCATAATCATGATTATACCTCAAGTACTACGACCACTTCCCTCCTGGACAAACTCCATCCCTCGTTGCGGGATTAGGACGATAGCCCGGAGAGTGGAATAGCGGCCGAGCTGCCGGTTCCATCCCCCGACGTATCCATTCGATTGTGAGCTCGACACACCAAGTTGACTTAGCAGGAAATTAAATACAAGTTCGGGTAGTCAACCAGGCGGTCAGTATTATTGATTCGAGGGGAAGCATTTTAGGAAAGTTTTCGAAAATTTGCGCGCAAGGCAATTATGGCGTTGGTGGAATTATTTGGATGAAGATGATTATCGGGAGGATAAGAAATCTTCGATATCTTGAAAGATTAGGTGGAACATAGGTCCGTTATAGATTCGAAATCGCAAGACGAGGAAGTCGCCCCACGATCGCGTATTAATCGGTCAAGACGATCCGATAATTCAGGGGATTTTTGAGAAAATAAAATATTTTAATCAATAATTAAAGTCATAGGGTCCAGGGTTGTTTCTTTAAAATAAAAATAATTCGAGTTAGGTCCTTGTAAAAATAAAATTTACAATTAGCCCCGTTTTGTAAAAAACAATTCTTTTGGGGTTAAAAAATGAATAAATAAATGTCCCGACCTTGAAATATTATGAGGTCAGTTCCTAAATTCTCTAAATTGTTCAGAAATTCAGGTTTTTAAAGTTTTGAAGTCGAGTTTTTATAAAATTCTCACATTAGCCCCAAATTTGTTAAAATTGTCATTTCGGTCCCTAAGTTTAAAATAATTGGAACTCACAACCCGGAAGGGCTTTTAATGTGATTCCAGTTGGAAAATGCCATTAAGGTCAGTGGGATATTGGGACAAAAACAATTTTAAAAATAAATAAGTATAGGCCCCTTAACTTTTGAAAATCTTATTTTTGTCCCATTTTGAAATAATTGCCTTTAAGGCTTTTAGGGGTCCGATTGTTATGAAATTTGAACCTAGGGTCCAAAATATCATTATGTTATAGTTAAATTAGTATTTTCAGGTGCATGGACTGCATAAGTCCTGGAAATTTCATTTTGGCCCTCCATTTTAATCTTTTACAATTTGGTCCCTCAAGTTTTATAAAATTACTTTCCAAGCTCTAAACACTTGGATTTTTGGAATACACTTAAAATATGTTATTTCCAATCCCTTAAGAGTTAAAATTTCAAATTTTAAAATTAGGGTCTGGTATAGTTTCGAAAATTGCAAAATAGCCCTTAAACTTCTAAAATTTTACAATCTAGTCCTTGGGCTTTTAAGGGTTGATTTTATTTATCTAAAAACTCTTAAAACTTTATTAAAATGTCAAAACATAATTTTTGAATCTGAGTTCAGTCCCAATAATCGAAAATTACAGAGGGGTCCCTTAAGTTTTATTTTCTTGCAATTAAGTCCACCAACTTTCCATTTTTGCATTTTAAGTCCAAAAGTTGAGATTTAATCAATTATGCTCGACTTGTCCAGGTTATAAATCATTCAAAACATAGATTTCAAGAGTCATACACATACATATCCTTCTCATACAAAATTTCATCAAGTATAACAATAAAGTGTACATGTATGCCCTATTTTTCGATAAATCACATTTTTGAGCAACACTTGAGAATTTTCCAACTTGAAACAAGAAAATAGCATGCAATATATAATATATATCTCAAGTGCTCAAAATCAAAATACTACATGCATTTTTAAGTAAAACACCTAGAAGTTGAAAGGATTTTTTCACCAACCTTAAAGATTGATTTGTTGGTGAAAAATGGAATAAATCACTCTTGATGAAGAAGTGACTTAGGTCAGCCCCTAAGTCAAGGAATATCAAAAAAGTATAGGAGTTAGAAGAATGAGGTTAAAAATTTAAGGAGAAGAAGAAGGTGGTGAGAAATTGGAAGTACTACGCTTACCTTGTGTAGTGGGTAAAGTGTGACTAGTAATGGCCTCAAAATGTAAGATTTTGGTCACCCTTAATAACAACCTTCAAGGTCAGCCCCTAAAACTCCAAAAATGAAAATGGAGTGTCAAAATTTGGAAAATAGAAAGAGAATGAGAAAATGTACTAAAAATCCCATTTCTTACCTTATAGTCCAACTTCTACACAATTTCTTCTTCAAGATGACCTCAAGTCTCTTAATATCCTCAAATGATCTTCTAAGTATACCTCAAAATCAAAAATCAAACTTAAATTAGAAGGTGAAAGAGGTGAGCTAGAAGGTATAAGAATAGATTGAAGAAGAAATTATTTTACCTTGTGTAGTATATGGTTCGAATTTTTGTGAAGGTGTAGAAGGAGTTTTCTTGAAATTATGCTAAGTTTTTGAAGAAAGAAGAAGAAGAAAATATAGAGAGATGTAGGAGGATTTTTAGAGAGAGGTGAGAGGATCTTCAAGTCTTAGAGCTGGGAAGAATGAAAATTGAAACAAAATTTGATCTGCAAGTAGGCCATTTGGCCGTGAGCAATGAGAGAGAGAGAGGGGACATTTTTTTTTTGTTTTGGTTTGATTAAATGATTTGTTAGGTTAATAATTTGGGAATTGAGACATAAAATAGTAATAGGCTACTTTACTAGGGACAATTAGCCAAAATGCTAAGTTTAGGGGAGAATCACTTTTGTTATCTTTTGTTTGGTAATTATTGGGGTGGGGAATTGGTAGATTAATCTAAGATGTAGGTTTGAATTAATGGTGTAGTAATACACAAGATGAATATATAAGGTGTATGTGTACAAGAGTTGGGAGATATTTCTACCCTAAAATTTCCATCATGGCCGTCCCCCTTAAGGGTATTTGTGGTAATTCCATATTTATTTTTGTCCCAAATTTGATGATAATAGATGAATAATATAAATCTCCAAAATAATTAGTGATTTCCTTGATCACTTATAAGTCTCATGATCACTTATTCTAAATCGAATTCTTAATTCTATAAGGTATAAATCTCTAAAATAAATAGTCTCTTAAAATTCTAAGGTGACTAATAGATTCACAAATAATAATAATGATGATCGATCAAGTGATCATTAATGCGAAATAGAATTAATAAATAATTATGATCACAAGTAATAAATAAAAGAAATTAAATGTAAAAATATATTTATCATTAATATTTACCCGTCAAAGCGACGGGGTAAAATAATCAAATTAATACAAGAACGATACGTGAAACAAGTACATGTTCGAATAAATAATCAAATTAAAGTTGCGGGAGGTGCTTTGTCTTTTCCCCACACGCGGCTTAGTCGGTATGGGCGAGCTTGGTACTACTTTATATGTAACAATTTGATACCAACCAAGCATGTCAGTGACGTCACTAAGGAACGAGCCCATCTTCTGTATGCTATTGGTACTGACATACAATTCGACCCAGCGGTGATTATTGCAAGGTCCCTTCGCTACAAAGTTTTACACTCCAAATCCGGGGGACTAATCTTACCGAGTTTAATTTGTGGGTTATGTAAGAAAAGGGGTGTTACGTGGGATAACTCCGAGCCGTTAAAAAGGTCTAAATGGCCTATCGATTCAGCTATTATTGCTTCCTACGAAGAATGGGCAGGTGGTGTGCCTAATCCGAATGGTGCGGGATATATCCTTGATCCCGAATTTGCTCCTCCACCTGTTGAGCCTCAGGCTCAAACCCAGTCACAAAATATTGATGCCCCATCCGGTTCAGTGGTGGGCCATTCTCGTTCCAGAGGCTCACATCATGATGATGACCCTTCAGCCGCATTAGTTTGCGAAGTACGATAATTGCGAAGGGCTTTTGTAGCTGAGCAACGCCACAGAGCTACACGGGATGAATATGTGAATGAGCACAACCGAGTTCTTGCCCAGATATATTGCCAGACGCACCCACAGTTCCAGTTCCCGACACCACCACCACCGGGTCCTATTTCTAACTTTCCACCACACGACTCCGATAGGGATTCCGATGAGGAGTCCTAGGCACTCCGACTACCAGGAAAGTTTTTCTCACTCTCCATTGGGGACAATGTTCATTCTAAGTTTGGGGGGTGTAATTTGTATTTTTTTATTTTGTGTTTATTGAGTCATGTCAAAAATATCAAAAATATAAAAAAAAATGAGTCGAGTCTAGTAGTATGTTGAACCGTAGAACTGCATGACTAAGTTGATTTGTTGATTATGAGTTGAACTGTCATAAGAGCATGCTTTTAAGTGGCGATCTATATTTTGCTTCATTGAATTCATATACATGCATAATTCTGTTAACTTATTCGAAAATGATTGATAAAGTTGAGTGTTGCTTGTATAATCCCATCGGATTCTAGAACTTGTTTGATCACTAATTGAGGCGAAATCCTAGGTGAAATAACATTAAGGAAATGATTTAGGCCATCTTTGAACAAGCTAGAGCCAAAATGCCTACCTTTATACGATTTAATTTCACTAGTGTCCCCTTTTGAGCCTATTAAACCTGTTCTTTGGCAACCAATCTTATACCTTGAGCCTACATGTGAAAATCCTAATTACCCACCACGCATACACACAAAATGTTGAAGGTTGAGGAGGGTATGATAAGTAGGGTATATGTTACTTGCATGAAGTTGCCCGAGAAAAAGAAAATATGAAACCCCATGTATTAAAATATGCAAAAGAATAAGTTTGGGGGTTTCACGGAAAAAAAATAAAAAATTGAGGCTCATAAAGAGAGAATAATCGAGAATTCAACAAAAGTGAAGGTAGCTATTTTGTCTGGCAATTGGTGATTTAAAGAGATAATTGTGTGTTTGGGTGAGTTGAGCCACTTAATCCTAAATTTTCCTACCTGACCCTAAGCCATATTACAAGCTTTGAAAGTCCTATTGATCCTTGTGTTATATTAGCCTACATTAGTGGAGATTAGTGTGAATGACAAGCTTATGGAATCCGGTAGTCATTATCTTTTGATATCTAGAAGTGGATCATCTTGATAACATTCGATTGCGTGAATCAATTTGAATAATGTAAATGGAATTGTCATGAATATTCAACACTTTTGATCACAATGTCAAAACGCATGCTTGAGTGATAGTGAAATGAGTATTGAGACAAATGTTATTGGTTGTGGAGTTTTGCAGTTGTTTGTGTCGTTGTTGTCTTGTATTTTTTTTTCATTTTGGAGTTGTAATTGTTTGAGGACAAACAATAGCTTAAGTTTGGGGGTATTTGTTAAGTTGGTATTTTACCAACTAATCGAGTTTTTTAGATTAGGATTTTGTATTATTTTTGGATGTTTTAGAGTCGTTAGAGTCCGATTTATGTCATTAAGTGTCGATGTAAAGTTAATACAGATTTGGTAGCCGAAGAATGAAGAAAACGACGAAAAACGGTACGAGGAAGGAAGAAATCGTGTTTGAAGAAGAAAAATCGCATTTCGGCCCCTAAGGGCCTAAGGCCAGATCGCCCTTGCCATAGCGCCCAGCTCGCGCCCGATCTGAGGCGACAGACGTATGAAGCGGATGGGGCGCGCTGCGTTTAACGCCCGTGCTATAGCCGCCAAGGCAGGCGGAAAAATTTGTCTGTAGTGCGAGGACATGGGTGGCGCTGCGGCGCTTCAACGCCCGGCATTCGCTGCTTGAGCGGTATTTTGTTACGTTTGTGTTGGCGCGCCATACGCCCATGCCCGGCATTGCAGCCTTGGGCGGAAATTCTATGTTCACCTACTCTCTTTCTTGGACTTTTGTGGGACTATAAATAGAAGCCTTGGGGGCTTGAAATTAGGGATCTTGGACCATTGGGAAGACAAGAAAAACAGCTACAAGACAAGGAAGAAGGCTTGGGACATCTTGGGAAGAGCTTGGAGAAGAAGATTGGAGGCTCTATCATCTAGAAATAGAGAAGATCCCTCAACTCTTGTTCTTATTTTGTTGCTTTCTTCATATCTTGTAAGATGTATTGTTGTATTCTTATGTATTCATTTTCTTTAATCATGAGCTAAACTCTATAATTCTAGAGGGATGATGTAATCTATGTTTGAACTTATCTTTTGAGATTGTGGTTTGTCAATCTAGATCTATCAATTTATTTGTGCTATTTGGATCTATTGCTTCTAAATTACTTGATCAATAATTTAGAGTGTTTGGTGTATTTGATTTGACACTTGAGAGAGGTAATTGAATACATGACCTTGAAATAGCATAATTTAGGATTTCATAGAATTGAGAGATTTGTGAATCCTTTGAAGTCTTTTATCAAGATTCATAGTTTTTATTGAGATTTCACTTGGTGATTTTTTATAGAGATATTGATTTCCCAATTGAGATCTAAAATCATTTGACATTCGAGAGAGGAAATGATTATTGTAGAAATCTAGACTTATAAATTGGTAATTGATGATTGATAAACCATATTGATAACATAAGGGATAACTAGATTCATCACACCTCTACAATTCATTTAATCATTTGGATAAACTCATTGATATTTTCATATTCTTGATTTATTTTTGGTATTTTAGTATAATAAACTCCATCAAATATTGAATTTCTAAATAAAGTTAGACTACTATATTATAGTACTTAGCGATAATTCGATAATTATTCCCTGTGGATTCGACAACCTTACTTTCACTATATTAAAACTTGACACCGTAGACTTGCGGTTAGAAAAATATCTAACAGTTATACTATCAACAGCTCAGTCGAGTCTGTTGAGTGGGTAACTTTGCTGAGTAAGCCAACCTAGTTGTCCCTCAAGGACTAAGCTGATTTGTGTTAACTCTGAAAATATTTAAAAGGACTAAATCGAAAATTTGGTAAGGTTTATTCAATCCCCCTTCTAAACCTTACTACTCACCTCTCGGGACCTACAAAAACGCAAGGAATGAAGGACCAGGGGCGATCACCTGTGGGGGCGCCGCCTCTCCGCATAGGAGGGCACGGGGGCGCCATATAGGCACCCCAGAGGCGCTGGGGCGCCTTGCCCACTGCAGGGGCACCCCAGAGCAATCCCTCCCCCACCATTCGGACTCTCATCTTTCACCTCAACTTTCATGAAAATTTTCTAAGTTTTCTACAAAGTAAAAAATTTCAAAGTTGAAGAGTATAGATGGAAGTATTACCTTTGGAAGACATGGTCAAAGGCTCTCCTTTAAAGCGTCTTCGTGCAAAAGCAGTCAAAGATTCTCTAAAGGCAAGACAAAATGCGCAAGCAGGACAAGCCAAATATTTTTACACCGGATTAGCTCCCGCACTGCTTCATCTCTCTATAGCACCGGAGCTGGGGGTTAATGTTGGGGGCAAAAATGTTATTTAATTAATTAATACGTAATTCAATTTATATATATTTATTCAATATTAATTGCCCCAATGGGCTCTTAATAAATAAACCGGCCTAATAGTGTTCGTGATTGGCCCATAGGTTGATTTCTCCTACACGACCAATGAGACCCATCTCCCAGGTATAAAAATGTCAATCCAATTATATGTAAGTTAATTGATTCATAATCCTCATACGCATTATTATTCAGTATTCGTTTACTGTCTTATTCTCTCGTTCACCATGTTGACTTGAGTGTCGCAAGGATCTCCCTGGGATAACCCCCTGAGCCCTCTAACATTTGCACGTGTGTACATACAAGTTCCCAGTTGAAGAAATTTCCAGCTCTCGAAGAAGAAGACATGAAGACTTTCCCTCGCAAAGAGGATTGACGTGAAAACTACCCTCTCGGGAAGAGGATTTTGGTCAATCCTAAATTGAAATTGAAGGGGTTGCCGCTGTCATCAACCCCCTTGATTCCGTCTTTGTAATGACTCATGATTATGTTTCAAGTAATTTTTTGTATTCAAAATCAAAGTGTAATATAAATTGAAATGAAGAATAATTCTTCTAATAATTTTAGAAGACTTTTGTAATCCACATTTATAATTTTCTTTACGATTTGAGTTTATACCTTTTTTGGTTGACTAAATTTGTAGTCACATTATAAACAAATATATACAAATCAAAGTCTAAAAATGATATCATTTTTATACATACACACACCCTTTTAATATTCATATTACTAAAAGCCAGCTTGACATTGATTAAAAATCATGAAATTAAATTAACACCATACCAGACTAGTCATCATCATTTAACTCACATCGTAATAAAATTGCTGGGTTAACTAGTGGCCACGGGAATTATTCGCAATGACGAGATTTGGATTTAAGTACATGCAATGATAAAACCGGACTTTTTGTAAAAAAAATAAAAAATAAAAAATAAAATCACATTGTAATAATTAAAAATATGAGATAATAAAAATGTGATTTACAATCATGCTAATTATTTTTGTTTTAAAATGTAAAACAACCAATTTTATGCTGTAACAGTGTAACTGAAGAAATAATACTGCTGTTCCCTCAAAAAAAAAAAAAAGAAATAATACTGTTACAAATACGCTTTGTCGCGTGGCGTGCGTACATTCCCGGAGTTTACACAAATACCCCTTCTGTAATCCTATAATCCCAACACGTGCTTTCCCTAATCTTATGAAAGTCCCCATTTTGTGAATTTCGGATTACAAAAATCTTCTTCTTCTCCATTTTCCTTTTCTACCCCTCTTTCTCTCCCTGAGTCTCGTCGCCCAAACCACAAGCAAAGAACTCAAAACAACTATTTGAGACAAGCGCCCCCAATCCGTTCTCTTTTCCCCTCCATTTTCTCTGTTTAAGTTATATAATATATATTGCCAATGGCATCGGCGGTGAAGGAGCGAATTGAGCTGGCGAAGCTGTGCAGCTCCAAGGATTGGTCAAAGGCTATTCGAGTTCTCGATACACTCCTTTCCCAGTCTTGCGCCATTCAGGACCTATGGTAATTTCGAATTTGGATTTATGTTTTTTTTTATATGCTGGGTTTGATTGTCGAGATTGGTGTTTGATCTGTTGAATTTGTTTTTTGTATTTGTGCTGTGAATTTTTAGCAATCGAGCTTTTTGCTATAGCCAATTGGAGTTGCACAAGCATGTCATTAAGGACTGCGATAAGGCTTTGCAGCTCGATCCTAAGCTTCTTCAAGCCTATATTCTTAAAGGTGATTTATGTCATTTTCTTTACTTCGTTACGAGTTCTCTTTACTTGATGGAAAATCGAGTGTAAGAATTAAGAATAAGGTTTTTTGTAGCGTTCAATGTTGTATCTTGCTGGTGATTATCGAAAGTTAAAGTCAACTATACTTCAAAGAATACAAGAAAGATAAATAATGGAGTCAAGATATTAGGATTTATTTCTATTAGTGTTTATTGCTGCCAAGTTTTCAATTGGTTTAACTCCATGCTTCTTTGTGTTTATATGAATCCGACCAGTTCATGAACTATATTCCTCAACTAATGCTATTCCGGGTTCAAAAGGAAAAAAACAACGATTTACTTTTTCGCATTTTACAGTATGTTGGCAAAAGTTCTTTATCCTTCCTTTTATTTTGAAATTTTAGTGATGTTAAGCTTGTATAATTGGCTTTGTTGGTATTATCTTGACCATGCACTACTAAAGGGGTAAAAGTAGATGTCTTCATACTACCCTGGTTTTGGAATATAACCTACATGAATTCCAGCAGAACTGTAGAAGGCAGAAAATATTGCCCTGAGTTCTTTATTTTGCTATTGATAGTTATTTGAAATTAGAATTGAACTCAATTAAAATAAGGAATTTTAGTCATTATATATCGTGATGAACCTCGAATCTTCAATTATGCAACATAAGATATGCGTTGTGATGTATTATACTCATGACGTCAGTCCGCAGATAATCCAAGTTTGTTGAGTGGATATTTGTTAGATATATCTTATTGCGTGGAGTAAGATTAGTTTTACTTATTTACATGTTGACAGTAATTGGGAGTTCTGTATTGTTTGGGGGCAAACTTTTTCACATCTTGACTTTTGCAACTTTAGTTTTGGGTTTCTATTTTTGCATGAAGAAGATTAGTTGTAATTCTTTTTAGATTATACTTCTATCATTGACCACTTTAATTGACTATTAGATAATTAGACGTACTTTTCAGAATGTATAACACATACTCAAGAAAAGTTGAATATCGACATGCATGGACTCATCACATTTCTAGGGGATAAAGGTCTGATCATCCTACGAAAATGAGAAAAATGAACAGAGCAAGTGGTATATAATTATGACAAATATAGTTGTCGGTAAAAGTTGAACTTCAAATTGATTTGGCAAAAGTGACTAGATAAGGTCGTGACACTTCCGCACGGGTGAAAACGTGAGACTCAGGTTATGTATGGAATTGTTTTCAAATCCAATTTTCCAATTTCCAACTATTCCAGAAAATGAATTTATGTTTGTTTAAAAAATTCTCAATAGAAATAAAGTCATTTCCAGTTTTCATTTTTTATGGAAAGATTCTTTTGAAAATATAACCAAACAAGTTTTCACCACAATCACGCAAATCTATGTGAAAATACACTACAATCACGCAAAACGATGTCAAAAATACACTACAATCACGCAAATCTATGTCAAAAATACTATAATCAAACATATTTTCATTTCTAAACAGAAATTCGGACAACAAACCAAACATATTCTCAATTCTCACACGAAAACCAATAAAGTTTGAAAATTCATTTTCCAACACTAGAAATTGGAAATTGGACTTGGAAACACATCCATACATCCCCTCAGTTTCCCTTCTCTTCTTGTAATGGACACTCTATCTTTGTATTTATTTTTTCTTCGTTAATTATATTTTAGTTTTAGTAACATGTTCCATATGCCTCTCTTTTGTTTGCATGATCTACATAAAGAGGGTGTTCAACAACAACAAAAAAAAGATCTACATAAAGAGAACAAGAGTTCCACCAATAGTGTCCACTGCTCTGTAACCTACTGCATATGAGTTGCATAACTTTTTGAACTGTGGCTTCTGTCTTTACACATTTATACATACTATAATGATAAGATTTACTTTACCTTGTAATTTACCCTGGAACATGTTTTATTGTACAAGTAATTCTTCTTAGAAATGGATGCACCCAGTGAATGTGAACATGTGATCTGTCACTCGACACGATATTGTGTTTCCGTAATAGACCATTGACCATTTTAAATATTCAGAGGGATATGGAGCTTATTTCTTAGAATTTCACAATGTTCAAATTTTGGTGAAATCGTATTATTTCGGGTCTTGAATATCTATTGATGAACAAAATTATTGCTTTGAGCCTGAGAAAGTATATCAACATAGGAGGAGACCTGCATGTGGTTGTTGTAACTGCTGAATCTTATTCTCGTGATTCTTCAATTGAAACATCACTTATAAGCTCATGATTTCCTTTTTATAATTTCGAAACAAGATTCTCGTGGAAGTCTGTTGACTTTGAATGTGAACTGGTCTGAATTATTTATCGCCTAGGTCGCGCATGTTCTGCTTTGGGAAGGAAAGAGGAAGCTCTTACTGTTTGGGAGCAAGGATATGAGCATGCTGTTTGTCAGTCTGCAGATTTAAAACTACTTCTGGAGCTGGAAGACCTCTTGAAAATTGCTAAACAAAATGGTTCTCTTTCTTGCCAGAACCATGTGATGGAGTCATCTGGGTTGTCCTTACCTGCATCTGGATCTGTTGTTTCCATAAAATCAAGTAAAACATCTGACAACCATGGTGAATCAAATGGAAAAAGTAAACCAAGCAGCAAATCAAGCAAGCAATTGGAGGCCCATGACAAGTTACAAAATGGATCAAGTCTTAGTTTCAAAGGAAAAAGTTTTTCGAGCTGTCAATCAAACGAAAAACATGAAAGTCACTCAACTGTAACTAATGGGATGCACAACAAGTTGGTGGGAAAGTCTGTAGCGAATGATTCATCTGAATCACGAACCGATTCATCTGTGGTTTATGGTAAATCTAGTGATTTTTCTGATATATGTAATGAATCATTTAGCTTATCAGAAATCCATAATGAATTAATGGATGAGGCCAATAGGAGCAAGAAGTTCTGTGTCGCTAAGATATCAAAGAACAAGTCAATTAATGTGGATTTCAGATTATCAAGGGGAATTGCGCAGGTAAATTTCCTCTGCTTTATTGATATCATGATAAGATAGTAGATGTTCTAGTGCTGCCAAATGTTCTCGGATGACTATAAAATTTTCTGATTCATCTTTGGTACCTTAAAGTGGTAAGATTGGTTTTTATATTTTGAATCTCTCTTTGATGCTTTGCGTCTTTTCCTTTTATTTTTCGTTCTTGTCTTTTAAGGGTTCAATCTTTTCTCATTCCAATATATGGTTTGCCAGTTTTATGTGTTTAATTCCCAATGCAGCTCAGTTCTGAAGGACCCAATTAACATAAGCACTGCTGTGAAGCCAGTTGCAGTTTCTTGGTTATATCTATAGTGTTTAAGAAAAATAATTTATCCTGGTCTCCACTTAAGTTTGAGGTTTTGATTGCCAAAAGTTACTTGCCAAATCCGTTGCTTTTGTTTCGTATATCAATTTGGTGATTTTTAAGCCCATCATTACGTGGCACTCGAGGTCATAATAGTGCTACCAGATTAAGAGAAAGTGGGCCTGTTTATTTCCAATAGGCACAAGGACCAGCATTTGCAAATTCTCTTTTTTTAATGAATTCTTCACATTATACTATAATGCCAAATGGGTGCTTGTTATCTACCACATATAGAGTAGTTTTATGGTAACTTAAGAAAGAAAATTAAGGGTTCAAAGTGCCACCCTTTGGTTTTGATGCTTTAGATTTAATAGATTTTCCCATGACAATAATGTTACTGCTCTGATCATGGTTGTAGATTGTATGTTTTTAGTTTTTCACCATGTGAAGATGATGCCCTCTTCCTTTGCAGGTTAATGATGGAAAATATGCTTATGCCATAACCATTTTTGACAAGGTTGATATTATTCACTTTTAAATTCCGTCGTCTTTATCTGAAACCCAGTTTTTCTCCATGCCACATGGTTGGAGGGAAAATAATGATTTCACAAAACTTCATCATTTTACTTATTATATCAGATTCTACAAGAAGAGCCCGATTACCCTGAGGCCTTAATTGGAAGGGGAACGGCATATGCATTTCAACGAGAACTACATGCTGCTATTGCCGATTTTTCAAAGGTAATGCTTGAATGAATCCTTTGTGTGGGGAGGAATGTTGAATCCTGGATGATGGAAATCAAACTTGGTTATTTTGAATAGGCGATACAATCAAACCCATCAGCAGGCGAGGCTTATAAACGCAGGGGGCAAGCTCGAGCAGCCTTGGGAGAATCTGCAAAGGTGTTTTTATCATGTCATGATAATGTTCTTGTTTGACTTTATGTTATAATTTCAGTTCATTTATTTTATTTCTTAATGAAAAGAAGTGCTAAAATTTGGTAAGTTCATGATTTCTGCAAGCTGGTTTTTCCGCTGCTAAGAGTTTTAATATATCCCAAAGTTTACACTGTTAGAGTGACTAAAATATTAAATGGTTTAGGTCTCTTAACAGCTTAAGCTTTTGGACGAGGTGGTTATTCATTGAATACGACTTCACTAAAGTCAAATTTGATCTCCTTTTCTTTCGAGATGTATGATTTTCAATCACTTGTTTTTGAAAGGAAGAAATCACTTTTCAGAATCGACTTGTTTAGAGGTTTATGATGATGTTATTCATGGAGGCTTAAGGGGAGGTGGAGGGCAGATGGTTGACAATAGATTGAGTTGAGTTAAGTTTTGGGTGCAGTGGCAATAGTGAGGAAAAGAGGAGTGGTAAGGATATGGATGGGGGCAGTGAGTCATTGGATTAGAGCAGCAGCAGCAGATGATGGGGGAAGCTACCACTTGGCATATTTGTTACTATCATATGCTATATTTGATAGTCGCATTCTCATTTTGTTTATGATCCACTTTGATTTTTATTCATTTATATGTTCATTCTAAATGTGCATGCACATGTTATGCCGGTATGTCTAAATATCATTTTGTTTCCAGGCAATTGCAGACTTGACTAAAGCATTGGAGTTCGAACCAAACTCAGCTGACATATTGCATGAAAGGGGTACATCCATTATTTTAAGACTGAAATTAATATTGTCGCTAGTCGTCAGTATCTCCTGTGGTTCTTGCGTAGCACTGCCCATTTACATGCTGCTGCCGATTAATTTCTGGCTATCTATGCAAGTGTCAGGCTAATTTGATTTGCCTAATATAGACGTATGGCAGATTACTGCATACCAGAAGAAATTTTAATAGCTAAGGGCCGAAAATATCATGCTGGAACATGGAAATATGAAATCAGTAATTTTAGTCATAACAGTTTGTTAATAATTTCTTGCTATTCACTGTGCTACCCTGCTTCTTCCTCAGAGAGTAATAAGTTGAAATAGAAATTATTATTATTTTTATTACTATATGCACAAACGAATACATGTAGAATGTTGTGTGAATAGATTGATGGATAACTTTGCCAAAGCAGATATTAGGTAATAGATAGTAAGTCCAGTAGACCATAAATTGTTTTCTGCTGCCAACAGCTGTAACTTATTTATTTCAAAATTGGCAGCACTCATGTAGGTAATTCTTCTAGAATCTTGCTTTGATTTTTTGAATTAATTGAGCAACATTACCATCATTTAACCACATAAATTTAACGTAGAACATGCACTGTTGAAATGGGATTCAAACATTCTGGATTTCAAAATTAATGCAGAACATCTGATGCTAAATGCTTCCTTAACTTCTTCACCCTTGTTTTGAAAATTGACACTGCTCGCTAAATTCATTGTGTAGACTGGTTTTTAAAAATTATAGTAACCTGTTCCAGGTAGATACACTGAGGAGCAAAAGGCATAATGGACTTCATTAACTTTTACAATCATTCTGATCAAGAGATATTTTCTTCTGTATGGGCATGATGAAATTTTCTTCCAATATTCTAACACCTTAGGGCCACAATTTTAGCACAGATATTGTGGAAGTGGATGACTGATTTTTGCATCAACTGATAATTGATGGTGAACCTGGCTTGAGGATCATAGCTTGTGTAGTAGTCATTTATAGAAATTTGGCTTTATAGAGAGCAGAATATGCTGGGAGATCTCCTGACGTACGTGAACCTTTACATAAAGAAGGAATTGCCAAAAGGAAGGGTGAAAGATTAGAAAAATAATTCACCATAAAATGGTCTAGTTGGCCTCCTCAATTTATCATCACACATAAAGCAAAACTTATAAGAGACAGAACCACTATCAAATGATCAGAGAACTGGGATTATTGTCAGAGTATATGTAAGATCTATTATAAAACATGGTATACATCAGCCGAAAAATCGCTGAAAAGAAAATTATCTGGCACGGATAAGAGAACTGATTCGAGCTTTAAGAAAATTAAGGGCAAAGGAGGAATAAACACACTAGATGAATTTCCAGAGATTACCTTGTATGCCATTTATCTTGTCATTTTGTTGAGGAGCATATCCCGTGATGGGCTCTGTTGGGAAATCTCTAGAATAATCTGGCACGAATGGTCTATTGCAAGTTATAATGCTTGGTGATGAGTCTAAAATTATGACTGTACCTCATATTTGGTGTACCAATGTTTATGAGACACCTTATATACTGGCTTGCCTCTGATCCCAAACCTCATATAATAACTGTTTGCGGAACTTTCTCGTGGAATGTATTTGCTTATTCTGATAGCTGAAGTCCTGATTCCTTCCTCTCTTCCTTTGTTTATTTTTTTTGCTTTTTGTAGTGCTCTGTATCACAGATATCATCATGCTAGTGAAAACTTGTGCAGGAATTGTAAACTTTAAGTTTAAGGATTATAAAGCTGCTGTTGAAGACTTATCAGCATGTATAGTAGTTGATCAGGATAACAAATCTGCATACACATACTTGGTGAGTCTACAAGAACTAAGCTTTACTTAGATGAAGTTAATGTGCTTATATTCAAAGAACTATGTAATCTTAATTGCTGTAATTTTGGTTTTCACAGGGTTTAGCTTTATCTCCACTTGGTGAATATAAAAAGGCAGAGGAGGCACATATGAAAGCAATCCAAATAGATCAAAATTTCCTTGAGGCTTGGACTCATCTTACTCAGGTATCCATTAACATAGATGTAGCACCTCTTTTACATTTCATTCCTCTAAAAGAATGCTTTGACCCTGTACATAAGAACACTCTCACTGGCTCATAAATAAATAAAAAATAAAAAATAAAAAATAAATAAAAATAAATTGAAAAAAAGAAGTTGTTTTTGGAAACTTGAAGGTAATTACAGAAGAATAACATGAAAAGAATTTGTCAAAGAAAATGTAAACTCATTTCAGACATCTTAAAAAAATTTATATGGAAACATGTGCTTGAGATGGAGGGATTACAATGTAGTAACTGGTGACTGTTTCCTTTTCTTGATTTTACTGGTCTTTATCTCTTCTCTCTATTTGTAACTGTATTTTATGTTTCTTTCAATGTACTAGCATGCATACCCACAAATCCAGACCTTTTTAATTAATGTCTCAAAAAATAATGTGAGATATGTTTTTGGGGCTTTGCCACGAAGTTTGAGGTTAATATTGGTGAAAATGTTTATGCTATCACCTTCTAATGATATGATCATCAAAATTTGTCCAAAGCGTACTGTTAGTTTGCTCTGCCCGCAAATGATTTTGTTTTTCCTCTTGTTCTGGGTCAAAGTTGTAGGCTTATTTAGTGAGAGAACTGTATTATTGTCAGTGTCTATTTCACTCTGTTCGCTTCATGGCACTGTTCTAAAAATCCCCGTATAGCCCCGATTAGTCCCCGCCTAGGCGCTAGCCTTGTCCACCTACGTTATTATTCCGATTAGGCCCCGCCTAACCCCGCCCAGATCCCGCCTAGTCCCGATTAGTCACCGTCTAGGCGCTAGGCCCCAGTCTGCCGCCCGATTAGCGCCTAGCTCTTTTTAGAACACTGCTTCATGGTACTTGAACTCCAAAGTTTTTGAAATTATCTAGATATTAAGAGGACTGTATAGTTGTCAGTATCTATTACAGTTTGTTCACTTCATGGTACTTGAACTCCAAAACATTTGAAATCATCTAGAAGTTAAACTCTCAGGAGCTTGAAGGTTTATAAATTTGAATTTTCAAGTTAATTTATCTATTTAAATCAAGAGTACTAATGTTTTTCTTCAAGAGTACTAATGTTTTTCTTCAATGAAATCAAACATAGGTTTACATTGTTGCATTTCAAATTATTATTAGGTGTTCTAATTTTGTGATTGGCTCCGCACATTTATTTTGTATTTTGAAAAAATGGGCTTGAGGCTAGACGAAGGTTTTTGTGATTTAGAATGCACCTAGAGAAGTAGTTGGCAAATAAACTTACAATGTACTTTTGTTGTATAATAAGCCATATTGCTCATTAATACTCCCCAAAGATATAATTCAAGCTAGAAAATGACAATCAATATTGAATTAAGGCAGGAGTAAATTTCCTATCACAAGATTCAGAGGAGGCCTTAGATATTCCAGTAAATTTTTTGAGTGGTTCGATGCAAAGTTTTGATTTTCCATGTTGTTGCATAACATTCCATATATGATTACAGGCATGTGCATCAATCTTACATGAAAGTTAAGTTGAACAAGAATTCTGGATAATGTTTTGATCTTTTGACAGTTTTATCAAGACATGGCAAATTCAGAAAAGGCTCTACAATGCATTCATGAGATTCTTAGAATTGATGGAAGGTATACTAGATTGCTATGATCTTGTTCTCTTACATGCTTCTATGTGCTGTCTTGTGTAACATGATCCCTCTTTGAGAAATTAATAGGATGCTCTGATTAACTTATGTTTTACTAGTAAGGAATTAAAGTAAATTTATCAGGTAAAAGATCTCTTTGGATTTACTGTTTCCAGTCTCCAGATTGTCATTTGTTTATAAATACACGTTTACTATGTTCCTTGTCATTCAATGCTCTATACTTTTTCCTAAATATATCTTATTGGTATCGAGCAGTGGAGCCACCTCATGTAGTCTTTCCTCTATATATTTTATTTTAAATGCTCTCAGTCTTTGCATAATTTTGAACTGAACCTTTCACTGATATTTTACCTTACCTCAGATTTTCATCTTTCTTGACTATATACTTTTCCATGTCAATCTTAGGATTTCATAAACGAACATATCCTTACTCTTCCATCTCTATGCCATTGAAAAGAATAAATTTAATTACTGTCGGTTTGCTTTCAAATGAAGCAGTTTCCTTGCTATGTTGCTTCATATGACCTTGATTGCTCGGAAGGGCCCAAATGCTTGTGATGCTCTACAAAGACCAACAGATAGCCTAAATTGCCTTGCCTATATAAGCATTTTACTGGAAACAGTTATATGTGTGTCTAAGTGTATTTTCAAGTTTCTCATCCACGCAAGTAGTGATGGTATATAGGTTATGTTATGCAAACCACTCACACTTCAAGGAGGTCACATGGATGACCTAATGAATGTGAGAACTGTAGGGATGTTCAATTGGTGCAATTTTGTTGATCAAATTGACTGTCTAGAGTCTGATTACATTTGTTGAATAAAATCAACTATTTTTTTTTTCCATATCTTGGAAAATGCTTATCGAACTGAATATACCTTTTTGTAGGCGTTATGTAAATTCACCTATCGTTATAGAATAAAATCAGCTATTATTATTTTTCCATATCTTGGAAAATGCTTATCTAACTGAATATACCTTTTCGTAGGCTTTATATAAATTCATCTATCATCTGCACAATTCCTAACTTTAAACCTACATACTGAATCGCAGAATAATCCAAGTTATCTTACCATATGAGAAGGGCGAACTATTTGTTATCTTTATGTTCTCTGTTGCCTCAAATGTTTAGTCTGGACTTATCTTTCTCAAAAGGTCTAGCTTGCATAGGTATGGAAAATTGGGTTTAGAGTAGAGCCGAAGATTAGAGGGTCCTATTTATGTTATCAATAATCTGGAGATTTGTATTGGGATCATATTGATGGTCTTCTGATGCCTTTAGGTTTGCCAAAGCATATCACCTTCACGGGCTTCTTCTCCATGGGATGGGAGAGCACAGGTAAATGTTCTAAATTTACTATAGTTGAGATATTAACAAATATGAAGCTCGGTTTACCAACTATTGCTGTAGATTACTTGGTGAAACTTGGAGTTCCATATACAGTTACAACTTTCATTCTTTGTTCTTTCATAGGTTGAAGTTGTACGATCAAACAGTTTGTAGTACTCTTTAATTGTAACTATTATTATTATTATTATTATTATTATTATTATTTTTTTATTATTATTATTATTATTTACTTTCACCAGCCAATGTTCTTCTTATCATGCCTTTTGTGAATCAGAAAGGAGTATCATACTAAATCTGTTTGAGATTGATGAATTTCAATATGCTTGAAATGATAAACATTTAGTCTTATTCTCCAAATATGTTTCCTGTCTGTATTCTTTTGTCTTTGATTTGTTGATCTGTATATTATTTAAAGAATGTATTACCTGAATGTTGATCATAGTCCATTTTGTTTTTAATTTTGATTTGTTTATTTATTGGGATGTATAGAGTTTAACTAGTATTATCTGAACTATGATCATTAGTCCAATAGTCCAATACCCTAGCTGATACCTGGAACTTTTTCACCACTTAATAATATGCTTGGTTTGGAGGTAGGGTAGCATAAAATCTCAAGGCACTATTGGGAGGCGTTTCATCTACTGGGTGCATCCTGGAGTATTTGGAGAGTATGCTCCGCTTGGAGCTTGACGCCAATTCCCTAAGCATATGCCCCAGAGATGTGTGAATTAGAATGTTCTTCGTTTGGCTTTGGAATGCCCAGATGCCCAAAGATTAATTCAAGAATCCTTTTGTGTGCAAATTCACTCAACTAATTTTTTTTTTTTTGAGAAAGATTCACTCAACTAATTTGATTCTTCTAAAAATAATCTCTATTTATTTTATGAATTAAAATCTACAAGACAATTTTTCTATTAAGGTTTATTGTCTCAAAAGCTTTAAATATCTCCCCTCATTTATGCTATTTTATGTTTGCTGGATCTCAATTTGTATTCTATAATCTTTTCTCTCGTACTTGCTTTGTAATTTGTTAACTTACATTTAATCTCTTATAATTTTTTTATTATTTCAATTTATTTATTATGAAAATTCATAGGGTCCCGCCTTGAAACATGTGAAACGCATCATCCAACAACCTTGTCCTTTCAAAACATTTGGTTTGATATGATTATATATGGAAGATTGATTCAATTACTTGAGTTTCTAGGTGCTACCTAGTTCCTTATTCAAGTTGATGGTTACAGGAATGCCATCAAGGAATTATCTATGGGATTAAGTATTGATAGCTCGAATATTGAATGTCTATATCTAAGAGCTTCTTGTTATCACGCTATTGGAGAATTTAAAGAGGCGGTATGGGATTTCTTTCTCTAATCTTCCTTCCTTCTGTCCCACCAACCCCACCCCCACTCCCTCCAAAAAAATTAGTTTCTGTAAATATATAAAAAATGAGAGTTTGGGTTTGTAAAGTTACTCACATGGAGTCGATTTCACACTGCAGGTTAAAGATTATGATGCAGCCTTGGATCTTGAATTGGATTCAATGGAAAAATTTGTACTCCAGTGCTTAGCCTTCTATCAGGTTATTTATTGTTCAGTATGGCATAATTCAGTGAGTGCCTGATTACAGTTTCTGCATGCGCAAAAGTTCAAAATGTTGTTTTCTTTTGATGTTTTCCAATTGGCGGTTCCACCAAGCCGTATTGCTCTATCTGGGTTGGCCATGCTTTCTAATAAAACTAAAGCTTTAAGAATTGTTTGAGTGCATCCATGTCTTTGCTTGACCTATTTACATAAGGTATATTGATAATATAGCAATCCTACTTTTTCTCCGATCTAGATTGGTTCATTCTACTGTAATGACTTAAGATAGTCTCCTATCTGAAATCCCCAAACGTGTTGTCCGAAGTAATTTTAGGTATAGCCAAGTTAGACTCAAGAGTTACTTTTAGGCCTCAAATGTCCAAATTTAGGTTAGACTTTTCTAAAATTAAATTTAAACATTTTTGTCGAATGTTGACTGATTTGTTGAGTCCAGATAAAATTCGAGAGAGTTAGACAAATATGAGGAGATGCCACGAGTTGATCTAGTCAAGTTTACATAGAACACAATAATTGTCTAAACCAGCATAGAGTGTTTACCCTGGCAGTTAGTCTTGCTTGTCTTAGCCGTTTATCTTTTCTTGTTTTGTTTTTGGTTCAACTGAGGCTGCATTGGATCCCTACTATCATATGAAAATTATGGAAGTTCAAGGGTGCTTTCTAATTCTCAAGTACAATTGGTTATACCAGCGACATTTAGTGTTGAAGAGTAACCTCTCATCTGAGTCATGGCAAAAAATGTATGGGCATGAAGACTTAAATACCAGAGGAGCATTATGGAAGCACAGATTTTTGAAATTATCTATAAGTGAAAGAAATCCGTTTAATATTCATATAGGTGAGGATGCAAGTTTAATTCTTATTCATAATACTCGTATCAATTTTCGTCATTGACTGTACTAGCATAATTATATTCATGATGATGATGTTTCTGTATTGTTAGATCATCCAGGGACCATATATGACCGTGAGGAGTTGACGATCATCTTTTTAATTTGTTTTCTATCATCTGTTCTTGCAGAAAGAAATTGCATTATACACAGCTTCAAAGTTCAACACTGAATTTTCTTGGTTTGACCTTGATGGTGATATAGATCCCCTCTTTAAGGTAAAATAAAAATCATAACTTCATCCTGCCTTTATTGTGTCTATTTCATTACCTTCATATCGTTTCCCTTGACATTTCTGATGTTATGAGGACTTTCATGTCTTGTTATTCACATTCAAAATCTTAATTTGTTTAAATGTCTGCTTATCATATCTTATGAAAGCAGGTCACCAAAATATCATCATCTAGATGTCATTTTTCCTTTTTCGTGTGTGTATGTTATGTTATGTTATAAAGCTGTATTCTGTCCGTATGATTCACGACTTATGATTATTTTAATTATAATGTGACCAGACCATTGATTCCGTGATGCTTATTATCTCTTCTACACTTTCTATTGATGCGCATTGTCTGCACCTGAAAATGCTGCAAACTCATGGAAACTTCCAGGGAATCAGGATTTGCACGCACAGTGAATGGGTTATATAGATATAGATATAAATACACAGTATGTGTATACATATGTATATTTATATTTATCTGGATGTAGATATACATATGGATCAAAGGCAAAGGCCATATTTTCTGTGGTTAAGGTGGAATTTGCTAGTATGTCATCTCATGTGATCCAGATTAGTTACTGAAAAGGTTATAAGGTCATTCATTATATTGCAGAATATAATTAGTGTATGGGCTTTGTGGGCACTGTAGATGTTAATGTTTATAAATAACTTGATTTGTTGGAATATGAGCTTTAAAATAGCATAGACTAAGAGAAGTTGATTTTGCAGCAGAAAGATAATGAGTAATGGAAAGGATTGTCAGAGAGGCTTGGTGCTAACGTGTGTGTGATTGGTGAATGAGCAATTTTGCAAACTGTGGTAGTTGAGTTTGAAATAGCTCGAGACTGCGACAGATCAGTTAAACACAAAATGTAATATGGAGTTTTATCTCATTATTTATTCTCTTTCCTACTCATTTTTCTAGGAATATTGGTGTAAAAGGCTGCATCCGAAGAATGTATGCGAGAAAGTTTACAGGCAACCCCCTCTGCGAGATTCTTTGAGAAAGGGAAAGCTGAAAAAGCAAGACTTTTCTCTTACAAAGCAAAAGACTGCTCTGTTGCAGGCTGCAGATTCTATTGGCAAGAAGATCCAGTACCATTGTCCAGGATTCCTGCCCAATAGACGTCAGGTGATTGTTCATAAGAATGATCTGGTATAGGAAACATATATTGAATTTTAGAATTAGCAAATATGGTTTACTTTTCCGGATCGAAGTACAGTCTCTGAGGCATATTATTTCCATTTATATGTTTTGAGCCGTACAGAAGTTATGCCTGGATTATAAGAATAAAATGTTTGCATGACAATTTCCATTTAGTTTATGTATTTTTATTTTCTCTTCTTTATTCAGTTTTTGATAATAAATTTAAGCGTGATAAGATATGTTTCTTATATGGCATTTTAAGTTCGAGTGATGCTGCAGTTTTTTAACATTTTTGTGGTTTTGTTTCTTCTCATTTTGTTGTAAGAAGTTGTTGGCAAAATTCTTCCTGAATTAATTATTACCAAAGAACAAGGGAAGAAAGAAAGAAAATCAAAAAGAAAATTTCATTTCTAGTTAAAAATTCTGGTTGCCTAGGTTTAGTGTTTTACCAAATTAAGAGTTTTTAATTTCTGAGTCATCATTCTCTTAATACTTCAGCACTTGGATTAGTTGGTTATTGTGTTCTTTAACGATCATTGATTTGAAGCATAACACTTTGTTTTTTATATATTTACTTTTCATTTGAAAAACTCAAATTGAAATGAGTTTGTCAATGAGAAAAGCCTTCTGAGCCCCAGATATTTTGGAAATTTTGTTTTATCTATTATTTATCTTGAGTGGTGAATTTCCTACTACCGGTGTTTTTTTACAACGGATGATGAGAAACAGGTATGAGGCTGATGTGGAGTTTGTGTTACTAGCAGATAGAATTAGTTATATTTACTTTTCATATGAAAAAATCAAATTGAAATGAGTTTGTCAATGAGAAAAGCAATCTGAGCCCTAGATATTTTGAAAATTTTGTTTATCAATTATTTATCTTTGAGTGGTGAATTTCCTACTATTGTGCTGGTGTTCTTTACAAGGGGCGATGAGAGACAGTTATGAGGCTGATGTGGAGTGTGTTACTAGCAGATATAATTAGTTGAGCTTTTTCCTCTTTCGGTGGGCAAGCAAAGAGTATTTCATGTGTCTGTTAGTTAGACCTAAGACTAGAATATGCACTTGAAATGAGTTCTTGGTGGTCTCCTTTTCTTACTATTTGTTACTACTCTGTGCCAACTGATTGCTCATCTATATGTGAACCTGCACCAGTATCGAATGGCAGGACTCGCTGCCATAGAGATTGCACAAAAGGTTGTAAGAGTTTGGCGTTCTCTACAAACTGAATGGAAGCATTCAAATAAAGGTGCATCAAAACATGGAAAGAAAGCCAGGAGAAGAGAAAAACTCAACCCTCCTAGTTATAACAGAGGTGGGGCTGGTTGCAGCACTAGCAGTTTTCTAGAACCATCTACTTTATATAGTGCAGTAGAAGATAGACCACACGGACGTCCTACAATGCCGTGGAACAGTGTTTATTCTTTGGCTGTCAAATGGAGACAGATCTCTGAACCATGTGACCCAGTTGTCTGGGCGAACAAGTTGAGGTACTTCACAGTAGTCATTTATTTACATCATTGTTGGCAAAACCTTGTTGCTATAGCCTTCTGGCTATCTTAATGAATGATCTAATATAACTTGAAAGTTCTTGAATAGATAGAAAATTGTTCGGACAAGTTCTGAAATTATTTCAATTTATTTCTCAGGGTTCATGTAGGCAATGAATTTACATTATTTCAACTATAAAAATATAATTCAATTTTTGACTTTTTAGATATTGTAGGTTCAGAATTCATTTCATTACTCAGGATTCATGTAGCGAGTGAATTAGATATTTATTGCCAGGAAAATAAAAAAAATTGTGCACATACATGTTTATATTCTTGAGTGCACATGATTGATACTTTCTGATCAGTGGGCCCTTTTTTTATGTAGTGAGGAATTTAATTCTGGATTTGGGTCGCACACTCCTCTTATTACTGGGCAAGCCAAGGCTGTACGCTATTTTCCAAATTTCCAGAGGTAAAACTATATTATTATATTTAATTTAATAAATTTGATACCTTTATTACTTCAATAAGATTTCCATTTTGTGCAAAAGAATGTTCTTTTCTAAATTTAATGATGAATTCTGTGACAAAAAATGCAATGGTTTGTTGATCTGCAGAACATTCAATGTTGCCAAAGCAGTAATAAAGGACAATAAGTATGTGCGTGACAAGAAGGACAACATCATCAATCTCTATGAAAATGGGAAACTGCAAGAAGTAAGTTATATTGTTACGGACAAAGTTATTCTGTGGCTCAATTTTTTGCTTTTCATTCATATATATGGATTCTGCTAATCCTTCCCACGATGGCTACTTCCTTACTGAGGTTTGGCTTTCTAGACTTTCTATCAGCTGTCATGTTGTGTTGCATCATTGTAAAATATGTTATTTGCCTCTCAATTGGAGTCATCAATATACATTTTTTTATGATCTACCAGCTTGTTTCTTCTCAGGTTAAACTGCAAAGAATTAATCACTTTTCTTTTCAGGGTGGGTTTAGAATTTCTATTTTGGTAGGGAACGTTTTAGTGGAAAGATGCTGAAGAGTTAATCATACAGACTCCCAACTCCTAAGTAAACTTGCATCTGAGCAACAGTTGTGTGTTACAGTCAACTCGTTTTGTTGGTTTTTTTCATCCCATTTGAGGAACAAGCTCCATTGCATGCTTGGGGTGTAGAATGTATTGATAGAATATTATATTATATAATGTTGGCTAACTTTGATTAAATTTTTTTTTTCATTTTTTTTCCTATTAGAGCTTATCATTTCATATTCTGCTTTGTGGGTATTATATTTTCTAATCTAAAAGGGTGTTGCAGATAATGAATGCAGAATCCTGCTCGGATCTTTACAGAGCTGTGGGCAAGGACTTCTGGTTGGCTACTTGGTGTAACAGTATTGCAGTCGAGGGGTAATTTTGTGTTAAATGTTCCTTGTTTATGAATTTTGTCTAGTTTTCTTTATCCAGTCATCTTATGGTAGGACACTATTGTGTGGAGTTCTTTAACTCAGATATCTTTTGGTCATGTTTCTTATTTCAGAAAGCGTCTTGAAGGAACAAGGATCTCTCTAGAAAAAACGTAAGCGATATGTCAAATGTGCCGTTGATTGATAATACATATCAACTCATTCTGTATAGCTATTTTTAAAATTGGTCAATGCCAGCTTATTTGTCATTTTTTGTTGTACTTTGCTCCTTCCAGAGAACAAATTGGGTACGATTTTGCTATTAGAACACCTTGTTCGTCATCTAGGTGGGATGATTTTGAAGTGGAAATGACATCGGCATGGGAGGTATGTTTTCCAACCTAATTTCTGCCCCAAATCACAGACTTTAGTAAACTTTTTGCAACTTCTTTCTAAGCCTTGTTGGAACGCATACAATGATATTTACAACACAATTCATCTTTACTGAACATTCTTTGAGCTCGAGAATAATGGCATGTAGATGGAAATTAGTTAGATGTTGACATTGCTGTATCATCCTAAATGAGGTATTATTGGCTTACTATGCAGTATGCACTTTCTGGAGCACGACAATATACTCGTATCTCATCCAGATTACTTTGATAAAGTCTTTGAGTTTTTCTATATCCTTCCAAATCCTAAATTCTTACAACCTTACTAGCTTCAGAGCTCTTATGTTTCTAATCACCCCGACTTCTGTTGACCTTACACAATACTTCATCATATATCAATATAATTTTATGTACAGCTTGTTGTGAAATAAATTAATGTCATCTTGTTCCTATTTCTGCAAAAGCGGTCGGAAAGGCACAATTTAGCTTTTCTAATCTTAGATTGATACTAGTTCACTATCCAGATATATTGAAATGATAAAAAAAATTGGATACGCAGGCACTCTGTGATGCTTATTGTGGTGAAAATTATGGGTCAACAGATTTTGATGTGCTTGAGAATGTAAGGGAGGCAATTTTGAGGATAACTTATTACTGGTAAGATTTTATGTTTGGTATGCAGATTGCATTCATTGTCCCTCTGTAATATTTAAGCCGAACTACTGTTTTCAGGTACAATTTCATGCCGCTATCAAGAGGCAGTGCTGTAATTGGGTTTGTTGTGTTGCTCGGACTGTGTCTTGCCGCTAATATGGAATTCACTGGGGGCATTCCAGAGGGCATGCAGGTGGATTGGGAAGCAATCCTAGAACCTGATCCTAATTCCTTTATATCTTCTGTAAAAAGTTGGCTCTATCCGTCTCTCAAGATCAACACATCATGGAAAGGGTACCCTGATGTAGCATCAACTCTAGAGACAACAGGATTAGTTGTTGCCGCATTGAGCACCTACTCGGATTGAGAAATTCATATAGGTAATGGACGTTGCTCTGGTGACGGTAATCAGCTTACTCATGAATTATACAGTATGTGCATCTTTTGTTGCTTGTTATTTGAAGATCTTGATAACCGAAAAATAATAATACATCGCATAAATTACAATTGTTTTATTGATGTGGTTCACAAATTGGAAGTGTTATAATATATAGGGATACTTACAAAAAAGAAAACTGAGGGTTGGGCTAATTACAAAAAAAACCCCGAGATTTTTGAAAATTACAAAAACCCTGTTGAGGTTTGATTTTGTCTTAATTTTAAGGTGGTAACTGTAATATTTATATTAATGTCAGGGGTTTTTTGAAATGTTTTTGCCCTCAAATGATTTTTGTAGTTTTCAAAAAGACCTATCGGTTTTCTTGTAATTAGCCCAAACCTCAGGTTTTTATTTTTATTTTTAATTTTTGTAATTATCCTAATACATATTTAGCTATTCTTTTGTCTAATTTAACACTGTGGAACTTTTATCTTCGTATTGATCCTACCATGGCTCTTACTTTTCGCCCAACGATATCTTTCATGCAGAGGTCAGTATAAACAACGTTGGTGGTGTGAAACAGTTCGACAGTCATTCTTAATCATGGAAACAACAATACCAAATTTAAGCAGGTATCAACTTAGAACTGGTTTGTTAAGCATATACTTGTACAATGTAACACTATTCTTGAGTAACTTTTGTATCCAATGGTTTTGTAAAATTATCTTCTTGTAAGTTTGTTCTTTTTTTTTCCCTCCCATTTCCTTTGATAAACTTTCTAGTGTTGAACCACATTTTGTATGTATGGTGCAAAATCTGCCAACTGCTGGATCAATTGTACTTTTAGTATTCAACTTTTTTATGGGGTTGGTTTGTCATATTTGTGGGACATTGCTGTCGTCTCAAATTCATATCTAGGTGAGAATTTACTTTTTAGAGCCTGTTTTGGCCTTTTTCCTGTAGATGGCTTTTTCACCTAGACGCGTGGTCTGATTTGCTATCAAACTGTTGTTTCTGCTCTTGCTACACATTGTTTAGGCAAAAAAAAAAAAAAAAGCAGAGAGGAGGGAGGTTTTATGCGTACTTGGTGCTTCAGTAGGGTAAATACCACGCTGGAAGGGAAAAAATGTGGGGAAATTCGGAAAGTGCGGGTCAAAGAGCAAAAATAAAAAAAGGAATAATTACAAAAATTAATTTGAAGTCTAGCCTAATTACTATTTTTTTAATTATATTTAGAAATTACAAAGTATCTAACTATCTATTGAAATATTGTAAATACTCACTTAAGGTTTGTATTTATTTTACAAATACCCTTGTAATAAATACATTTTGTTAAATATAAATATATGCAAGTAATTGGGTTCTTTTGTAATTAGGTTACACTTCAAGGGTAATATTATTTATAATTATTCCAAAAGGAACCAGCTTTCTTTATTTTCTGAGAAAGTCATGTACATACAACACGCTTGTGGCCTCGTTTATTGAATCCTCTACATTTAGTTTGTGTAAATTTCATGTGAAGAAGTTGGAGAGAAATAGACACAAATGCATGTATACATATACACTAGGGGTAGATGCACTAAAATTCAGTTAATCAACAGTGGGATCAAAATAATGGAGAGGATATATCAATAATATGTACGTGGTGGTTTGTAGCACTCTACACTTTGCATTCGTGACAGATGTGCATAACAATTATCTAAGGCTATAGTTAGCATTAGCTTAAAACGCACCCTAGAGTAGTATAACTAAATTCCTTTTTCTCTACATTAATGAACCTAAATCACGTTAGTGCTGTCGTCGCTCCTTCACTCTGTGACACTGTGGAACGAGATACTTTTTGTTACCGCAATTCTAGAAATATGAAAGAAAATGAGGGGGGAAAAGGGAATATCATCTTGATATGATCAGGTACGTACAAAATGGCATTATATATCACCGACAACAAATAATTATAGCAAAATCTAGTATGAGTATGGATTCATATTTCCTTTTCCAAATTGAAGTTCCACTTCTTATTCTATTTATCTTGATGAACGACACATATAAATACTTTAAAAAATCAATTGTTCATGTTAATTATCTCACTGTATCATTATCCAAATGAATGGAACATGAAGTGAAACATCAATTTGCGACATGAAAATTTGTTCCCGTATAAGTATGGCTCCATCGAATTGTAAGAGAAACCATTTGATGATTATCCGGGACCGGTTTTGTTGTCATGCCATTACAATATTATAGCACACTCAACTCTTTATTGTTTCCCTTTTGCTTTCACCATTGTGATGTTATTATCGTTGCAATGTGGTACTTGTCCACCTGTCCAAAGTTTTCTACCTCGTGTACAATTATTAGACTATACTTTTCTTTGGATGCAAGGTTTGACAAGTCAAATTGAAGTGGGTTCTTTAATAATTCTCGGACAACCTTTTTCGATAGAGAAAAAAATATTGTTTAGACATGAGATCTTGGAGGAAAAAAATTTATTGCTATTTTGCCTCTAATTAATTTAACCAAAAGCAAAGCAAGTATTTGTACAAATGTTTAAATGGCATATAGTTATTACTTAATGTACCCTTTATATGGTGTTCGGAAATGGATTCCAAATGGACTTTTAGCTTAGAAATCCATTTGTGAAGAATTGTTTGTTTGGTAATTATTTTTAAATGTTACTTTTAAAATAAGTCACTTTTTTAGATGTCCATTTGGGAAAGTGCAATTTTTGGAATTTTTTTTTCTTTCACTTCTATGAATAGAATTTAAATGTACGTTTTACCAAATATTGAACAAATACTCAATACCCATAAGTACTTTCTGGGTAAAAAAAAGAAAAAAAAACATATTAAAAAGTTCATCCGTTTATACACTTTTAGAATTGCTTCCAAACATGCAACTAATTTGTGATTACTACATCTTTCTCAAAAAAAAAATTTGTGATTACTACATGAAAAATCATCAGTGACAATATTTTAGTTGATACTTTAAGGAACAAGATTAGCACAATTATAGCAAAGTTTTGCCTCTCTCTTGCTTATCGTGAAAACTAAGTAAATATGTCCAATGACGACAAAATTTACACTGGATGAAACACCTAAGAGAAACTATAAGGGCAGGGCCAGACCTGAGCACATGTTGGACAAACTCCAGCTTAGGGCCCAAAATATTTGGGGGCCCATTTTTTTTTTTTAAATCTTTAACTTCAGATGCACATTTAATTAAGGTCCAGTTTATCTTTTTTCCCCCATTTTCTCTTCATCCACACAACACCCCTATAAAAAGACCTCAATCTCACCATGCCCTTCAGGTGACTCACTTCGGCCAGCTCACAACTTCTATTTTTTAACTCTTTCTTATTTATTGATTTTAAAACATATGAATACTATTAGAATATACATTACATGTTTTTGTGTGATTTTTGGTTTAATGAAATATTATTTTTTTATTTGGATATTAATTTTCACTTATTGATTATGTCAATATATGAATATTAGTTTGTTAGTTGATACATTATTATTGTTTTGCCGACATTTTTCATGTGGTGTTTTTAATATTTTTACGTTGTTTTCATACCGTTTTTAATGTTGTTATGATGTTTCTTGGTTGTTTCTATGTAGCTTTCGATGCTTAAATATAATTTTTACCTATTTTTAACTCTTTTTGCATATATGATATTTTTATATTGTTTCTGGTTTGTTTCTATATTGTTTTTGGGTTATTTCTATGTTTTTTTATGTTTCATGAATTGGATCGAAATTGAATTATGTCTTTTTATTCATGTTGTTTCTATAATATTTTTAACGGAAATTTTGACGAGAGCGTAAATTTGTCAAAAAAAGTATCGGGAAGCGTAAATATCTGTCATCGTCTCCAAAAATTGAGCCAATTATATCAAAAGCCAAAAAAAAAATAATTAATCAAGGGCCTATTTTCAGAAACTCGCTTAGGGCCCTGTGAAGCACATGTCCGGCCCTTTATAAGGGGATAATATAATAACTGAGTTTGGCGAGTGTAATTGGGGCAATGTCTTGATATAGTCTTTTGTCTACTTGTTTTGCGTTTTTTTTTTTTTTGTCTTTTACGTATATTCATTATTAATTTACCTTGGTGAATAGTAGCTAAAATTGGTTCCAAACACATGATAAATTTAATATTTTTTCTTTCTAATTATTTAAAGTATATATTAAATCGCATAATATTTAAATTAATATATAATTGGCTTTTTCAAGCTAAAATATGTCGAAGAATAAAGGGTTGCATTGACGGTGGCATGAGTAGTCCAGCTAAAGCTAGCCAAGTTCCCTTAAGCTTACTGCTTAATCATCGCCGTTCAATCACACATGTGCTTTCTTTGTTGGAAGGGCCCACGCGCACATTTCCAGCTGTAAGAATTAGGAATTGCTCGAAACCGCAAAGACACCTTAATAATAGTGATCGCGAATGAACCGCTCGCCATTATTTATTCGAAATGATTCGATTCGATAAAAGCTCGTTCGAGTTAGTTTAATGAGGCTCGTTAAAATAAACGAGCCAAACTCAAACTTAGAGATATTTGGTTCGTTAGCTCGTGAACAAGCTCGTTAGTAAGCTCGTGAATAGGCTCGATAGTAAACTCATATAATTTGAACTAATAATTTGATTTTAATTTTAAATTTTCATATTTTTACTTAAGATAATATAAAAATATTTCAATAAATTAATTTTTTTGAATAAAATTATAAGTTTTAATAAATATATTATGAATTTTAAATATAAATAATTTTATTTTTTGTAATAAATTGATGAATAATTTAATTTTTAATTAATATTTACTAAGTTCGTTTAGGCTCGATAAGGCTCGAAAAAGATCGTGAGCCATCAACATGTTCGATAAATTCAGGTTCGAGTTCGACTCGATAATAAACGAGTCAAACTCAAACACTCAAAAGCTCGGCTCGGTTCGGTTCGATTGCAATCCTACTTAATAATCAGAATTTTATTTTTGGGGAACATTTCTGCTGATCACATTCACAATCTTTTAGGCATGGAATCCAACTGAATCGAGTCGAGTTTTTGAGAATTTGAGCTTGATTCATTTATCAACGAATCTAACTTGAGCTTGAATTTATCGAATATATTGATGATTCATGAACTTCTTCGAGTTTAATCGAGCTTAGTAAATATCAATTATGTATTAAATTATTTTTTAATTTATCACAAAACTAAAATTCTATATTTCTGAATAACGTAATATATGTACTAAAACTCATTACTTTATTCAAACAAATAAGTTTATTTAAATATGTTTATATTTATCATAAGTCAACGTATAAAAGTTAAAATTAAAATCAAACTATTAGTTTAATTTATACTAGCTTACTAATGAGTCTAGTCAAACTATCAGTTTAATTTATACGAGCTTACTAATGAGTCTGCTCACGGGTTAACAAGTCGAATATCTTTAAAATTGAGTTTTTATTTATGCTAAATGGTCTCATTAAACGAATTCCAACGAATTTTTTCGAGTCGAGCTACGAATAGCTGACGAGTGGCTTGGTCATTTGCAGCACTACATTTTAGTTCATTTTTTTTTTCCCAAAAACTTTATCAACTTTCAAAAATCATTTTGCATATGAACGATTGCATTGAACAGATCAGAAATTGCTACGCTACCATGAGATAATATAAGATCTAGTCAATAAACATTAATCAACATTACCTGACCCACAAATCATTTACAAGACAGCCCAATCCAGCTTTACATTTACTAAATTGCATAAATATCACCAAAGATCATTTGAAAAAAAAAATCTAATTCTCGATTTAGTTGTTATTTGTTAACTAATTAAAGCAACGGTTCCAAATCTGTTAACTAAAAGAAAGAAGTAATAATAACGCAACGCTTAAAACAGCACAAATCTAATCACACACAGCAAATTGGGCCCAGTCCAGTCCGTTTTACAAGGGCCCACCCATTTGTCCAGCCTTCCCCTGCTCTTTGTTTCTCGTTTTGCTACAACTTCACACACTCATCTATTTATATTAAATTATATCGCTCTCCCTTTCACTCTCATCTTCACTCTCTTGTTTCTCTGTCAGATACTTTTTCGATTTCTCCGCTATTTCCTCTTCCACCAAAAACCAATGGATCGGAAAACCGGTTTTCTACTCGCATTCATCTGCGTCGTAGTTGCCAGCGTCGGCGGCCAATCTCCGGCCGCCGCACCATCCGCCGCCACCGTCTCGACTCCCCCCGCCGCTTCACCTTCTACATCTACACCACCCACTACATCACCACCAGCGGCTCCGATCTCAACTCCACCAGCTTCAGCTCCAGTCTCGACCCCACCGGCTTCAGCTCCAGTCAGCTCACCACCGGCTACGACTCCAGTGAGCTCTCCGCCAGCTCCCGAGCCAGTCAGCTCATCACCGACAGCCGCGCCAGTTCAATCGCCGCCGTCTCCAGCTCCTGAAGCCGCGACTCCACCAGCCGAGTCTTCTCCACCGGCTCCGGCTTCAGCCCCACCCACCGAGCCGCCGGCTAAGGCTCCTGCTCCCAGCAAGAAGAGGACTAAGAAGCACGGTGCACCTGCACCGGCTCCAGAGCTACTCGGCCCACCCGCACCACCTGCCGAAGCTCCCGGACCTAGTGCTGATTCCATTTCTCCTAGTCCTACGTCACTCAACGATGAGGTACGTGCGCTTTTTTATCTGTTGTGCGCCGCTTCGGTAATGCATTTCCAGATCTGGAACTACGTGTCACTATTTCCCAATTTTAGAAAAATTGTTGCAATAATTGAGAAGATTAAAATGCTTGTGAATAGTTTTTTGTGTTATTCAATCGGTTCAATAATGGTATCACATTGTCGCATTGTTGATTAAAACATTTATTTTGGCGGTGTTTTTGGGTTGTGTTTTCCTTACGTTAGCCATGTCGTGTCGGTGAACTACTCGAAGTCACCCTGTGACGACACTGTACCTACTACATGCGAACATTATAACATACTAACATTCATGTCCACTCTAGAGTATTTTAGAGGGTGTAAAAGAGTCGAGTCAAACATAGTACTGTTCTAGTTTATTTGAATTTGAATAGAGCTTCAAAAATTGTATTTAAATTTGGTTTAATTATTAATCGAATCGAGCTCGAATAGTTTGATATTTTTACACATATTTTATTCTATTTTTATTAATCGAGTCGAGCTCGAGCCGAGCTTTACTTCTTATCAAATGAAAAAATGTGGTTAACGCTTGGTTCGTTATGTTAACGAACCGAGTTTAAACGAGTTTTTAACGATCGATCTCGAATCGAATATAGAATAGTTAGCCATACGAGTATTTGGATTTTTTTTATTGCACTAGTTTAGAAGAAAAATGCAACACTAGAACAGGGGAGGGGCATGGTATTTTATCTTGTATTCTAAATGTCTTAAATACATGTAAGGTGTAAATAAATAACATCATGTATGCAATTGCGTGTAAACATATTTGGAATACAAAATGATACTTGACTTGTGGATCCTCGATCTTTAAATCTTTGTCACAAGACCCGAGGTTGTTTGAATTAGCACAAAATAGTGAACATTGACTGAGCCTTACTGTGTTAATTTGCAATTTTAAGTTAATTCAATAATAAAGGTTCAAATGTTAATTAAACCAGTAACCAGACTATTCTTTCATGTGGTAATATTTATGTATCACTCTTATTTGGTTCTTAATTCTAAACAACAATTATGTTTGTAACTTATGCTTTTGCGGATAATTATCATAAATCATTATCTTTTTTTTGTTGTTGTTAATCCGAAAAAAAAAACATTGTATACTAAAAATATGTGATATATGTGGGATGCATGTGTAACCCGCATTACTAGTACACACCAAAATGCAATAAAAATTTCAAATAAATCATGAAATCGTACTGCATATATTAATGAGTTGTAATTATAATAATGAATGCTGTACAATTTCACCAATAACTTGCATGTGGAGTTATTGTGAATGTTTAAATAATTGATATCATATTGATGAAATGTGGTTTAACGTGTTTGCAGAGTGGGGCAGAGAGATTAATGAGCGTGCAGAAGCTGCTGGGAAGTTTGGCCGTGTTTGGCTGCCTCTTTTTCTTCTTCTAGAGAAAAAAGAATTGTTTTGCAAAACATTTTCTTTTTTCCCCATAGCCCATGTGCATTATTAATTATTCGATAATTAACATATATTTTGTTTGTCCATACATGTCTGTTGTTATCGGATTTTGTCGGGCTTTGATTTGGATCTGCTTGGGGATTTACCACATTTTGGCTCTGTTGTTTTCTTTGGTACTTTAGGGAGAGTGAAAATTTGAGGGGAGGCGTTTCTGTTCACTAGCATTTTGGACTATCGATACTATGTACACCTTCCATACATTTTAATTATTTCTAATGGTCATTATTTATTTATTGATTCGACTGTTCTTTTGTGCTTTTTTATTAACCCTTCTGGTCTTTGGAATAAATTAATGAGATGTTTGTTTTTACACTATTTGTGAGCAAGCGTTTTAAATATTATACCACTAGACTACGGCTTGAAAATAGTTTATCGAATATATGGTTATCTAAAAGGTGTAGTTAGTTTTCTTACCACGAAGTAGAACTGACAATGGCCCGATTTGGCCCAAGCCCATTGGGTTTTTGGGAATTTTTGGGATATGATGGGTCGGGCCGAGTCGATTTTGGCCGGATTGCAGAAATAATGGTCCAGCCCGAAAATACTTTTTGTACATGAATTGTCGGGTCAGATATGCCCATCTTTTTTCTGGGTTGGAAAATTGTAGCCTAGTCTGGCCCAAAACTCGAGAATGTCGGGTCGTCCAACAGGCGGGCTGGTTTTTGCCAGCTCTACCCGTAAGTTCTTTTTTTTTTTTTTAATATCATGACCGCGTTAGGTTTTACTTAATACAATAAATCATATTTTAAATTCACTAGTGATTATTAAATTATTGAGAAGTGAGTATGTTTCATCACTATTATTTCATAATTTAATTTTAAATAATTTTGGATGAATTAGCATCAAATTGATTTAAAATAAAAGGATGTTGATCCAAGTAGAATAAATTAGAGTAGGTCCCTTATAGAATTGTCTCACAAAACTATAATTCGTAAGATGGATCCATCCAACCCAAACCGGATCCATACCCTGTCTATTCTAAAAATAAAAAAGAAAAAACCTAGTGAACAGAAAGATAAAAAAAAAGAAGAAAAAAAAAATAGTGTTGGTTTTGGTGTCAAATAAAAGAAGTGTGTTTTGTCCCACATTGTTTGTGGAACAAAATGGGTGGGAGCCTTAAGGTTATTTAAGGAACTCATGTGTGGTGTTATCAATTGCACCAGTCAAATACACTTTAACCTTTGTGGTTTAACTCTAGTTAAATTTCTTTCTTGTATTCTCTAGTATGGAGAGTTGGGAGAGAGGTGTGAGTTAGTCAAAAGTTTGTAAGAGTGTGGGGTACTGGGGTTGGGAGAGAGAATGTCCGTGTGATTGTAATAATGTTTCACATAGTGGAATTTCTTTCTCTGGGGGTCATGGTTTTTCTCTGGTTTTGGAGTTTCCACGTAAATTCTTGTGTTGTGAATTGTTGTTATTTTTCATTTAATTCTCGGTTATTTCTGCTTATCTCTAGGGGATGAATGTGAGATTCGATTTTTCCCAACAAATGGTATCAGAGCCCGGGTTGGGTCTCTTGAAATTCTGAGTATGCTCTGTGGTCGCAGCGATATCTGACCTTCTACGTCAGAAAAGATTTCTTAAGCGGTGTCCGGGGGTCTCATTTGGAGGCGGTTGTTCATCAGGCTAGGGTGGTTCAAGCAGGTGGAGAAATTTGATGGAAGGATCGAGTTTGGCTTATGGCAAGCATAAGTCAATGATGTGATAGTTCAATCCAGGTTACACAAGACTTTGAAGGTTAACTGTCAAAGTGGAGGTGGAGTGATCTGGCAAATAGCTCCTAATCCGGGCTAACATTGTGACAGTGAGAATTTTCTCTAATGAGAAAATGTATGTCCTTTTGGCATGTCAAGTTGCCATTAAAGAGGATGTGGTTATGTTAGCGGATCCACGAATTTGCACACGGGCATTGGCTTGTCATGGATGCAAGATGTGGTGGAATTTCACACGGGCATTAGTTTGACATGGATGTAGGGTGTGTGGTGGAATTTTACACACGGGTATCAGTTTGACATGGATACAAGGTGTGTGTTTATGTCGATGGCTGAAGGACTTCCAGGAGGGCCAAAAGCTGGGAGTTGCACCATAAATTTCAGCAGGTTTTTCGACATGTGCCTAAGGAAATTCTTAGAATGGTTGATTCTAAGTGGTGTACTCATATGGTGGAGTAGGGTTCTCTGGTTTGAGAATGATGGTTCTCTGGTTTAAGAGTCATGTCGGTGAAGACAATGGTGGAGCTTCTTTTATTTTGCCAAGGTGGAGTTTGTTGGTTTTGGTGTCAAATAAAAGAAGTGTGTTTTGTCCCACATTGCTTGTGGAACAAAATGGGTGGGAGCCTTAAGGTTATTTAAGGAACTCATGTGTGGTGTTATCAATTGCACCAGTCAAATACACTTTAACCTTTGTGGTTTGACTCTAGTTAAATTCATTTATTGTATTCTCTAGTATGGAGAGTTGGGAGAGAGGTGTGAGTTAGTCAAAGGTTTGTAAGAGTGTGGGGTACTGGGGTTGGGAGAGAGAATGTCTGTGTGATTGCAATAATGTTTCACATAGTGTAATTTTTTTCTCTGGGGGCCGTGGTTTTTCTCCCGTTTCGGAGTTTCCATGTAAATTCTTGTGTTGTGGATTGGTGTTATATTTCATTTAATTCTCGGTTATTTCTGCTTGTCCCTAGGGGATGAATGTGGGATTCGATTTTTCCCAACAAAAAGAACACCACGAGCCACCGCCTCTCTATCGTTCTCTTTCTTTCTTCTTCTCTCCCCTCATTCTCTCCCAGTTTTAGAAACACACAGATTTTACCAGGAAAAACCCAACAATAAATTTGCAGACTCAGCCTTAGTCTCAAATTATTGCAGTAAATTGATTGTCAATTGATGAGGAACCAGCAAGTGGGTTTTGCTAACACACACTCAAAAATGTACATATGTTCATGAATCTACAAAGATGGGCTTACATATTGCTACTTGATGGATGACGTGATTAATTTTTTTATTTTTGTTGATCGTTAATATTTGCCCAATTTTACTTCTACGAAAGCATCAAATCTGTTGTTATGAACTTGAAAATATTTCTCAAGTGTTTGAAATGCTTAAGTGTTATTAATATTTCATAATTTTATCTTGTTTTGAATTTGGTGTACACCAATTCAGTCATTATTCTTTAAAAAATACATTAATTCATGCCATACAAGTGTTTGATGATTTGGCTGAACTAATACTTTTTAGGGGATTATTAATACTTTTCAGATAAAAGATTAATACATTTTAGAGGAAAGACTAATACGGTTTAAGGGAACTACTTGTATTTTTCAAGGAGATTATTAATACTTTTTAGAGAGACTACTAATACTTTTCAATAGAAAACTAATACTTTTTAGGGCGACTATTAAGGCAAAAACTTGTGTAAGACAGTCGTACGTTGCGACGGGTAATACTTTTAGTGTAAAAAATGATACTTTTGGTGTAAAAGGTGATACCTTATCTAAGTACCCTAAAATTAAGTGTATACAGATAAAGTATCACTTTTTACACTAAAAATATCATATTTTATGCTAAAAGTATCACTTTTTACCCTAAAAGTACAATTCTTCTTACCGTACGACCGTCTTACACGAGACCTGCTCGACTATTAAATATTTTCGGGGGACTACTAACAGTTTAAAGGGAATCAATAATACTTTTCAGTGGGACTACTAATACTTTTAAGGAAAAAATAATACTTTTAGGAAAAAGTTATAATTGATTTTACAAGTAAATAATATCAGTTTTATTAATTTTGAAAACGTATACTTTTCAGAGTAAAAGGTAATACTTTTTAAATTAAAATAATACTCTTTTAATAAAAAGTGATACTCTTAAATAATATCGGTTACTCTGAAAACGTATACTTTTCAGAGAAAATGTGATACTTTTCAAGAAAAAATAATACTTTTTAATTATCATCACACCAACTGTTAGCCTAATACTGACCAAAATGTCTTCGCCCTTTTACTAAAATGCTATGTACCGTCCTAATATTTACGAATATGACACCGCTCTTATAATATTTACAAAATACCACCACCTAGTATTTATATATATTAATCAAAATATTTGTTTCATAATCAAAAGACAAGAATTCAAATTTGGGTTGTGAAATTGAGTTGCAAATTAGGTTGTTGCAGGTGCTCAGAAGACGTGGAATAATTAATAAGATTGACAATTAATGCCTCATGCTATTTCAATTTTGCTCTGAATACCAATGCCTCGGTGCATGGAATATTGTGAGTCTGAACAATTGAGCACAAGAGGGTCAATGACGAGGAAGTGGTCAAGCAACCAAACTAAGCTTTGGTTGGTCATTCACTCTCTTGCACGGTCACAGTCAGCGACTGTTGCACCTCCACCTTATGAACATTGTAATCGGATTTGGGTATAGATCCGTCTCACGGATTTAGATCCGTAAGACGATCCTATATGAGTTTTTGCCAATAAATTATGATGTCTTGGTTTTGACGGTTGGGCAATGGCCTAACTGGTTCGGCCTTTACTTATTTTTCCTTCTCTTTCTTCATTGTCGCCAATTTAGCCCATTCGGATGACATTGTTTTGTCCAGGTCGTATAGACTTACGGACATCCCACACAATAACTATGATTTTCTTCATAATCTGGCCCATTTATTTGAGATTTTTATAAATAAATGGGATAATTACAAAAGACCCCCTTAGGTTTGGCCTAATTACAACAAAATCCAGAGATGTTTTAAAATTACAGAAAGCCCCCTAAAGTTTGATTATGCCTTAAATTTAAGGGCATAACTGTAATAATTCTTGAAATATTAGGGGCATTTTTAAAATATTTTTTGCATATGAAATGAGAAAATGTAAGTGAAATAATCAAACCTCAAGGTCATTTTTGTAATTTTTAAAAATCTCCGGATTTTCTTGTAATTAGCCCAAACCTCAGGGGTTTTATTGTAATTATCCATAAATAAATATATACTCTTGCAAGTCACAAGTAAATATATTACTTTATGAAATGATTTCTAGTTCACAATATCCAGTTAGTTATATAAGTAAATATATTTGTATTCTCATAGCACAAATATACTACATATGTTATAAAAGGCCCCGTGAGCCACATGAGGTGGAATTAAATATTCACAAGATGAAAAAAGCATGAGCCACATGAGGTGGACTTTAGTATTAAATATTCACTAGATTACAAAGAGATATCACAAGTGTAATAGTGGAAATTGTTGTATAAATATGTGGAAATGGAATGAGATGAAATGAAGACTTTAATTTGCCAAAACACAATTATCTTGCTTCCTTGCTTTTGTTTAATATCATATCATTTATATATAAGTATACGTATTATAAAATATTAGATATAAAATATAGATCATTTACAATACGTTATCAGCACGAGTTATTGCTCGAGAAAAGGTTTGTGTATTTCAAATTTGAATTTCTCTGTACTAATTTATTATATTTCTTTTGTAGAAAAATGGCTTGTATTGAAAAGCAAAAATTCCAGATCCTTGATACCACTGGTGATAATTATTTATCATGGTGTGTGGATGTTAAATTGCACCTCCAGGGTTTAGATCTGGTTGAAACATTGAAGCTGTAAAAATCGAAGAGGCCGTTGTAAAAGATGAGGCGAACGCAATGATATTTATTCGCCATCATCTATCTGATGATTTAAAAAATGAATATATACAAAATTGAAAGGCCTTCTAAGCTCTGGCAAAAGATCAAAGATAGATTTGATCATACCAGAACGGTGATACTTTCACAGGCACAATATGACTGGCAACAACTGAGATTGCAGGACTTCAAGTCCGTTGCCGACTATAATTCGGCATTATTCAAAATTGAGTCCAGACTGGCTCTTTGCGGGACAAAATTATCTGAGTATGATAAATTGGAGAAAATATTCTCCACTATGCATAAATCGAATATTGTGCTCCAACAGTAATATAGACAACGACAGTTTAAAACATATTCTGAATTAGTCTCGGTTCTTCTCACGGTAGAGAAAATAATGGGTTGCTGTTGAGAAATCACGATTTGCGACCTTCTAGGTCTAATGTAGTGCCTGAAGCACATGCTAACTCCGGTAGAGGAGGGGGCCAATTTAGAGGCCGTGAGCATAAACCTGGGTGTGGTGGCCGCAGGGTCGTGGTGGTCCACATCAAAATACTCACAGATATGACCATGGCGGTCGTAATTACTGTAATCGCGATAATTATCTTTATTCCCGCCAAAATAATTATATGATCAAACACGGGCATCCAAATCAGCCAAATCGTGATAAGGATCAGCCAAATCGTGATAAGGGAAAAATGCCAATGGAAAGAACTGGTGATGATCTTTGCATCAGATGTGGGATGACAGGACATTGGGCCAAAACATATCTTTCGATATCTCAGTGGTACTATAGATTTTGGGTTATTCGACTCCAAGGAATCTACTAACTCTGGGTTAGTTGGTTATGCTGATGTTGGGTATAAATCTGATCCGCACAAAGCTCGATCACAAACAGGTTACTTATTTTGCTATAACGATACACCTATATCATGACGATCTACCAAACAAACATTAGTCGCTACTTCTTCCAATCACTCTGTAATCATTGCTCTTCATGAAGCTGGCAAAGAGTGCGTTTGATTAAGATCAGTTATAGCTCATATACAAAATGCTTGTCAGTTGAAACTGGTTACAGATACTCCTACTATTATTTATGAGGATAATGCAGCATGCATAACACAAGTGAGAGGTGGTCACATAAAGGGTGATAGGACCAAACATATTTCATCAGAGTTTTTCCACACACATGAACTTCAGAAAAATGGAGAGGTGGATATTCAGCAGATTCGATCATGTCACAATATTGCCTATTTGTTTATAAAATCCTTACCAATGTCTACATTTGAGAAGTTGGTTTACGGCATCGGAATGGGAAGAGTCCATACGAAGCAAGATTGATGGATTAATTATGCAGCTAATATTCTTCATTTAAGGGGGAGCGAATATATTGTGCGTTGCACACTTTTTCCCTTATGTCTGGTTTTTATCCCATTGGGTTTTTCCAGCTTAAGGATTTTAGCGAGGCAGCTTATGCACAAGATCTGGATTTGAGAATGTACTTTTTTTCCCTTATGTCCGATTTTTCTTTCTAGCTTGAGGTTTTTAATGAGGCATACTCATCCAACATACAACAATGCTACGTCCAAGGGGGAGTATTATAAAAGGCCCCATGAGGTGGAATTAAATATTCATAAGATGACAACGACATGAGCCACATGAGGTGGACTTTAGCATTAAATATTCACTAGATTACAAAAAATATCTGAAGTGTAATAGTGGAAATTGTTGTATAAATATGTAGAAATGGAATGAGATGAAATAAAGACTTTCATTTGCAAAAACACAATTATCTTGCTTCCTTGCTTTTCTTAATATCATATCATTATATATAAGTATACGTATTATAAACTATTAGATATAAAATATAAATCATTACAACAACATACAAAATTATTGGGACAAATGAAAAACAATAAAAATATTTTTTTCTTGAGACATTAAATACAAAAAAAAAGATAAAAAAAAACTACATGATAACTTATAAGTGAACAATCGAAATCTATGGATATTATTCTTTTTTATTGTATATCATTTCCAACCCAAGATCTGAGAGCTAGACATGACGAATACTTGAATCTTTCTATTTTTCTTGTTGAAATTGTAGCACATCTGCACATGACTTCTAGTTTGGAACAAGGTAAATTGGACAAAAAAGTGAGTCATGTTCAACATAAATGTTAAAATTTGATATTATTGGTCTGGTCGAATATATTTTCCACAATCAGTTTTAAATTTATTGTTCATATTTCATTCTTATACGTGTTTAAAATAGATTTTATCATTTAATATATTTTCTATTCATTCATATGCAATCACGTTGTTTAACGTAATATCGCTCAATTTAATCAGAATATAGATAATTATCTAAATGAAAATATATATAATTTCAGACAGCATAAATGCATGTTCTTATAGTCTTATCCACTATTCTCGAGTCTATCGGTATCGTCATCACTCATGTCCCTGTCATCATAAGATATTTTCATCAGACATTCAGCTTATATCCATACGCTTGAACAATGGCCACTTATAAATATATAAACTATTTTTCTCATTTTTTAAAAGCCTAATTACAAAACTTACACCGAAGTTTAGCGAAATCACTACAAAACTCCAATTATCTTTTAAACTTACAAACATGCCCTTGAGATTTGTTTTCCTAACAAATCCCTACGGCGGATTTTGGGAAGGCCTCCTATTCTTGGCGCAACCAAAAATTTTTTATCCTATTTTCTAATGAAAACACAAATTATCTGTTTTTTTATATGGGAAAAATTAATTGGGCTAGAGGAAAAATATTTGAGCTATGAGTAGTCGAGCATGTTGGTTACGCTTCTGATGCCCATTTAGAGTTTTGGGTCTTTTGAGTGTTTAATTTTGTAAGCTAAAAATAAATTATAGAGTATTATACTTGTAAAAGATAACTGCTTTTTTTTGTGATTAAGCTAAACTCCAAGATAGTTTTTGTAATTATTATTTATTTTTAAATTGAAAACTCTTCATGTCACAAATCATGTTTTTAAATTTAAAATTTAACCCAAAATCTACGCTTTTTTCTCTTTTCTCGAATTATGAGATCTTTGGCTGTGATTGGTTGTACTTTCATTCCATTCATTTTCATTTAATGAGAGAATAGTGGTGAATTTGTTTTTGAAAGTGAAAGTTGGATGTGTAGAGAAAAAGTGAGATGTGATGGAGAATCTTTTAGAGATGTTGATTGTTTGTGAATTTTTTTTGTAAAAATAATAGTGTAAAATATATATAAGAAAATTAAACAAAAATAAAAATATTGATCCAAAAAAAGGCAATATAGATCTCATTTTATACTTTGTTAACAAGATTAAGAGAAAAATAATAAAAATATTGATACATTAAAGAAATTATCAAAATTCTTTATATAAATAGGGAGATGAGAGAGAAATAAATAGTATAATTAGGTGTTGGGAAATGTGAAAGAGAAAGAAAAAAATAGTGGGCGCGATTTGATAGACTTTTATTTTGAAAATTTTCAATTTGCAAAAGAACATTGGTGAAAAAAATTTGGAAGAAAAAAGATGAATTTTGAGAGTGTGATGGGATGTGAGATGAAAAAGTAATGATGAAAGTTGATTTGATTTGGAAAGAGTAAAATAATGATTGAATGTGATTGGTAAATAGAAATGTGTGAGTGAGTGAATAGTGAAATTTGTGAGAGAATGTGTAATAATGATTATTTTTTTTGTGAAAAAATATGTAGATGTGATTGTTAAGAGAAGAAAATGAGAAAAAGTGAAAGTGAGATAATAATATATTTTCATAAACAATCGCATGTTTGGTAAAAAAAAATTCTCCAACGGAACGAAAATGGAATCTCCCTCACATCCAATTGCGCCCTTAATTTTTTAAAGAAATGAGATTTTCTTTGAATTTTTTTTATTTTTTTTCACAAACAATCACACATCCTAAGTTTTTTTCTCTCCAATTGTGAAAATTTGGATATTATTTCATAACAATCACAGTCTTTTCTTCCACTTTCTCTATTCCACTTCTTTATTACTTATATTAGATGAACAGCGTATATCTGATTATGGCGTTATCTTGCGACGATATTCATCTAATTAAATACAATATCGATAGAACCGGGAGTAGGAACATGAAATTAAGCAATCAAATATACATTTAGACCTTAGGTCTTTTCCGTTAGACCTAACGGATCCAGTTCGATTAAAATGATGTTTCTTATTTGTAAAAATAAAGGAAAAATGCATATATAAGTGCCTGGAAGTTAAAAAAAAAATGACGAAATAATGAAAATATGCAAGTTATCGAACAGAGAAAACGAGAATAAAATAATAGCCCTGTTGCAGCAGATGGAGTGTTAAAATGGTGGTGTAAGTAATAAGTTAGTTGTACTTATCTTCATCTGATCAACAACATAAGAAGCTTCATAAATATTTGGCCTTGTAGCACCCCACCCTTTCTCAGGGTTTCTCTCACTATCAAATTGTCATTTTGTATCTTTCAATTCCTCAGAAAGCCAATATTTTTTTTCTTTAAAAAAAAAAGAAAAGAAAAGAAAGCCACTTATTTTAGAAAGTTTCTTGATTTCCATTGTGAATGCAGAATGAATTAAGTAAACAGCTTTTCTCTTCAACAAAGAAAGAATACAGGTTTTCTCTCTTTCCTCCTCTTCATCTTTTTGCTCTGTGTGTGGAACAGTTTATTGGGATTTTTGCTGATTTTTTTTGGTGATTTGTAAAATAAATCAGTTTATGGAAATGTTATCCAGGCAGCAAAAACCCAAAAAACAGGGCATATTATTTGGTTTGCAATTTTGTATACATTGAGCTCGTAAATCATTTATTATTATGTTAGTTCTCTTCTAGAATGGAAATTTAGCAGATTTTTCAAGACATCAATGTTTGGATTATTTAGTGTTATCCCATATTGCCTTATTCTCAGAGGCCTGTAATATTATTTTCACCAAAACATAAGTTTACATATACTAATTTCCATATGAAATTAGAGAGCACCGACAAAAAATTTACATGAAAAAAGTATGCTATCCTATAGGAGCATAGCCAAATTGCTGTTTTTTTATCTATTCCGAATTAAGACAAAAGTAAAATTATTTGAAGTAGGTGCTATTCTTTTTAGAGTTGACTAATTGATGAGCCTATTAGGTGATAAGAACAAATGATTTTATAGTTTGTCATTAAAAAGTTTGATTTTATTATGGTATTTGTACATGCAATTATTGAGGTAGCCGCCCATGTGGAAGATTACAGTGTCTTAAGAAATTACAAGACATAGGCGCCCATACTTCTATTTTGTATGCTATATGATAAGCTCTTATCTGGAAATAGATGAAAAGAAAGCAAGAACACATGAAAGAAACAAAGAAAAAAATTAAAAAGAAATATATGTTAGCTTTAAAAGTTTCAATTATTAAAGATCATGTACATTTGGAATAGTTTCATTTTGATTCTTGAAAGAAGAAAAATAAATAGAACAATTTGAAAAGACTAACAATTACAGATAAGCAAATCATTTCTGTTTGATTGCTGTCTTATATCTCTCTTGAGATGTAGTTGATGTTTTATACATATAGGAAATCGAAAAGTATGATAATAACATCATTTTTGTTCTTATATGTGTTGTGATAAAGACCAAATTTTTGGCTATTTTGAGTTATTGATTGTCATTTTATTTTGTGTTTTAGGTTTGCTTAGACAATTAGGATGTTCAAGAGAAAGATGAATCAACTGCAAGTATACTTCACCGGGACTTGAAAAAATGAGTTCCTTTGTATCTATCACCCGTCTGCTTTACATCACTGCCTCGTAGAAACGATGGATAATTCGCCTGTAAAAAAGCGGATACAAAAACGGCAAAAACCGTATTCTCAAAATATTACAGTACTTACCGTATATGCGCCAGCACAAGGAGAGTGTTCTCAATGTCTTGCATTCTCGTGAAACACGAACAAGTAGTACGAAATTGGCATCGTCTACTCGAAAGAGTCAATGCTTCTATACGAGGTCGTTATGTGCAGCAAAATTTGAGTCTTCTGAGCAGCCACTCGTATATCCCATTACCAATGCGAGTCAGACAACAAAAGACGCAGACAAGAGGCTCCGCCGAGGCAGTTTGAGTATCACCCATCTGACTCGAGTTTAATGGCTGTTGGTACTCTGGACGGAGAGGTGGTTGTTCTCAACCATGAAACGGGAAATATTGTCTCTTGCATTTCACCGTACGGGAATATGAATAGTATTCTTGGCCTTTGTTGGCTTAAGCAACAACCGTCAAGGTATGTCATTATTTGAAGTAGTTTTTACATGTGTAACACAATTATTGTTACCTCTATAATGGGAGAGTTTGCAAAAACATCTGCTTTTAGAAAAACTGATTTAGTGTAGTAGAAGTGAAAGTAGTTGAGAATCAAAAGTCGGTAGCTTTTGCAAATAGAATCAGAAGTTGAGAGTGTTTGGTAAAAAATCGTAAAAGTGCTTATTTGTTTGTAAAAAGTCAAACTGGGAAAGCAAAATAAAATCTAAAGCACCCATATCATGTTTTTAGATTTTGATCAAATGAAGTAGAATCGAGAAGCGAGTTTGTATTTGCAAGTAATAAGAAGTGATCGGGACCTTTTCCTTTCTTTTATATATTTCAGTTTATTTAAAAAATAATACGAAGTGATTTCTTTTAAGTCAAAAACTGAGAAGCACTTTTTAGTGATTGCAAACACTCCCAATGTATATCTGTTGTAGTTCTTGTAAGTAATCACATGCCCCTTATCTTGATCATCTCAATGAGCGGCTTTAACCTTCTTAAGGTAATATACTATAGGGGTAATAATTCAGCCTAATTATTTAAAAAAAAAAAAAAAAACCCATCTATCTACATTACAAATACCCCTTGTTTTCTAATTTACACCTCAAGACAGTATTTGTTTGATCCAAATCTCACGGGGGTATTTGTAATTTTGAAAGATAATTGATTTTTTTGGTAATTAGGCTAAACCTCACGGGTAGTTTTGTAATTACCTCCATATTTCAATGTAATCTTAATGGAGTGATGGCTAAATGATTGTCCTGCATTATCCCTATATAGCTTCTGGTGGGCTCGATACGGTTCCTTGAGATTGTACGATGTCAATAGTGTTCAGCCAAAATTGGAAAATGGCTACTGCAACTCTCACGGTTATCTTCGACGACTTTGAGCAGTTAACCTCGGTTCATGTCAATTCAAGTGACGATCGATGCCTAACAAGTGGTTACTCCAAGAAAGTTGCCATATACGACATCTGCAGTGGCCAACGCTTACAGTTGTTCACGGACATGCATCGTGAACCAATAAATGTAGCTAAATTTTGAATCATTCCCCTAATCTGTTCGTGACTTCATCGTTCGACCGTGATATAAAGATGTGGGATTCAAGACAAAAGCCTATGAGCCCTTGCTATTCGGCTTCAAGCTCAAGAGGAAATGTGATGGTCCTATTTTCGCCCTGACGATCTTTATCTATTAGTTTCGGCCGTAGATAATGAGGTACCAAAACTGAAAGTTGATATGTTCTTAGCATATTTAAAATACCAAGTAGGTAAGATCTATATGTATCTCAGTACTTGGTTAGGTACTCTGTTTGAAGTCTCAATATGTTTTAGGGTGAATAGCAAAAATTACCCCTAAGGTTTAGCTTAATTACAAAATACTCCCATTATTTTTCAAAATTACAAATACCCTTTATGGTATTACAAACACCTATTTGAGTTTTGTATTTACTTAACAAACACCTTCCCCTTGAGGGTATAATTTGTAAAATAGAAACAAATGTCAAGGGGTATTTGTAATTTTGAAAGATAGATGGGTTTTGTAATTAGACTGAACCTCAAGGGTATTTTTGTAATTTAGCCCTATTTTTTACATCTTTGCAAGTCCATTCAATTTATTGAATAGAGATTAACCAAGAGGTGAATTTAAGAATAACATCGTTCAACTTCTTGACAAACCTATCAGCTGTCAGATAGCAGCAGCATTTGTCATCTTCAATGGCAAAAAGAAATTTCAGGAATTTTCTAGAGGGATAATTACAAAAACTGCCCGAAGGTTTGGGCTAATTACAAAAAACCCAGAGATGTTTGAAAATTACAGAAAAACCTTGATGTTTGATTCAATGTTAAATGTAAGGGGGTAATTGCAATATATTTACAAATGTTAGGGGGTGTTTGAAATATTTTTACTTATGAATGGGGTAAAGTGTAATACATCATAAAACCTCGATGGATTTTGTAACTTTCAAAATCCTGTGGGTTTTTATGTAATTAACCCAAACCTCAGGGGCAGTTTTTGTAATTATCACTTTTCCAAATGGTGTAAGTTTCAGACTAGTTATGATATGTCACCATTTGCCAGGTGAAGCAACTTTTATCTGTGGATGGGAGGCTTCACACCGATTTCGGGATAGTTTCGACAGGAAGTGCTCATAACTACACTCGCTCTTATTACATGAACGGAAGAGACTATATCATTAGTGGGAGTTGCGAAGAACCAATAATCCGTGTTTGTTGTGCCCAAACTGGCAGGCGACTAAGAGACATTTCTTTGGAGGTATTCAGAAATGAGGAACAGTTGCATAGATATAGTGCTTCCATTGGCTTTCTGTGAACAATTTCCTCTGGAAGATAATTATTATTGTTTATATGCACTCCAGAGTGATTTCTTTGTTTATGATCAGTAATAAGGAAGTCTTACATTTCAGGATACGAGATGGGAGCTCGATTTTTGTGCAGTCCTTAGAAGCGATCCTTTTAGAGTAAGTTATTGTTTCTTACTAATATGATCCTCTTAAGAGTAAGTTCTTGCCTCTGCCACTATGTTTTTTCACTTAATCGAAAAAATCCACGATAAGTTTAGGCAACAAAAAGAAGCTTTGTTTGCTGAATTGCAAATACTTCTTTTACAATTGTTTTCATTTCACAAATTGCACCTTCAAGAGGGTATTTGTTAAGCAAATGTAAACCTCAAGGGTGTGTTTGTAATACTTTAGGGGTATTTGTAATTTTGAGAGAAAACTGAATTTTTGTAATTAAACTAAACCTCAGGGCAGTGTTGTAATTTACACTATTTTCCGGCCAATGTTTGCTTGCTTATGTATAATTATCATACCTGGTATGCTATAATGCTGATATGATCTTTGTCAAAGCAGCATTTCGACATGGCCGCGTCCCCTGGCAGCCTACGCCGACCCACATCCAAGTATGAAATTATTAAGGTATGCTTTTGAATCCTTAACAATTCTCAGCTTGTTTAGCTGTCAACATTCATTCGGAACGATTGTCGCTGTTGATGTAGGTTAACTTGCTCTCATCAAGCCACTCTGATGAAGAAAATCAAGGAGGCTTGAATATCTGCAATTCCTATTGCAAGGGTGGTTGATAATGTACAGTTCCACATAGGTTTTTATGCTATTCAATTGATTTTTGTTTTGGTAATTTTTCACATCTGTTCTGTATATTTTCTCCGAAAAATTAAACGTGTCAAAGTGATGTATCAGCAAAATTAAAGCTGAGTTGAATAGTAATACTGTGAAAGATGATATAAATAAGATGGGGTTATTTTTCCACTTCCAGAAGCAAATAGCATATGCTGTCATTTTTTTGTTTTTTAGGTGAATGTTAACTCAAACGTAAGATCAAGTTACTAACTTGAAGCTCAAGTGGTATTGACTATCCTTTGTAAGGCGTTGATGAGGTTCGAATCATGTATCTTTCATATTCTTTGAAATTTATCAGTATATTATTTTTTTCAAACTGCATCAATTTATGGACCCAATACATATAAATCTTATTTTGTACGTACTATATATTCAAAGTTAAATATATATTGAAAATGGATCCCACTACTCTGTACTAGACGAATGCATATATCTGTACTAGGCAATTATTATATACATAAAATCCAAAAGACAATACCATAAAACATATAAATATTACACAATCTTATTTCTATCGCGTACTTTCGTTCCTAAAATTCTCCTAAAATTACTCAACAAAACATAACATAATTTCTATTCCTATAAAAAAATTATTTCATAATTCATCCAAACACAACTTCACTCGTCACACGAAATTAACACAAAAACCAAACTCCCAACGTAGATGCAAAATTCTCAGAAAAACATAATCATGTACTTCAGCTGCCACCCGTCCTCATGAGATTTAACACTTACAGGAGATGGAAGAAGTAAATGCAATAGTTAAAACAATTAAGATTGCAAGATTATGTCAAAAGCATTTGATTAAATTTAGGATGTTATGAATACAGAATTCCAGCAGAGAATCACTGCCGACCCGACTGCTAATCAGGACAGTTCGTTTAGCTAATTCACATCGATCCTTCAAGAAACCTACCGATATAAATACATACATGTGTTTAAACCTCGAGGAAGAACCTAGTATTTTCTGTGAAGCTAATACAACAGCTATTTCTTCTTTCATGAGGCCTAAAAATACAGCACAAGACCAAGGATCAAAACACTTCTATCATGTCCTGTGTAATTGTTTTTTTTTTTTTTAGCAGTGAGTTTAATATTATCACCCTTAACATTGTACGACTGACTCCTTTTTTGCAAATCTATGAATGTCCAATGGACAATTCATCAAACTCGAAAGTTGTCTTGGCTTTTCCACGCAAACTGGAAAAGTTAATTTCTTGCGACAAGATACACAAAGCAAACATATGCAGCCGCAAAACAGAAACTAAAACGGTAAACAACACACGCTCCTTGAGGAAGAGAAAAATCCACCATGAGGTATCCGTTGATCATTATCACCAGGGCTGCTACAAACCATGATATAACCTACAAAGTAGAAACACGTGAATTTTTCAGTTTTTTCTTTTCTTGTAAACCGAAATGCATGAATCTAATATATCAAGAGGAATTGTGAGTACAAATAACTGGTTCAGCGATCGAGTAAGTCTAAAGCTTAAACAAAGAGGCATATAATACACTTTGCACCTGTATAATATACTATTTCCCCTCCAAACATAATAAACTGTAGAGTTCAAATATAACGATGTAGCAATACGATAGGCTAAAAAGGGAAAATGGATTAATTTTCCCAACTTCAGGGGAGAAACCAACAAGACACGGAAAGTAGAAAAATAAATGCCATTATCAGATGCATATAGCAATTCTTCCTTAATTTCACACTTTTATGATGAAAGAAGAGCAGGATCACCTCATACTTACACATAGACATGTCGCCATGGCGAGGGTAAGTTACACTATTCAGTTATCTGATAAGAAGAAAATCAATTCCAAAAGGGATGCTCTATCCACAACGTTGCAGGTTACTAAGACAGCCTAGAGCATTAATATTTTCTTGAGTCATTGGATATATTGAAAATATACCGTTCAGCTTGATTATGTTATGAGTAAAAATTCAAATGCCATGGTCCCGGTCCCCTAAGTTAATTCATGAAGAAGTGGAGACTTTACATTTAACTCATAAACTCCTCCCTAAAAGATTAAACGACATCAAGTTCAACTTTGTTCAATCACTAACCAAAATTCTCAAGCCATTCTTTATCCACAAGCAAATAAATAGTGCAGAAGCTATGTCAGCATGGGAAAATCCTTTATTTTTCAGAAAAGAGGATATAGATACTTTCACAAATGCAAAAAACAGTAATTTTAGGCAGAGTTAAACTTCCATCACACGAAAGGAAAAAACAGCATTAATAAGAAACTCCTAAGTTCATCGACAAAATAGCACTAACTTTTCCATGGATCCAATCCATACCTTTCCCCAGCAAAAACAACACCAGATCACTAATTTGTAGTATCACTTCTAACAGTAAAGGAGCAGCTGGAGCATGCAACAATAATTTTGAAAAAAATAAAAGAACTGAGGAAACATAAAAATATGAAGTTGCATAACCCACAGACAGAACCACATGCAAATCTGATAACACTATCAAGAAGAAAGTACCTGAAGAAAAGTGCCGATTTTGAAAAAGCCCATCACTTCCTCCTTGAAACCAGACAAAGGAGAGGAATCAGAGCAAAGGGATCTGAATTGACTGTAGCACATTAAGCCATTCATTTAGAACATCCAATGAGGACTCAGTTGTATCAAAAACAAGAGCAACAATTAAAGTCGGGACGATGGCAAGCTTCTTGTTATCAGTGCCCTCAACCATTTCTTCAATCTCAAGTTCAGAAATCCTCCCATAATAAATTGCCCAGCATATGCTGGTTATAGTGCTGCTCTGTCCAGCAGCCAATAAACCAATAGCCCATATATATAAAATTGGGAAAAATCCACCACCAAACTTCTCCTGAAGATACTGCCCTGCGTTTACAAGGCCTATACTGTTTGCTTGTTCCGTACCATAAAAATGCCTTTGCAAAACTGTTGTAACAAATAAATTTATCATGAAAAAGAGATGGCGAGGGCAATGCCAGACTCAATCGAGTAGTAAGTGAGAGCTTCTTTAACTCTGCCTATCTTGCGATTATCAACTTCTCTGGACTGTACAAGGGCAGAGTGTAAAATACATTGTGCGGCATTATAATGCACCCCACGACTCCTACCGCCTGCTGTATCGTATTGAACTGAGTTTTGGAACCAAAACACCTACAATCACATTTACTCTATCAGTGTTGGACAAATTACAGTTTAATAGAAATAAGTACAGTGGATATCTCTTTGAGCAAGAAAATTTCCTCACCGAGTAAAAGTTCACCACCATTGGGCTTTGTTTCACCAAACATCCATGCAAAAGAGATAGCCATAGTTGCTATAAGGACAGCAAAAAGTGCTTCTAATTTCCGCACCCCGTAATTCTCCAGAAATAGAAAGATGAAACTGCACCAAGAAATAAGGAAATTTTTTGAATTAGTCTCCAAGCGGTTCCTTGACATATCCATTAAAAAAAGGGATTGGGTATAAAACATCATCGAACATCATGAATATAATATAACACAATAGCAATCCCAACCACTCTAACATAGAAAAGGAAACAAGCTAAAATTATAAACATATACAAGACTCAAATTTCAGTCATACTCAAATTTTCAAGTAATATATTTAGGCATGTTGAAGAATATAATTCAATAACAATTTCGTGCACCCAGAATTTATAAGCTGAGAAGAATAATTAGGTAAACAAAACGCTTCAGAATAGCATGTACTTATCCACTACTACAGTAAAACACTTAATTACCTAATCAAACACTTAACCCCTACAGAAGAAACTGAAAAATGACCCAAAAAAAATCAATTTAAAATATGGGATATTTAAAAATTCGAAGATTTTACCAGTCAAGAGCGGTGATGATGACTCCAGCCCAAAAGAGGCAAAACTCCATGGCTCAATATCTTAATCGCAATAGCACTACCAATAACCTCCTGAATATCAGCCCCAATCAGTGCCAGCTCAGCCATGACCCAAAGCAATAGCCTCGCCCAATTAGGATACTCTTCCCTGCACAGCTCCGAGGTGCCGGCCCGTTGCCACCCCAAGCCGGGCCGATAGGAGCTGGACCAAAAGGCCCATGACCGTGGCCCACAAAAGCAGCCACAACAGAGAGTACCCCGCGATAGCCCCCGACTGGAGATCCTCCAGGTTACCCGGATCCAAAAAGCTATGCTCATCAGAAACCGGGACCCGTGAATAGCCATAGCTTCTTCCACGAAAACGGCGGCGCTTTGTGGAATACTCGTGGCGTCGGCTCCTTCGTCGACTCCGATGATTGGACTTTCTCAGTGGAATCGTAGGCTCGCTCTTCTTCAATCTTCATGGCGCGAATCGAGTAATCGCTGGTTCTCTTCTGTGTGAGAAGGCATTTGATTGAAATGGAAAAGAAATGAGTAAAGACGAAGAGGGATAGTGAGGTATTATGGGAATTGATGTTGGGAAAGTGGGGATGGCGAGGGGAAAATATATATGGTGGGGTGACTTTTATCGTTAAAAAGCCATTATCATGGGTGGTTCTGCGGATTGAACCCGTCATTGTTTTTTTTTTTGTTTTTCTTTACCTTTTCCTTTTCCATTATTATTATTATTATTATTATTATTTTATATTATCATTTTTCTAAATTGTTTTAATTTGTGGACATACTTTTTGCCACGTAGGCAAGAGTAGACAGGATGAAGCAAATCGAGATTTGCTACGGAAAGTGGCTTGGGTTTTAATGTTAAATATTTGTCTTTTTTATATTTTTTTAAAGGGAAA